>CM029543.1:10314587-10500807 GCA_017141395.1 Laodelphax striatellus
CCCTATTGAAAACGCTGGTGTGGAAACTAAAACTTGTGTACCAAAGAAAAAATCCAGAAAAAAATTTATAAGCTTTCAGTAAGAAAATGTTTTGATATAGCCTAAATAAGAAACCCGTCTCCCTCTGCAATATACATTTATACATACAATATAATAATTATGTGTAGCCAACCCAAACAAAAATGAAAACTCTGTTCTGGAAGCCATTGACATTGAAGAAAAAATTTGGAAGAAATTTTGGGCGCTCAATCTCACCCACTTAAAATCACGAATTAGAAATATGCTAAACTTTCAGGAATCATACTCTCAGTGTTTGAGCTAACAAGTTTTTATGAATTTTCTAAATTATTGAGCGCCCTCGCCCTCCCCCAAAATTTCTTCCAAATGTTTTCTTCAATGTCAATGGCTTCCAGAACAGAGTTTTCATTTTTGTTTGGGTTGGCTGCAATTATTATATTGTATGTAGAAATGTGTGGTGCAGAGGGAGGCGTGTTTCTTATTTAGGCTATATCAAAACATTTTCTTACTGAAAGCTTATAAATTTTTTGGATTTTTTCTTTAGTACACAAAGTTTTAGTTTCCACCCAGCGTTTTCAATAGGGGGTAGGGGACGGTGACAATTCTTTGGAGAATTTTTGGAGAGGATATCAGCAATTTTAATCACCTTCTTGTTATGGAGGTAAAACACTGCAAACACAATGGATGGGAGAGAGTTAATTTTTTAAAAAGTGAAATGCTATGTTATTTGATAAAGATATTTTATCCTCACTATTTGGGTGCTACAAAATAATTCTAGCTATAAGTGAGCCAGTTATGGTTAATACTGAATGAACAAACAAGACGTTGTGACTGTGTCTGTTGCATCACACCTTATCATTGACTATCCAGACTCTAACGACATATCATTGTAGCAACATTAATTCATGTATAAGCAGTTATCCACAAAGTTTGTTAAATAAGATTGAGATTTTGAACTTAGATTGAAATTTTAACCCATTACGATAGGTCACATGACCACTTTTAATGAAAAAAAATATTTTGTAATCGAAAAATGAAATCCTTGTAAAAATTTGCCTAACACAATAATTATACATTCCAGGAACAAAATTCTCAAATTTTCCCCATTAATGATAATGTTTAAAAAATATTTTCATTGGAATATTCGATTTTCTCCGTGAATTTTAACCCACTTTAATAGATCATATGACCACTTATGAAATGTAATTATGTGTGCTTACTGCAACACCACTTAAGTGCAGAAAAACTCTATTTCGTTGATCTACAAATGAAATGAACTGAAGTGAAGATAACACAGTGTGATTTGAAATTTTAAATGTGAGTAGACTTCTACTAATCTACTTGAAGGCCTATATCTCGCAAACTATTAGGCCCACAATGACCAATTCAGTCTCAAATTGTAGGTAATATACTAAATATATTTAATATACTTTGAGATATATGTTGGATGTCCTATATGAAAAAGTGATACTTCACGGTCAAAATTGACCAAATGTAAAAACAAGTGAAAAATTACGATAATTCAATGAACTTTGAAGAGCTGTATTTCGCAAACGGTTGAGCCTACAATAACAAATTTAGTCTCAAATTGTAGGTAATTGAATCAGCTTTCAAAATTATGTTGAATGTTCTTTATGAAAAAATGATTCTTCAGACGTCTTAATTGAAGAAATGTAGAAAAAGTGGAAAAATTCAACAATTTGATAAACGTTGGAGGCTTACAGATATCGCAAACTATTGGGTCTACAATAAATAATCTATTTGGTCTCAAATTGTAGATGTTCAAATTATCTTTCAAAACTTTGCTGAAAGTCACATTCGAAAAAGTGATGCTTCACGGTCAAAATTGACCAAATGTAAAAACAAGTGAAAAATTACGATAATTTGATGAACTTTGAAGAGCTGTATCTCGCAAACGGTTGGGCCTACAATAACCGATTAGGTATCAAAATGTAGGTATTCGAATTTACATTCAACCCTATGTCCTTCATGAAAAAGTGATTCTTCAGGGTCAAAATTGCGAAAAATTGAAAAAAAGGGTAAATTTTTGTTAATTTTATGAACTTTGAAGAGCTGTATCTCGCAAACGGTTGGGCCTACAATGATAAATTTGGTCTCAAATTGAAGGTAATTCAATATACTTGAAAAAATATGTACAATGTCCTATATGTAAAAGTGATTCTTCAGGGTGAAAATTGGCCAAACGTAAAAAAAGTGCAAAATTCCGCCATTTTTTACGATTTTTGGAGATGATCCGGTAGTTTGCCTGGGTCTAAAACTTGGATTTAGCATCCCAGGACTACCATAAACATTACTAAAAAAGAAACCGACTATCCCATTTCATACAAGGTAGACCCTATTTTTGATGACAATTTTACTGGGCTATTATTGAAAAGGTCGAATTTGGCGGTGGCAACAGTGTGAATCACTTTCAGTTTTTAACCGCTAGGATCGCGACATTTACATCAGAGCCACCTAGGAACATGGTCTAGCTAGACACTGAATTTAAACGTGCAGCTGACGTCATCACATCGTGTCCATAACAACTGATGTTTACAACTCATGCCTCCATTGAAATTGGAATTCGTGTTTGGTTTTTCTCGTCTCGAGTTCATTTCAACTGCACAATTACCTTTTGGTGAGTGAGTAGGTCTATTTATTTATTTTCAAATAATAAAAATTTAAATATTCAAACTTGGTTGTGATCAGTGGCTGTTTATGACAGTATAGTGGAGTAGTAGGCCACTTAGCCGTGACGTCACATTTCGAGGGTCTAGGCCTTGTTCCTGGGTGGCCCTGTTTACATTGGATAAAAAGCTTCAAATTCTAACTTCAAATTGCAACTTTAATTTTTATTCGGACAGAGCTACAGAGCTTAATCGGACATTAAATGATTTGAAATTTTAAATGTAAATAGTTTGAACATGTCTTCAATCGCTTTTGGTAGTCCGAAATCTCAACTCATTACAGATTTTTCACATCAAGTGCTCAAAGTTGAAAAAAATTGAAAAATCCCAAAATTAGTAAAATGACAAAATACCCGTATATAGTATCTTCGCGAATTTATATAGTAGAAAGTTCGTTCTGATCTTAAATGAAAGCGCTCAAAAATCTAAGAAAATAATGTCATTACAACATTTTAAAATTTTCACTACTTTCCGCGTAAATTGAGATGGCGGCATGCGAACATCAAAGGGAAGTTCGTTACAGAATATATAGTAGTCCCGGTCTTTCATTCGTATCACGGGGGGGACGGGTGGTGGAACGACCGTTCCACTAGATCTCATAGAACGAAATGTTGTATTTGAAATTCGAATATCTGAAATTTGGCATGAATATTTATGCTATAAAGACTCAACTTTAAAAAATGAAATAAAAAATTTTTGAAGTAAATTTTCAGAATGACGGCAAATTAAAATTTTTGCTGGCAAATTTCACGAAAACCGTTCACATTACAGAAAATTTACAAGAGACAAACAAGTAAGCAAATTTTCTGTAAAGTGAACGGTTTTTGTGAAATTTGCCATCAAAAATTTTAAATGGCCGCCATTTTGAAAATTTACATCGAAAATTTTTTATTTCATTTTTTAAAGTTGAGTCTTTATAGCATAAATATTCATGCCAAATTTCAGATCAATACAACATTTCGTTCTTGAGATAAGTTCCTAAGTGAAAAAAACAAAATGGCAGCTATAAGGATAACCGATGAGTTTTGGTCACTTCAAATACGACATTTTGTAGTCTCCTATCATCCAGGGATAATGCCCTAAATTTTCGACACTAATTCTGAATCACCCTGTATTTCCAGATTCTCTGTTAAATCTATAATATCGGGGTACCGAGCTCTGCTCGGGGGTAGGCCCGAGGAATGGAAATTATAAAGGGAAAAATAAATGAAATTAAACAATTTTTCAAAGTACAGCCATCAGTCTTATGCACTGAATCATCATTGCACTATAAAAAAATTAATCTTAGCTTTCGAAATATTATGAATAATCGAGTTTGAATGCATATCATTTGAAAAATCGCACTTGTGGTAAAATTAATAAAAATAATAATTATGGGTTGATAACTATTTTTATCTCAGCTGTTTTGATGAACTCTTGACGATTTTTCACAAATAAATAAAAACAGATCACATGGCTAACTTCATGCCTCAAATTTAAAAATAACAATAAAATATGGAATATTTTCAAAATTTTCAATTCCTTTTAATTTTCTATAGATAAATTAAAATCAGAAATATTATTTGAAAAATCGCACTTGTGGTAAAGTTTTGCTTCGTAGAAATAATAATATGGGTTGATAACTTTTTTTAGGTCAGCTGTTTTGATGAACTCTTGACGATTTTTCACAAATAAATAAAAACAGATCACATGGCTAACTTCATGCCTCAAATTATTTTTAAAATGACAATACAGTACAATATGGAATATTTTCAAAATTTCAAAGTCCTTTTAATGTTCTATAGATAAATTAAAATCAGAAAAAAGAAATAGGAGCAGCTTATGTGTTCGATATTTTTCTCAATTCTAGTAATGGAACCGCTGGTTTTACCAACAACATCAAGAACCGACGTAAAATTGTTTCTTCCTGTCAGCTGATTCTCTGTCACTGTCTCAGCAGCTGGAATAATAATCTTGTCTTACTCACACACTCACTCGCTCTCACTCTTTCTCATTATTTACAGCCGATAGAAATTTCTTTCTTCTGTCAGCTGATTCTTAAAGGATCAATTTCTCCTTTTTTAGGTCCTTTAGCGAGTTATCCCAGGGATGAGACCCGGCGCAAACTAATTTTTGTATCACAAACCTCCTATATTCCAAATTTCGTCAAAATCGTTAGAGCCGTTTTCGAGATCCGTTGGACATACAAACATATAAACATATAAACATACATAAATATAAACATACAGAAATTGCTCGCTTAATATAATAGGATACGCTATTCTAATAATTTGCTTCAATATCACTCCAAGAAAGGTATTTAGTCCATAGTCTTTATAACTTATTATTACATATTGATAAAGTTACCCGTTATAAGGGCAGTTGTTATCTGTTGTGGTAGATGTAAACCGCGTATACAGGGTGTTTCTAAAATAGACCGAAAACTTCCTGAGCGATTTCCTGACATAGGTCTACTGTAAAAAAATGAAGCAACCTTATCTGACGAAATATTTCAAAATAGCGTGCAACAACAAGTTTTCAAGTTATTTCAATTTAAAATTTCAAATGCCCGCCATTTTGAGATACACCATGCAAAATCTCAACAAAATTTATCAAACCATTCTGTACAACAGAAAAGTAGTGGAAAAACAAAATGGCAACTAGGGGGGGAAACAAAGCATTTTAGGACCCATGTTTACTGGATATTTTTTCTCAATTTCAATGTCAGAAAACAGCTCACGATGTTTATCGGTCTATTTTCGAAACACCCTGTAAACTAGTAACACTATACAGTACTAGAAATAGAGTACATAACTTTCAATAACTTATACAATAGTAATTCATATACAGTTATATATACATCATAATGTGAGGTGGATACGTATGTATATATTTACTGGCATGAAGAACATCCTATTTCATAACTTGGACTAGATTCAGTTGTAATTATTAGACTACAAATAATAATGGAATTGAAATTGAAATTACGATTTTTCCTTATTGGAGGTATATCTGTAGTAGATATAAGTCGATTCCTTTCACTTGTAGCTAGCCTAATTTGAGTGAAAGATGGAATACTTCGATGCATCAAGAGTATTGGTTTATAAATTGTGAAGAAAATCTTGAGTTGATTGAAGTAACTCGCGGTGTTGCTGTTCGTTATTTGAACTTGGTATCTCACTTGTCGTTTACAGGCTTTCATAATACAACCATTGCATAAACTACTATTATAAGCTGCCCACATACTAAAAGTTCATAGGAATGCTTGCTAGGTTTTAATAGCCTATATACAACTAAATAAGTCCTTCTATATTCGCTGTGAGCATCTACGGTGTTGCGCTCTGGCGGATAATCTTATGAACCTTTCCTGGGAGATTAACATGGGAAAGTATAGGCTTATGTACGTAAAAATTAGTTTATAATAGAAATAGAATTCCCTGTCGCTATTTTTCCTACTCATCGATTAAGGAATTATAATTAGAATGATAAAATTAACATATCGCATGTTTTTAAACATTATTATAATCTTCAATAGAAGTTTTAAAATCAACTTTGAAGGTTATGTTTCAAGCGGACTGAGCAGACAAAGTAGTTTATCCACAGCTGAGTACATTCCCATTGGTCAATATTCCGAAATGGATTATGGGCGCGAGACATCAAATCAATCATATGCTTTTAAACTGGATTTTTCACTCGATTAATTCAAAACTGAGATTTCTTTGTTGAATCAATTTACGTTTGGAAATACGGAAGGAATAGAAGACGCAATTACTATGGTGAACGGTATTTATACAATTAGGAATACGACAATACTTTAAATGCATTGTAAATGCTTATTCCCTATCCTTTCTCATGTTGAACTACCTGGTTTCGTTCACTAAAATTCCGCGTGAGCGCAGGTGTCGATTTTATTATCCCCACCACCTACGTGCACACAGCGAATATAAGTCCAGTGTATGGTTGAATTCGTGATCAGATGTTAGTTAATTCAATGTATATCATTTTTAATGTCTACAAGTGTCTTTAAAGCTGTTGATGCATTCATTTCTAGTTTTTTCAAAGTTTTCAAACTATTTCAGTTGGAAAGTCCCCTAATGTTCTATAAGTAAGTCTAAATATGGAAGAGGACCTCCACACATATGTTAGTACTG
The DNA here is from genome assembly GCA_017141395.1 of Laodelphax striatellus. Classification (NCBI taxonomy): domain Eukaryota; kingdom Metazoa; phylum Arthropoda; class Insecta; order Hemiptera; family Delphacidae; genus Laodelphax; species Laodelphax striatellus. The sequence goes on from CM029543.1 coordinate 10,321,423, forward strand.
TATAAATAACTCGTATTTTGTCTGCTATTTTTAAAAATAGAAGGTGGGTCCCCTTTTAAAAGTGACTATGAATATTGTGATGTCTTGATATTTCTGTATTTCAAAAATATTCTCATTTCTTTTCTTTTATTTTTCTTCTCTTCCTCTCCTTCTTCTTCTTCTTCCTCTACTACTTATTAATTTTCTTCTTCCTCTTCCTCATCTTCTTCTTCTTCCCTCTTCTTCTTTCTCCTTTTTATTCATCCTCTTCTTCTTCTACTCCTCCATGTTCTTCCTCTTCTTTTTCGCCTTCTCCTTCATGCTCTTTTTCTCCTTCTTCTTCTCATTCTTATTCTTGTTCTTCTTATACTCCTACTACTCCATATTCTTCTTCTTCTTTTTCTTCTTCTTCTTCTTCTTCTTCTTCTTCTTCTTCTTCTTCTTCTCCTCCTTCTTCTTCCTCTACTTCTTATTCTTCATTTTCCTCTTCCTCATCTTCTTCTTCTTCTTCTTCTTTCTTCTTCTTCTCCTTTTATTCATCCTCTTCTTATTCTTCTCCTCCTCCATACTCTTCTTCTTCTTCTTCGTCTTCTCATCCATGCTCTTCTCTCCTTGTTCTTTCATGCTTCTTCTTATTCTTGTTCTTCTTCTACTTCCACTACTCCATATTCTTCTTCTTCTTCTTCTTCTTCTTCTTCTTCTTCTTCTTCCTCTTCTTCTTCTTCTTCTCCTCCTCTTCTTCTTCTCCTTCTCTTCTTCTTCTTCCACCTCTTCTTCTTCTTCTTCTTCTTCTTCTTCTTCTTCTTCTTCTTCTTCTTTTTCGTCTGCTTCTTTCCATCCTCCTCCTGCTCCTCCTCCTTCATCATCTTATCTTTCACCCACTGCATTTTGAACATCTGTATTAAACTGCCTTCACAGCCTGAAGACAACACTGCTGGATAGAGTTAACGTAGATTGAATGTCTAGAGAACAAAATCCATAGTAATAAAACACATGTTCTGAACAGATGTTCTATAACTATACTATGGATGTTCTATGTTTTACAGATGTTCCGGCTACAGAGCGTGCCATCCAAATTGGCGTCTCACTGGAGCATGCGCGTTGATCGCTTTCTCCCACTACAGTGCCTGCTGACTCGCGGTACAGTAAATTTGAAAAGTTCATTCAGTTGGCAAACTCAGCTGTATAAAGAAATTCATATTCGCTTCGTTTACCTAGCAGTACTATGATGTTATTTGCTTCACTGACTGTACTAGCCTTAGCGGCTGGAGGGGAAGCGTGGTGGGAGAGATTATCTATCTCTTTCGCACAGCCTCCCCTAGACGCCAATTTGGATGGCAAGCTCTGTATGATATAAAATTCACTTCTAACCTACATTTTGCCTTTGCCAGTATTAGTTTTCATCATTTTAAAGCAATATCAAGAGTAGACAGACTATTTTTAATGGTAGAAAAGTTAGTCTTGATGTTGTTTATCTAAAAATAAGTTTGACAAATGTGTGAATGGGTTTATGTTTGCCTGTAATCCCATATCAAAATTCAAAAATTTTGCAAAAGTATGAGGGCGGCGGGAAAAAATATGATCTCCACTTATTTTTATGGAGTGCTTCACATAAATGGCCACACTGTGACTATACACTCTCTATAAGTTCAAGGCTATTACAGTTGAGGAGTCTATTTGGGAAAATATGAATTTCTCAATATTCTTTCTCCTCTTTGTTTTCTCATAACGTTTCATGATTTATTCTAAGAGTATCAAGGTTACAAAGTCATCCGTCCCTGTACAGCAAGTATCTATGTTATTAATTAGCTAACGATTTTTGTATTTTCCACTGCGTGTGAATTCCATACATCCGATTGTCACGAAACTTTGCATATTACATCATTTCGAGCAGAAGAAGGAGAAGGAGAAGAGGAAGAAGAAGGAGAAGGTTACGCAGGAGAGAAAGATGAAGAAGAAGAAGAAGAAGGAAGAGGAAATAGAAAAAGGAGGAGAAAGAAGATGAAAAAGAAGAAGGGGGAAAAGAAGAAGGAGGAGAGGAAGAAGGAAAAAAAATAGGGAAAAGAAGAAGGAGAAGCAGAAGAAGGAGATGATGAAGAAGAAAAAGGAAAAGAAGAGGAAGAGGAAGATGAAGAAGAAAAAGGTAAAGGAGAAGAGGAATAAGAAGAAGAAGGGGAGGAGACGAAGGAGCGAAAGATGAAGAAGAAGAAGAAGAAGAAAAAGAAGAAGGAGAAGAAAAGAAGAAGAAGAAGAAGAAGAAGAAGAAGAAGAAGAAGAAGAAGGTGAAGAAGGAGAAGAAGAGGCGCAACCTAGTTTTGGCTGTTGTGGACCAGAAAACCAGTTTAACTAGATCTCTACTCAGGGTCCAATTGTACAAGATATTGGAAGAGAGTTCAATGGATTGGAACATTGTAGCGGAGGAGAAAGAGGAGGAGCAGGAGGGACAGGTGAAGGAGGAGGATGAGGATAAGAAGGAGGAGGAAGAAGAGGAGGAGGAGGAGGAGGAGAAGGAGAAGGAGAAATAGGAGGAGGAGATAAGGAAGAGGAGTAGTAGGAGGTGGAAGAGGAAAACGGAGGATGAAGAGGAGGATGAGGAAGAGGAGAAGGAGGAGGAGGAGGAGGAGGAGGAAGGAGGACGAGGAGGAGGAAGAGAAGGAGAAGGAAGAGGAGGAGTAGGAGGTGGAAAAGGAGAAACGGAGGATGAAGAGGAGGATAAGGAAGAGAAGGAGGAGGAGGAGGAAAATGACGAGGAGGATGAGTGTGATGGCCCTGAGGGGAAGGGGAAGGTGAAGTGAGGGTGAAGGTGAAGAAAATGAATAATAAGAAAAAGAAGTAAAGAAGAGGATAATGAAGAACTAGTGGTGAAGCTTGGTATACTTATTTGGTCATCGCCGGGTATATTTCCTACATACCACGCTTCGCAACCGTGAAGAACGATGAGGAGAAGAAGAGATAAAAAATTATCAAAGAAATTACAAAATTCTAGTGTTTTTTGTAGAAATTTATTTATTTATTCAGCGTATGGCTTTTTATAGTGGGAAGACCCGAGTAGGGTTGCTCCACTTCACCAACATAACCAATTATCCCTTGATAGGGAACTTGGTGAACATTTTGTAGTAATAGCGATAGGCAAGAATTTTTAAAAATAATTAGTATTTCAAAAAGAAATTTAAACTTTCTACTCACACTTCATGTATAGATGCAAGAAGGAACGAAGAATTAGATAATTTACCTGAAATAGAGATAAGATGTAATTAGTATTAGTAAGACGTAATATAGAATTCTTTTTTTTCAACGTATGGCTTTTATTGGTGGGGAGACCCTTACGGGTAGGTTCCACCTCACCTCATTGCACAATTTTTTGTGACGGTCACCCATCCGAGAGCGGTCTTGAATGTTTGTTACTTAACCACATGATTACCGATTAGTTATTGTATCGGTGTGTGTGCTGCTTCATAAGCAATTATGTGAATTACTGTGACTAAAAGTGACTAATCTCGTCTTGTCTTGTCTTGACTAACCGGTGAACGCCTAAGGGCCTAATGGGAGCTGTTTGAAAACCTACAATGCCATCTATATCATTCATTCGTAGCCACATTTCAACAGGGAACAAACACTTATCAATAAGAAGAAACATGTAATTGGCATATCATAAATTATTTAAAAAATGTTACATAATATTTTTCAGTTAATTTATCACAAATTACAATAATAAAATATCTAACTTTATATCATTGATTGTGTAAACATAACCTATAATATCAATCATTTTCTTCGAAAACACCTGATTCTGTACACGGATAAATTTTTGAACTAAGTTCAATATCTGAACTAAGTTCAAAATCAACTGAGCAACCGAGCGTAAGAGATAATAATACTAAGAAAATACTGTGTTATCTGTGAGCAATGTAAGTAAGACTCCATCACCATACAGTCCCAAGCAGTATTTCTGTACAGACTTTCTCTTAGAGAATCCAGTCACTCTAGCTTCTTTCTACAGCGACTGCTTTAAATATTCAAAGTATGCATCCAGCTGCAGAGATGTGCGCGAAAGGCGCAGACTCTCTGAAGAGCTAGGTTATGTTACGTCTATGATCATGGAGAACAGATTTTACTATGTTTTTGTCCAGTAGTGGACAATTATAGCAGGAACCTTTTAAATTGTCATAAAACAGCTGATTGATGTACGCTCGTTTACTAACGTTAAATCAGCTGTTTTCTGACAAGTTAAAAGGATCCTGCTATAGTAGTGGATAATTAGCCTATAGGTTTCACGGACTTTTTGGTAGTTATCCATAATGTATAAAAATACTGGTAGTTTCAAAGAAGATGATCGAGATGATTAAGAACAAGAAGAAGGAGGTGAATTAGACGAAAGAAGAAGAAGTAGAAGGAGGAGGAAGTATAGCAGGAAGTTGAAGATGATGATGATGATGATGATGAAGAAGATGAAGATGAATAAAAGAAAAAGAAGAATAAGAAGTTGAAGATGATGATGATGATGATGATGATGATGAAGAAGAAGAGGAAGAAGAAGAAAAGATGGTGAAGAAAAAAAGGTATCGAAGTCCTAATGAATTTATGGTTTTGTCTCATTAGAAAAAATGAAGAAAAATTTATTTTTTTGAAAAATGGAATGAGGAATCAAACCTAATGAGGCGCACCTATCTACCTGCAGTTTTCTGGGAATCTCCACATTATTTACTACAAAATAGACCTTTCAAAGACCAGAGAAAAAGAATTTACAGGTCCTTTGAAGGTGGACCGTTTATAGGGGGGAGAAGGAGGAAGAAGAAGCAAAAGAAGAAGAAGAGGAAGAAGAAGAAGAAGAAGAAGAATAAGAAGAAGAAGAAGAAGAAGAAGAAGAAGTAGAGGTAGGAGAAGATGAAGAAGAAGAAGAGGAAGGTGAAGGAGAAAACGAAGAAGAAGAAGGAGGAGGTGAAAAACAAGACGGTGAAAAAGGAGAAGGTAAAGAAGAGGTGTTGGAGGAAAAAAGAAGAAGGTGAAAAATGAAACGAAATAGAAGACGAAGAATAAAAAGAAAGCAAAGAAGAAGAAGGCGAAGAAGACGAAAGAAAAAGTAGAAAGACTAGAAGAAGAAGAGGAAGATGAGTAACAGAAAGCGGTAGATGAGATGGATATAAAAAAAAGATAACACTAGAAAAAAGAAAGGAAGATTTTAGGGACAAACCCATAGAACCTGGGGTTGTATTCTAACGCTGAGCCTATTGTTATAAGTGTCAATCTATTGTGAAACCATTGAATATACAGTATTACCCTATTCGCTGTGAGCATCTACGATGTTGCGCTCTGGCGGATAATCGTATGAATCTTTCTGGGTTGATTAACATGGGAAAGGATAGGCTTATTGGATGGATCAGATTAATCATCTTGTATTAGACCGAAAAATCAGTTTGTTAATCCGTTTGTTGTTAATCCGTGTGGTAACTTGAGGGAAGGAGGAGGTGGAAGAGGAGGAGGAGGAGGAGGAGGAGGAGTAGAAGGAAGAGGGAAGAAGAAGAAAAAGAAGAATAAGCATGAGAAGAAGATGAAGTAGAAGAAGACAGAAACAGTGTAGCATGAAAAACACAGCCGATGTCATCTGATTTATGTTGGGTTGTAAATTTCTGATATGCAAATTATTTCTGGCGGTTTTCTTGAAATGTCTCCAATATAAGATTTCAACAGACTGCCATCTCAATACAAAGACTCCTCAGAACGACATTGCCATTTCTGTGAAATTTGATAAAATTTAAATTTAAATTGTGAAATTGTTTTTTTATGATAAAATTGGAATTCAGAAAATTGTGCAACCAACGTTTCAGTAACTCCTAGTTGTCTTCTTGCAAAATGCTTAAAACATCTGGTGAAATTTTATTTGAATTCTACTTGTTCCAAAGAATGTCTTCTTTTCCTTCTTCTCCATCATATTCATTTTCTTCTTCCTCTTCTTCCATTTGTTTTTCTTCTTTTTTCTTCTCCTTCCATGTTGAATGATACATTTCCAACCTACAATTTTCCTTTGCCGGTGTTAGGCTAGGCGTACACCGATCAGTCAAGACAAGACAAGACAAGATTAGTCACGTTTAGTCACAGTAATTCACATAGTTGCTCATGAAGCAGCACACACTGATGCAATGACTAATCGGTGTGTGATGCTTCATAAGCAACCATGTGAAGCAACTGTTACCGAACGTGACTAATCCTCGTCCTCGTCTTTCTTGACTAACCGGTGTGTTTCCAGCCAATTTCAATCATTTAATGGCTTCTAATGCAATACCAAGAGTAGAGAGACTTCTTTTAATGTTGGAAAAGTTATTTTTGAAGTTTTTTCTCTTAAAATAAGTTTGACAAATGAGTGAATAGGTTCATGTTTGCCTCTAAACCCATATCAGAATTTGTATTTTTTTTCATTTCATCTCATTTATTTACACACAATATCCAAAAACAATACAATAATACAACACATAAATACAATACAAAATTGGAAAAAGTGGTTAGGTGACCTCATTAGTAATCGTTTTGAGGCACCATAAAATTCGTTCAATTTGGTAAAAGTATTATGGTGGTGAGAATATAATATGTTCCAACACAATGTTATGGACCTTTTCACACCAATGACCACACTGTTATTACATAGCTCTGTATTCTTTATAGAATACAAGCAAATTAAGCATGAAAAATCTTCAAACATGATTTCTCGAATCGATGGAGAAAGTATTTTGTGCTTCGTCTGTTCAAGCTTAGTAAGGCGAATGATAATGAAAGTGGTTTCAAGGTCGTCAAGGTTGAGTTCGAGGATCACATGTGACCTTAAGGTCATTCAGGTCTGTTCAGAGTTGCGCTGCAATTTTATGCCTACGTTAATTATTCATCATAAGAGGTTTGTCTTATTGTCTAAAAAGTGGAGGGAATACACTTGTGTTCTCAGGTTTCACTTTTTCTTATTCACTCGTATGCTCGTATTTATTTCTCTTTTCTTCTGTTTTATAGTGGGTTTCATGATTTATTCTTCTCCTTTTTCATCATCTTCGTCTTCTTCCCTTCCTTCTCCTCCTTTTAGATCTCATTCTTCTTATAGCAGGATCGTTTTAACTTGTCAGAAAACATATGTTTCGACAAGCAATATCAAAATACTCAACCTACAAATGCTGAATCTCGCAGATTATTGAAAAGGTCTTTTAAAAAGTTATTCTTTGAAAGGTATTTTTTAAAAAGGTCTTTTAAAGACTTTAAAGGTCTTTAAGACTTTTGATTATTGTGTCGAAATCACTGTTTAATTATTACCGAAACAAGTGATTTCTGACAAGTTAAAAGGATCCTGCTATATCTTCTTTTTCTTTTGTTAACAAGGTTATTAGATAACAGGTTGAACCATTCCAAATTCTTTTCAAATTCACAAGCTATTGTAGTGGAGAAGGGGGGAAGACTGATTCAGGTGACGTCATTTTGATCATTTATTTTGATAATATCAGCTGTTTATTTATTTATTTATTTATTTCAATTATACAATTTCCACTGGGTCTGGAAAGACCCATAGTGGAACAAAAACAAAAATAGTACTGTACAGTAATAGACAAAATATTTAAACTAAATAACAATAAGTACAAAAGGAGTATAAGTTTAGTATAAGTATACGTTTACAATACAATGGAAAATAGAAAATAAAAAAGATGGGCGAGAAAATTAGAGTATACTGAAAATAAAATAATAATAATAAAAAAAAGTCATGCAGTTCTATTTCATATCGATATCATCAAGTAGAAGCACAACTCCTCACTCAACCCCTACACGGCCACAGTTCCAACTCAAGCTACAGGTGATACCCAGCTGCAAGAATTAGGCGCCGGTGCACTCTCTTACGGAATAGGGATAAGGATGGGGAGAGGACGACATCAAGTGGCACAGCATTCCACTCACGCGAAGCTGTCACGCAAAATGAAGCCCCGAATATCGCAGTCCGGTGTTGTGGTATCTGAAGCTATTGATAATAATTGACTGATAATTGGCGGACGGCGAGTGTGACGTTACATGAATCAAGAAATCGGACTTCCCCCTCCACTTTGACATTACACCAGCGATGGTTCAACCACAGATAAGATAGTAATCTGTCTACTAACAAATAAGATATTACTATCTTATCTGTGGTTCAACCTTCTCTCTAATAACCTTGTTTTTCTTCTACTTATTATTCTTATGCCCGGGTTTTCAGTCGCTCAATAGACAGTTTATGGATCCAATAGCACTATTGAATCAATAACCATGTGTTTTCAAATGCAAAAAAAAAGTTATTGATTCAATAAGTTTATTGAACGACTGAAAAACCGGGCATTAGTCCTTTTTGAAAAAAATTCTATAGTCCGATTCACGTCAAGAAGTCAGCATTGTTTATATGAGGAGCATTGATGCCAAGTTTCATTGAGAGAGATAGAGAAAACTGTACCAAACGTGTTTGTTGGGACTATGTGCGACAACAATGCACAGTGCGAATAGGATAGAGACATCAGCAATTGCCTTGTGCTGAACAAGGATAGCAAACTCCCATCTAAGCAATGCTGACTTCTTGACGTGAATTGCACTATAGATCCTTTTCCAATAGTAATTGTCCGAAAATAGGATTAAATTGTGATTTGAGGAGTTCTATGATCCTTTTATTCTACTCTTTTCCTTCTTCTTCTTCTTCTTCTTCTTCTTTCTCTACTTCTTTTTATACATCATTTTTTCATGACTCCTGATTTATCTTAACCCATTACCCAAGAATTGTAAAAATTTGTAGATATGTTAACACTGAAACTCAACTCGAAGGTGTGATTGAAATGAATTCAGAAAATTGGAAAATTAATGTGTCAATACAATACCAAAACTCTCCAGACTGGGCAATAGAATAAATGTATGTACATGATAAATATATAATTATATAAATATATATAGACACTGATAGAAAAACTGATTGATAAAAAACATAACAAAACTTAAGCTAGGCGTACACCGGTTAGTCAAGACAAGACAACACGAGATTAGTCACGTTTAGTCACAACAATTTCACATAGCTGCTTATGAAGCAGCACACACAGATGCAATGACTAATCGGTGTGTGTTGCTTCACAAGCAACTATGTGAAGTACTGTGACTAAACGTGACTAACCTCGTCTTGTCTTGTCTTGACTAACCGGTGTACGCCTAGCCTTACATCCATCATAATGTAAGTTTCTTTATGTTTTTCTTCAATCAGTTTTTCTATCAGGGTTAATATAAATATATAGATGTATTCTCGCAGAGTTGCAGGACACATTGTAAATTTAGAATATAAATATAGTTATAGTACATTTATATCTATTCTTCTTAGGCGTCTCCTCATGTTTGGAATTTTTCCAACAAGATGCGGCTCTAAAGAATTTCAGATTCATGCCAAGAATTCTTCCACAGAACTTCCTGTATTTTAAACCTAACCTCACTTTTGCCAAATACCAAATACCTATGTGTGACTCAAGTAACCAATGTTTAAACTTCAAAAGATAAAAAATTGAGATAGTTATTTTGTGAGTTAGAGACTAATTCAACTTTAGCTCTCTCGCTCACTCTCACTTCTCTCTCTCTCTCTTCTTCTTCTCCTTCTACTTCTTCATCTTCTCCTCCTCCCCTCCTTCTTCTTTTTCTTCTACTCCTTCTTCTTATACTTCTTATTCTTCTCCTCCTCCTTCTTCTTCTTCATCTTCTTCTCCTCCTCCTTCTTCTTTTCTTCTTCTCCTCCTTCTTCTCTTATTCTTCTTCTCCACCTCCAACTTCTTCGTATTCTTCTTCTTCTCCTCCTCCTTCTTCTTCCTCTTCTCCTCCTCCTCTTCTTCCTCTTCTCCTTCTCCGGATCTTTCTTCTTCTCCTCCTCCTTCGTCTTCATCTTCTTCTCCTCCTCCTTCTTCTTCCTCTTCTTCTTCTCCTTCTTCTCCTTCCCCTCCTTCTTCTTCCTCCTCTGTTTCTTCTTCTTCTTCCTCCTTTGTTTCTTCTTCTTCTTTCCTTCCCCTCCTTCTTCTTCTTCATCTTCTTCTCCTCCTCCTTATTCTTTTCTTCTTCTCCTCCTCTCCTCCTTCTTATTCTTCTTCTCCTTCTCCTCCTCCTTCTTCCTCATCCTCTCCTTCTTCTTCTTCCTCCTCTGTTTCTTCTTCTTCCTCTTCTTCTTCTTCTATTTCCATTCCCTCTTCATCATATTCATTGTTAGTACTTATTTTCCTTTTTTCTTCTAGCATTATATCTCTTTCTTTCTCTCGCTCTCTCTCTCCCTTCTCTACGCGGAAGCATGAAAACAATTAAGCACTAATTAACTTCTTAACAAACAAACAGTTCTGAGCATTATCAGGTCTACCCACTTATTTCAAATCTCAAGTCACAAATCACCTCTGTTGTATATCTGTATCGAAGATTGATCTATATAGTTCGCACTTTGGTTATTACGTCTAATTTGCCATGGTGGGCGAATCTAGTTGAGACAAAGCTACAGACTAGTTTATGAAAGAAATAGAAGAGCTAGATTGGGATTTTGAAGGATGGCGCCTGAATCAACCGAACAGAAACATGTTTGATGGTTACACCCCTGCCTGTCTCCAATAACAAAACATAACTTCATCATTTTTAACACAAAAAATTGTGCAATTAGGCGAGGTGGAACCTACCCTAACCCCGATCGTACACCGGAGCAATGAGCAATAGGCAACTAGCAACATATGGATCATATGATTGTCTACTCTATGCAAACCTATAGTTCAATGCACACCGAAACAGCTGCTTTAGGTGTGCATTGGCTATTTGTTTCTATAGAGTAGACGATCATATGATCCAAATGTTGCTTATATATTCCATGTGTGCACGTAGGTGGTGGGGATAGTAAAAACGACACCTGCGCTCACGCGGAATTTTAGTGAACGAAACCGGGTAGTTTAACATGAGAAAGGATAGGGAATAAGCATTTTCAATGCATTTAAAGTATTGTCGTATTCCTAATTGTATAAATACCGTTCAGAATAGTAATTGCGGCTTCTATTCCTTCCATATTTCCAAACGTGAAGTGATCCAACAAAGAAATCGGATCTCAGTTTTGAATTAATCGAGTGAAAAATCCAGTTCAAAAGCATACGATTGATTTGAAGTCTCGCGCCCATAATCCATTTCAAAATATTAACCAATGGGAATGAACTCAGATGTGGATAAACTACTTCGTCTGCTCAGTCTGCTTGAAACATAACCTTCAAAGTTGAAACTTGAATTGAAGATTATAATAATGATTAAGAACATGCAATATGTTCATTTTATCATTTTAAATATAATTCTACAATTGATAAGTAGGAAAAATAGCGACAGGGAATTCTATTTCAATTATAAACTAATTTTTACGTACATTAGTCTATCCTTTCACATGTTTATATACTGGGAAAGATTCATACGATTATCCGCCAGAGCGCAACACCGTAGATGCTCACAGCGAATTGCCTATTGCTTATTGCTCCGGTGTACGAGCTGCCTTGTCTCCCCACCGATAAAAAGACATACGATAAGAAAAAAAACTTTATCATTAGCAGTATTATTATCAACAAACCTATACAGAGAGTTTCTAAAATGGACCAACAAGCTTCGTGAGCGGCTTCCTAAGATTGAAATTTAAAAAAAGTTCTCAACACTCTTTTCATTCAGCCGCCTTCCTAGAAAAATCCAACAAAACGAAGGTCGCTGAAATTATGTCATCATAGCTAGCCTACCACAGTTCACAAATTACCGTAGATGTGATAGTTCACCTGATAACGGTTGTGTAGCATTGTGGGGAATTTCACACCGCTTTAAAATCTTCAACATGACTAATGCAACAGGAATGTGGATTACTAGCTTTATGACAATGTGGGACAAGACGTCTCTGGTATTTTCACACGATGAGTAAGACAGATAGAATGAAGAAGCAGAAGAAGAAGAAGGACGAGATGGAGGTGGAGAAGAAGAAGAGCAGAAGGAGGAGAAGAAGAAAAAGAAGAAGAAGAAGAAGGAGGAGAAGAAGAAGAGGAAGAAGAAGGAGAAGAAGAAGAAAAAGAAGAAGAAGAAGAAGATGAAGAAGAAGGAGGAGAAGGGAGAAGAAGAAGAGAGGAAGGAGGGAATAGAAGAAGAGAATAAGATGCAGAAAAAGAAGAAGAAGAAAAGAAGAAGAAGAAAAAGAAGAAGAAGAAGAAGAAGAAGAAGGAGGAAGAAGAAAAAGAAGGAAAGGAAGAAGAAGAAGAAGGAGAAAAGGAGAGGAAGAAGAAGGAGGAGGGAAGAAGAAGAAGAAGAAGAAGAAGAAGAAGAAGAAGATTAGGGAAGATGAAGAAGAAGGAGGAAGGAAGAAGAAGAAGGAAGGAGAATAAGAAGAAGTAGAAGGAGAAGAAGAAGAAGAAAAGAAGGAAGAGAAGAAGATGAAGGAGAAGAAGAAAAAGAAGGAGAAGAAGAAGAAGAAAAGGAGAAGATGAAGGAGAAGAAGAAGTGGGTGGAGAAGAAGAAGAAGAAGAAGAAGGAGGAGGAGAAAGGAGGAGAAGAGAAGAAGAGCAGAAGAAGGAGAAGAAGAAAAGAAGAAGAAGAAGTAGGTGGAAGAAGAAGGAGGAGGGAGAAGAAGAAGAAAAGAAGCAGAAGAAGATTAGGAAGATGAAGAAGAAGGAGGAGAAGGAAGAAGAAGAAGAGGAAGGAGGAATAAGAAGAAGTAGAATAAGATGCAGAAAAAGAAGAAGAAGAAAGAAGAAGAAGAAAAAGAAGAAGAAGAAGAAAGAAGGAGGAAGAAGAAAAAAGGAAGAAGAAGAGGAAGAAGGAGAAAAGGAAGAAGAAGAAGGAAGAAGAAGAAGAAGAAGAAGAAGAAGAAAAGAAGCAGAAGAAGATTAGGAAGATGAAGAAGAAGGAGGAGAAGGGAAGAAGAAGAAGAGGAAGATTGAAAGTAGAAGAAAGAAGAAGAAAGAAGGAAGAAGATGAAAGAAGAAAAAAGAAGGAGAAGAAGAAGAAGACAAAGGAGAAGATGAAGGAGAAGAAGAAGTGGGGAAAAGAAGAAGAAGAAAAGGAGAAGAGGAGGAGAAGAGTAAGAAGAGCAGAAGAAGGAGAAGAAAAGAAGAAGAAGAAGTAGGTGGAGAAGAAGAAGGAGGAGGGGGAGAAGAAGAAGAAGAGCTGAAGAAAGAGGAGAAGAAAAAGAAGAAGGAGAGGAAGAAGTAGGTGGAGTAGAAGAAGAAAAAGGAGGAGAAGAAGAAGAGGAAGAAGAGGAAGAAGAAGTAGAACAAGAAGACGAACAACAAGAAGTAGAAGAGGAAGGAGAAGATTTTTTCTACTGTAGGCTATCTATTCTTTCTATCTCAAATTCTCTAATATCAATAGACAAATTTTATCTTTCAAATTAAATTATATCTACTGAAATATTATAACGGATACCTACAGTAGGTTATCTGTTTTATGTTTCTCAAATTCTCTACAATCAATTGACATAATTGTTATCATTCCAATCTAATTATACCCACTGAAATATTATAAGGGAAACCTAACGTTGGCTATATCTGTTAAATATATCTCATATTCTTTCCAATCTTATCTTTCCAATTGAATTATATCTACTTAAATATTATATACGGGAAACCATTGACCATCTATATTAATTTCCACGATATTTACAACAATAAATCTCCATTGTCATGAAATTTGTCAATTATCATTCTCAAATTCTTCTCTATAATCAACTGACAAAATTTATCTTTCCAATTAAATTGTATCTACTGAAATTTCATACGAAGGAAAACTTGTCAGAAATCAGCTGTTTCAGTAATAATTAAACAGTGATTTCGACACAATAATCAAAGAGCTTAAAAATCTTAAAGACCTTTAAAGTCTTTAAAAGAAGGCCTTTCAAATGATAACTTTTTAAAAGACCTTTTCAATAATCTGCGAGATTCAGCATTTGTAGGTTGATATTGTGATCACATGCTCGTCGATCATATGTTTTCTGACAAGTTAAAAGGATCCTGCTATACTTTGATGTTTCGATTCTCAACAATCAAACTGATTTAACGTTAGTAAACGAGCATACATCAATCAGCTGTTTTCTGACAATTTAAATGAATCCTGCTATACTTAAAAACCAACTATAAATTAACCAAATCAACAAGAAAAAAACATGATTAAACAAAGAAAGAAATTATTCGTCTATCTTTCAAGGCCCAAATCGGATCCCAATCGGTTGGAACAAAGGAAGACATTTTTTCTTAATTATTTGATGAATTACTTTAGTAGAACAAAGAATCGGTTTTTAAATAGTTTCATCTAATGCCTGAGCAAATCTTTGGTTAAAGCTCAAGTCAAGCATAACTGGAAACCAATTAGCGCCCCATTTCACTAATATTCTCGGTTTTGATTGATGTTAAGTTGTTAAAAAATAAACAAATCAGAGAAGAAAACATTTTTTAGAGGCTTTTTAACCGCAAGTCAAAAAACTACTGAAAATCAGCTTCCGCTATCTTCAAGGTTATACTGTCATCTTTCTATAATTGTATTCTTCCTTATTTTTATTTATTCATCTTTCTCTTTCAATTCCGTCCTCTTCTTATCCCCGTACGTATTTTCTTCTTCATCTTCTTCGTCTCTCTCTTCTATATCTCCTTCTTCTCATCCTCCTCTTCCTCCATCTTCTTGTCCCTTCTCCGATACTCCTATATCTTTTTCTCATTAGCCTCTACTTCTACTTCTTCTTCTACATCTCACTCTTTTCTTTCCAAACCCTCCTTCATCTCTACCTCCTCCTTCCTGTTTTCCTTCTCGTCCTCCTCCCTCTTCTTCCTTCTCACCTCCTCCTCCTCAACCCTCTTGTCCTCTTTCTTTTCACTTATTCTTCTTCTCCTCCTTCTTCTACCTATTCCTCTATTCCCTCTTCCTCTATTTTTCTTCAACTCATTCTTCATTTTATTCTTCTTCTCTTTGTTCACCACTCCTCTTCTCTACCTCCTCCTCCTCTTCTTCTCCTTTTTCTCTATCTCCTTCTCTTTCTCCTCCTCCTTCTTTTCCACCTTTCCTCCTTCTTCTCTACCTGCCTCCTTCTTATTCTCCTCGTCCTCCTTCTTCTTCTTCTTCTTCTCCTCCTACTCCTCATCCTCCTTCTTCTTCTTCTCCTTCTTCTCCTACTCCACCCTTCCTCTTCCTCATCCTCCTTCTTCTCTCCCTCCTCCTCTCTCCTCCTTCTCCTCGTTCTCCTCCTCATCCTTCTTCTCCCCCTACTCCTTCTTCTCCAGCTCCTCCTACTCCTCCTCCATCCTGCTATCGTCAAATTATATAATATAAAAAAATTCATCATTAACTATTTACTATTAATCTATCATTAACTCTCACTATTTCTCTATTTTCATGTCCTCTTTTACTTCTTCTTCTTCCTCCTTCTTCCTCCTCCTCCTCCTCATTTTCTTCTTTGTTCCTTTGTGAACCACAGACAAAGTGTTCTCTTTTCTAAAGGTCAGGTCGATTTTGTACTCTAACCTCATTTCTCGGTCGATTGCAACCATCACTTTTCCTCCTTCTACCTCATCATCTTCTTCTTCCTCCTCCTCCTCTTCTTCTTCCTCTTCTTTTCTTGTTCCTCTTCATCTACTTCTTCTTCTCCTTCTCCTCCTTCTCCTCTGTAACTCTTCTCTCATCACCTATTCGTAATTTGAATAAAGCATATGCTTTGAAAAGCAAATAATAATGAAATTTCGGGCTCTAAATTTTTAGTTCAAAATTTCAATATTTTCTTGTATCTTTCGTGTTCTTGTGTTGTGCTTGTGGTTTATGAACTTTTGGACTTTTTATGTATCAAAAAAAAAGGTTTCAAAATTCGAAATAATTCTGAAAAGTGGATCAAACTACAACCTAAGTGGAATTAGGTTATCACGGCGAGGTGGAACAACCTTTGGGTCTCCCCACCGACAAAAGCCATACGCTAAATAAAAAATTGAACGTTCTCAATCTGTGATTTCGCGACAGATCCTCTCTCACTCTCTCTCTCTCTCACTGTCCACCTACTCTTTCACTAAGGAATGCGGAAGACGTTTCCTCAGTGAATCTCTGTATAGACATTGCGGTGTTGCCAAGTTTAATCATCCTAAATGTCCTTATACTTTTTTGCAAAATAAGAGAATATAGCAATAAACATGAAATTTAATAAATATTTAAATTCTAAACAATTATTCAATATTAATGATTAAATAATAATAGTAAGTAATAGTATTTCTCGAGAGGCCTTCCATTGGAAATACCATTGGAAAAAGCATGAAAACCGACACTCCGTAGAATACTTTACCAGTAATTACTTATAGCAGGATTCTTTTAAATTGTCAGAAAACAGCTGATTGATGTACGCTCGTTTACTGACGTTAAATCAGCTGTTTTATGACAAGTTAAAAGAATCCTGCTATACAAGTAGATCGCAATTTTTAAAGCCAGAAATGCGTGAATGGTCTTAAATTGAATCTTTGATCGTTCATTCCTCATCTCCACGATAACTTTTTTCATAACGTAAAACCTTTAAAATCAAACATCTATTCAATGAGATCTTTCAAATGAAACTTGAACGTACAAAATCATTACAATAAACATGTTCGCCTACTTCAGATAAAGATATAGTGCAATTCACGTCAAGAAGTCAGCATTGCTTGAATGGGAGTTTGCTATCCTTGTTCAGCACAAGGCAGTTGCTGATGTCTCTATCCTATTCGCACTGTGCATAGTTGCCGCACTGTGCATTGTTGTCGCACACAGTCCCAACAAACACGTTTGGTGCAGTTTTCTCTTTCTCTCTCAATGAAGCTTGGCATAAATGCTCCTCATATAAACAATGCTGACTTCTTGACGTGAATCGCACTATAGTAGATAGCTATTTTTAAAGTCAGAAATGCGAGAATGGTCTTAAATTGAATATAAAAATTGTTGCTATACTTTTTGGATTTTATTATTACTTTTCAATTCCACTTTAATGATTGGTGGTTGAAATGATTGAAATTTGCTACATGTTCAACGATCAGTCTGTACTTTCATTCTAAACTTGAAGGAACTGAATTTTTATAGTACAGTAGTTTATGCGCTGGTTGTATTATGAGACTCTTAACGACGAGTCAGATACCGAGGTTAAAATACGAGCGGCAATGCGCGTGTCATTTTAAGGTAACTCAAGAGGCTAAAATACAATTATTGCATACATACAGCAATGACAAGAATATTGAATCTTTGATCGTTCATTCCTCATCTCCACGATCCACGATAACGTTTTTCATAACGTAAAACCTTATCAAACACCTATTCAATAAGATCTTTCAAATGAAACTTGAACGTACAAAATCATTACAAAAAACATGTTCGCCTATTTCATAAAAATATAGTACTCGTACTAATGTATAAAAATTCAGTCAATGGTAATGTTACGAAGAAGAAGAAGAAGAAGAAGAAGATAAAGAGAAGAAGAAGAAGAAGAAGAAGAGGAAGAAGAAGAAGAAGAAGAAGAAGAAGAAGAGGAAGAAGAAGAAGAAAAAGAGGAAGAAGAGGCAGAAGAAGAAGATGAAGAAGAAGAAAAAGAAAATAAGAAGAAGGAGAGGAAGGTTTGAAAAAAGGCCTCTAAACAAAAGATCTAACAAGCTTTTAACCTGTATTTTTTAGTTTTTTTTTCTAGTAGGTTGGTAACGCGGATATTGAACTCGTAAAACTGATGAGATTGCAATAGTAGCAATTATAATGACTCACCTTTTAACATAGCGTGTAGTGAACGATTACAGCACAGCAATTTTAAATTACCGTTTACAATGGATGTGATATTTCCACTATAACAACAGTAATGTTAAAGCATTGTATGAAATTTTCACATAGATTATTCTTCTTCTTTTCTCTGTAATCTTCTTCCTCTTATTTCTCTTCATCTTTTTCTACTTTTTCTTCTCTCCCCTCTTCTCCACAATCTTTTTCTTCTTCTTCTTCCCTTTTCACCTTCTTCACAATCTTTTTCCACTTCTTCTTCTTCTCCTTCTTCTTCACCACAATGTCTATCCTCTACTTCTTCTTCGTCTATTTCTTCTTCTTTTTCTTCCTCTTCCCTTTCCCTCATTTCCCCTTCTTCTTCTTCTTCTTTCTTCAACTTCATATTTTTTCCTTTTCTTCTTCTTCTTCATCTCCTTCTCTTCTTATTCTTCTCCCTATTCTTCATCTTCCTATTCATTTTCCGTTTATTCATCTTCTTCCCTCAGTCATTCTCTTCACAATCTTTTTCCGCTTCTTCTTCTTTTCTTTCCTCGTTCATCTTCTTCACAATCTTTTCCTCCTCTTCTTCTTCTCTTCATCTTCTTCTTCCCTGAGTCATCTTCTTCACAATCTTTTCCCTCTTCTTCTTCTTCTCCACAATGTCTATCCTCTACTTCTTCTTCTTCGTCTATTTCTCCTTTTCTTCTTCTCCTTCCTCCTTCTCTTCTTATTATTTTTCCTCTTCTTCATCTTCCTATTCATTCTCCTTTTCTTCTTCTTCTTCCTTCTGTCATTCTCTTCACAATCTTTTTCCTATTCTTCTTCTTTTCTTTTCTCGTACATCTTCTTCACAATCTTTTTTCCTCCTCTTTTTCTCTTCTTCTTCATCTTCCCTGTGTCATCTTCTTCACAATCTTTTCCCTCTCCTTCTTCTCTTCCCTCTACCTCACAATATTTCTTCTCTTTTTCATATTCATAATTTTTTACCTTTTCTTCTTCTTCCACTTCTTTATCTCCTTCCTCCTCTTCTCATTCTTCTCTCTCTCTCTCTTCTTCTTCTTGTTCTTCCTTTCCTTATCTTTTTCTGCACCTTTTTCACCTTCTTTTCCTTCTTCCTCTTCTTCTTCTCTGATAACCAGTTAAATTAGTCCACGGTACCTTAGTATCTGTCAAATCAATGAGTCACTGATTGTTTCAAAACGTATTAAACTCTATGATTCATCAATACATCAATGCTTACTTCATATATTTGATCATCTACCAACTTTACCAAACGTCAAAAGTTTCTTCAAGTTTGTCTTCTTTATAACATTAATATCGGGGTACCGAGCTCTGCTCGGGGGTAGGCCTACAAAGGCACAGGAATAGAAATTTTAAAGGAAAAAAGGAATAAAATTAAACAATTTTTTAAGTGCAGCCATCAGTCTTATGCACTGAATCATCATTGCACTATAAAAAAATCAATCTCAGCTTTCGAAATATTATGAATAATCGAGTTTGGATGCATATCATTTGAAAAATCGCACTTATAAAATTTTGCTTCATAGAAATAAAAATATGGGTTGATATAGTAGGATCATTTTAACTTGTCAGAAAACAGCTGATTTAACGTCAGTAACCGAGCGTACATCAAGCAGCTGTTTTCTGACAATTTGAAATATTCCTGCTACAACAATTTTTAGCTCAGCTGTTTTGATGAACTCTTGACGATTTTTCTCAAATAAATAAAAACAGATCACATGGCTAACTTCATGCCTCAAATTTTAAAATAACAATACACTATGGAATATTTTCAAAATTTCTAATTCCTTTTAATTTTCTGTAGATAAATTAAGATCAGAAAAAAAGATTGTGTTTCGATATTTTTCTCAATTCGAGTAATGGAACCGCTGGTTTTACCAACAACATCAAGAACCGACGAAAAATTGTTTCTTCCTGTCAGCTGATTCTCTGTCTCTGTCTCAGCAGCTGAAATAATAATCTTGTCTCACTCACACACTCACTCGCTCTCACTCTTTCTCATCATTTACAGCCGACGGAAATTTCTTTCTTCTGTCAGCTGATTCTTAAAGGATCAATTTTTCCTTTTTTAGGTCCTTTAGCGAGTTATCCAGGGATGAGACCCATGCAAACTAATTTTGTATCACAAACCTCCTATATTCCAAATTTCGTCAAAATCGTTAGAGCCGTTTCGAGATCCGTTGGACATACATACATAAATACATAAATACATAAATACATAAATATAAACATACAGAAATTGCTCGCTTAATATAATAGGATATTATAATTATACAGTATATTCTTTCTATATTATTCATATAATTATGTTCTATAGATAGTATGAATATCCGTGGCGAAGCGTGGTATACTTATTTGGTCATCGCCGGGTATATTTCCTATAGGTCCAAATAAGTATACCACGCTTCGCCACAAATGAATATACAGAGTGTTTCAGAAGTAGTGTCAAACACTTTAGGCTATTGTTCTTGACAGAGAATTTACAAGAGACAAAAAAGTTAGCAAATTTTTCTGTAATGTGAACGGTTTTTGTGAAATTTGCCATCAAAAATTTAAAATGGCCGCCATTTTGAAAATTTACATCGAACATTTTTATTTCATTTTTTAAAGTTGAGTCTTTATAGCATAAATATTCATGCCAAATTTCAGATCAATACAACATTTCGTTCTTGAGATAAAAATTCCCAAGCGAAAAAAACAAAATGGCAGCTATAAGGATAACCGCTGAGTTTTGGACACTTCAAATACAACATTTGTAGTCTCCTATCATCCAGGAACAATACCCTAAAATGTTCGACACTACTTCTGAAACACTCTGCATATTCTTTAAATATTCATAATATACTGATACAATGAATTTCAAATAACATAATTTGAAATGCAACCATTATTCAAATCTTCTTTCGCGAGTTTAGGCTTGTTTTATAATTAAACAGGGACTGTATAATAACAGTGTGATCATTGGTGTGAAAAGTTCCGTAACAGTGTGTTGAAACATTTTTTTATTCCTACCACCGTCATAATTATGTTTGTCAAATGTTTTAATCTGATATGGGATTACAGGCAAACATGAACCCATTCACTCATTTCCCAAACTTATTTCGAGAGAAAAAACATCAAAAATAACTTTTCTAACATTAAAAATAGTCTCTCTACTCAGATCGAACATTATTTCAATATCGAACAGGAAAATAGTACTGAGCGCGAGGTCTACTGTTCACAGAACTACTAGTAAGTATAGCAGGATCATTTTAACTTGTCAGAAAACAGCTGTTTCGGTAATAAGTAAACAGTGATTTTGACACAATAATCAAAAGGCTTGAAAGTCTTTCAAGCCTTAAGCTGCACACACCGAAGCAATGACTAATCGGTGTGTTGCTTCATAAGCAACTATGATACTGTGACTAAACGTGACTAATCTTGTCTTGTCTTCACTAACCGGTGTACGTCTAGCCTAATAGACCTTTAGGCTGGTCGTACACTAGATGACAAGACGACGTTCACATATAGTTGCTTAACACACCGAAGCAAGTCGGTGTGTGTTGCTTCATAAACAACTATGTGAAGTACTGTGACTAAACGTGACTAATCTCGTCTTGTCTTGTCTTGACTAACCGGTGTACGCCTGGCCTAGACCTTTAGGCTGCACGTACAGTCAAGACAAGAATCTTTAGTCACAATCACAAAGTTATGAAACAACACCAATTAGTCATTGCATCGGTGTGTTGCTTCATAAGCAGCTATGTGAATTACTGTGACTAAACGTGACTAATGTCGTCTTCTCTTGTCTTGACTAACCGGTGTACGCCTAGCCTGGCTACCGATATGTGGTAACTAAAAGATCATTTTAACTACTATATCAAAACATTTGAGTGAAAAAACACCTTCCTTTTAATTATCCATCTATAGCACGATACTTTTAACTTGTCAGAAGACAGCTGTTTCGGTAATAAGTAAACAGTGATTTTGACACAATAATCAAAAGGCTTGAAAGTCTTAAAGACCTTTAAAGTCTTCAAAAGACCTTTCTAAAGAAGACCTTTCAAAGAATAACTTTTTAAAAGACCTTTTCAATAATCTACGAGATTCCGCATTTCTAGGTTAAGTATTGTAATATTGGTGGCCGAAACATAATATGTTTTCTGACAAGTTGAAATGATCCTCATCAATTAACATCAATTTATCAAACAAAAACAACTAATTCTCTAGACAATACACTGAAGATGAAATAAAAGAGTGACTGCAAACATTTGTAACTTGAACACGTTTTATTATTATTGCATTTACTGACGTTGTTTACTTATGTTAGGTACAACATTGGAAATCTCTTATCTCGCTTATCTATGGTCTTTGTTCCAACCTCGATAGATTAATCACGTCTCTGACATGATGACCCAATAACTTTGTAAACAAACTTTAAATTCAGAATTTCCTTGAAAAGATTTCTCTAGAAAAGAAAGAGTTCTCTAGCTTCATTAATCACCAAGATGCATGCAATATTAAGAATTTATAGCATTATTAATTAGGAATTCCATTCAATGAATTATTATGATTATAAAGCAATTGAATAGATGCAGTATCTCAATTCCTTTCATCTAATTATTATTTTTTTCAATTAGGTGTCTGTCAAATACGGTAAATAATAATAACATATATTTGGACTGTTCATAAATTGGAGAAGGGAGTTTTGGTAATAAGCTTATTGGACCCTCCACATGTATAAATAGTACATTGCTGAAAGAGAAAAAATCTCAAATAAATAATATGTTGAATAACCAGAAAGAAGAAAGTGATAGAGAAAAAAAACAAAGAAAAAGAAAAAATTAATAAATAGATAAATGTTGAATAAATCCGTAGATTCTAACTAACCTTGCAAATGGCTCCTCTTCCACATCATAGTAATCCGTCAACGGTTCTGTTCTGATCAGTCTCCTTGCTTGCTCAGGGGTTAAATCCAAATATCCAGGAATATTTGAAGGTTTTATACAAAACTCCAAACCACTAGCATCCATTTTATCACTTGTTTCCAAAGCTACCGGTTCCCCTTTCAGGGGCTTACCGCCGCCAGCCGTTGAAAACCCTAACACTTCCCGCATTTTTGAAAAATTTTGAAATTGTGTCCTGGGTTTTTCCAGTTATGCTGTGTCACTTATGGTTTAAATAATGTTGTCCTTGTAAAAAAGTGCCTAGAATTAACATAAGTTTGCAGTGTTTTTAATGCTGTGGCAAAAAATTTTGCCCCACTTTTCTGCAAAATGTTGATTTTAAACCACCAAATACCAAAACCCTTCACCTCTAATATAAACTAAGACACATGGAGCACATGTAATGTCACCAACAACAAAATGTGTCTGAAATAAGCCAATTCCACCAAATATTTCTTTTGTAACACACGTTTCAACCCTTTATGTCCACAATTTCCTGAAAAAAGGGTTTTTGGGGTTTCAAACCTCAAATACCTTGAGAGCTAGTGCTGTGTCACAAAGAGCTCCAGTTATGTTATCCTTGACAAAAAGTGCTCAAAAACCACACAAAATCTACTAATCTTTGGTTTAAACCTTCTTGTCCCCAAAAATTTCCACAAAACATAGATTGTTTTGCCACAAAGTAATTCAAAAACTTTTTACAACTTCTGCTAAGATGTGTTTGATAGAAACCTATGTTGTCCACGATGTATAGCAACACGAACACACAAAATTTTGTTGGGGTTTAAGAAAATTGCTTGTGTAATGTGTTTAAGAAACTGTTTAACATGTGACACTGTTTAAAATGTGACACTGTTTAACATGTGACACTGTTTAAACTGTTTTACTGTTAACTGTTGTTTTGCACTTTTTTTTTGTTCTTGAAAACCACTACAACTGTCGCAAAGTAAGCTAAAACTCGTTGTCTGCTCTATAGTCGTCGACGAAGAATTTGTTGCAAGATTCTTTTGAAGAAATAAACACTCAAAATCGACGTAGAAAACACAAAAACTAACCGAGTTTAAACTTGACGAACGCGACGATCGCAGAGACCACCTCTCAGCACAGCGCTCCAACTCAATCTACTGGTTTCTTTCTCCCTACACTGACAACGGGACATTGGACTGTTGCCAACTGTCTCGGCGGCTGGGAGAAAAATTTCCCTTCGCTGGTGTGTTCGTTTACCGTGAAAGGCCCTGCGGTGCTTCAGGTAACTGTTCAAAAGTTTATTCTTCTACTTCTTCATCATCTTCTTGTTCTTGTTTTCTTCCTTCTCATACTTCTATTTTCTTCCTTCTTCTACTACTACTTTACTTCTTCTTCTTCTCTACTCACCTCACTACTACCACTAATCCTTCCTTTTATTTCCTTCTTCCTACTTTATTCTACTCTTCTTCTTCTTCTTCTTCTCCTTCCTTCTTCTTCTCTCCTTCTTCCTCTTCCTTCCTTCCTTCCTTCCTCCTTCCTTCCTTCCCTTCCACCACCACCACCACCACCACCGGTACTACCACCACCACCACCACCACCACTCACTCCAACCTCCTCCTCCTCCTCCTCCTCCTTCCTCCTCCTCCTCCCACCACCACCACCACCCCACCACCACCACCACCACCACCACCACCACTGATCTTTCTACCCTTCCTTCCTTCCTTCCTTCCTCCTTCCTTCCTTCCTTCCTCCTTCTTCATTTCCTTCCTTCTTCTTCTTCTTCTTCTTCTTCTTCTTCTTCTTCTTCCCTTCCTTCCTTCTTCCTTCTCCTTCCTCCTTCCTCTCCTCCTCCTTCCTTCTCTCCTCTTCCTCCTTTCCTTCTCCTCCTCCTTCATTTCTTCTTCATTTCTTCCTTCCTTCCTTCTTCTTCCTTCTTCTTCTTCTTCCTTCTTCTTCTTCTTCTTCTTCTTCTTCTTCTTCTTCTTCTTCTTCTTCTTCTTCTTCTCTTCTTCTTCCTCTTCTTCTTCTTCTTCTTCCTTCTTCTTCTCTCTTCTTCTTCTTCTTCTTCTTCTTCTTCTTCTTCTTCTTCTTCTTCTTCCTTCTTTCCTTCTTCTTCTTCTTCTTCTTCTTCTTTATTTCTTCCTTCTTCTTCTTCTTCTTCTTCTTCTTCTTCTTCTTCTTCTTCTTCTTCTTCTTCTTCTTCTTCTTCTTCTTCTTCTTCTTCTTCTTCTTCTTCTTCTTCTTCTTCTTCTTCTTCTTCTTCTTCTTCTTCTTCTTCTTCTTCTTCTTCTTCTTCTTCTTCTTCTTCTTCTTCTTCTTCTTCTTCTTCTTCTTCTTCTTCTTCTTCTTCTTCTTCTTCTTCTTCTTCTTCTTCTTCTTCTTCTTCTTCTTCTTCTTCTTCTTCCGCTTGAAAATGTTCGATGTTTTGGTTCTGGACAAATTAGGCAGATAAAATCTTGAATATTACTGTGGAAGGAATCGTGTTCTTTTTTGTAGGTTAGGATCAGGATGGTGGGAAAGTAAAGTTTTATTTGGTTGAGATCTTATAGTGTTTGAAATTATAAGATTTTTGATGTACAGGAACCTGTTTCATGAAAATTTACAAGTCCTGTAAAACAGAAAAGGCAATCACACACTAAACCTAGACAATATTGTCTCTTTGTAAACCGTGGTGACTGGTGTGTGACTGTTTTTTTTCTGTTTTATAGGACCTCTAAAGATATTTTTTCTTCTTCTTATTCTCCCTACTTCTTCCCGATTTCTCCACCAGCTCCTTCTTCTTCTTCGTCTTCTCCTTCTACTCCCTCTTCATCTACTTCTCCTCCTCCTCATCCTATTCATTCTTATTCTTCTTCTCCTCTTTTTTCTTTCGCTCCTCCTCCTCCTCCTCCTCAACCTCTTCCTCTTCTTCCTCCTCCTCCACCTGCTTCTCCTCCTCCTCCTCCTCCTCCTCCTCCTCCTCCTCCTCCTCCTGCTCATCATATTCCTTGTCCTACTCCTCCTTCTCTTCCTCCTCCTTCTCCCTTCATCACCATTCATTCATTTTCTAGACGTAAGCTCCTCCATTGTTCTCCTAATATGTATACAGATTTCCTCTTTTTTTGCATTGGAAACAATTCCATCATCACATAAAGAATTTGTCTCCGATTAATCAAAACAATAATTTTTACTATTAAAAACAATGAACCTAATTGTTTAATCTCCCAATAAAATATACCAAGTCAATGAACAAACAATAAAGACAAAATAAATAAAATAATAACAATGAACCTAATTGTTTATCCTGCCAATCAAGTATTCCACACACTAAGGTCAAGATTACATAAATTAATAATTTCATTTCTCAATTATTTTATTTTCTCAATAAACAACGATACAAACAACACAAAGCTCACAGAATATTGTTACATTGAATCAATAAATTATGAATAAAAAAGTAATAAAATAATCACAATATTGGAATTTCAAGTTATTGTCGAAGTCTCGAATCTTCTTCCCTTTTGGCTCGTATTATTAATATTCAATTATTGTTTTTCAACTGATAATTCATTATCTTTTCCAATAAATAATGATATCTTCCTTCAATTTTCGACATTTACTGAGGTCAATCACATTGTAAAAATGATAATAAATTTTTTATTGAGGTCTTTAATCAGAGTTAGCAAAAATCCTTGAATTGATTTTGCGGATTCTTTGAAAACTAATCAATCAATTAATTAAATTTTTCTAGAAAATTTCTTTGTGTGTTTTTCAATTAGTGGAGTAAACAGTGGTCAGTTTTTGACAGATGATTGTGGCTCAATAGATAAATTATATTCGAAGAAGAAGAAGAAGAAGAAGAAGAAGAAGAAGAAGAAGAAGAAGAAGAAGAAGAAGAAGAAAAAATAATACAAATTGAATAAAAGATCAGTATTTACGTAAGAAAAATTCAGTGAATCATGTCTTTATGTTTATATATTTTCTGCACCTTAAAAGTTATTATAGAATTTATAGTATTAATATTATAGTATAGAGAATTTTCAATTGAAGAGTCCAATGTATCGTAGTAAGTTATTAGAACTTGGATGAATTTACAGCGAATATAATTTCATATACTGTAATATACAGAGTGTTCGAGAACTCCCTACCGATTTCTAGGGCATTGTTCCTGGGTAAAAATCATATCTAAATATCATATTTAAATTGTCCAGAAGTCCTTAGTTACTCACACAGCTGCCATTTTGTTTTTTTCACTTATTATTTTTTATCTCAATAATGGTGAAACATATGGAATTGAAACTTTGCACCAACATTTATGACAACTAGACAAAGCTACAAAAACATTATGACAATTTTTCAAATCCATAAAACAAAATGGCGGCCATTTAAAATTTTGTTTCTTGAATAACTCGGAAACCGTTGATATTACGAAAATTTTACAAGAATAACTTTTTTTAGTAAATTTAATTATAAATCGATTGAAATTTGTTAAGATTGGACCAATATTGACTGAGATATGGCAGCTTTAGTGATAGGTGACCGCTGGATTCTGGTTGCAGTGAATCCTGGGCTTGCAGCTAAAGTCTCCTACAACAATACAACAGTCTCCGTACGCTTTGCATGGTTTTTAAGCGGTTTTTGATTATTTTTGTGAATTTTGAAGACAGTAAAAAGGAGTGCAAGTAACACATAACCCAATTCACACAAACCGGACATCGGGCATACAGTAATGTCATAGAGAAAGCATACGCCAAGTATTTTATCTAAGTATGTGTATCCTTACTCCATGGTAATTCTATACCATGGTCCATTCTATACAAACAAACAAGTAGTCCAACAAATAACAGAGGGTGTGAATCAATCATCAAATCAATCATCCATTTCACATTCCATCCTACACCGTAATCACCCTACATATTATACAGAGTGATTTAAAAAGAATACAGTAGAACTCCAATTATCCGAATTAATGGGGACCGGGACCCATTCGGATAATCAAATATTCGGATAATCGGATTTTTTTTTTTAATTGCCATTGGAGAGAAAAAAGCTACGTTTTGATATTGCACTATTTTTTTATTGAATTAAATGAAAGAAACATGATATTTTAACATGTTTTAAATATAAATAAAATGTACTTATGTACAAGTTTAGAAATAAAAATCATTGTTTTTTAAACATCTCTGTCAATGTAAGCTGTTTTGGACATTTTTTTGAACAAATTAATTTTCTGAAAGTGATTCGGATAGTCGGAGTTCGGATAATTGGAGTTCTACTGTACTACAACTTTAAAACTTTGTATTTAATGAAAGAAATATAATAGAACCTTCTGTTATACATCATTTCAAAGAGTAATTGAAGAAGTTCAATATGACCTCTCCAGACACTCGACCAATATCAACCCAGAACCTCCCTGAAGCTCTTTCCACTCTCACTGTAGCATATCAGGCGTAACAGTTTGATAAGCTGCTGTTATTACTTGCTTCAAATCATCAATATCCATCCACCATTGATGATTTGAAACAAGAAATAATCATGTATTGAATCATGTTTTCAAATTAAAAAAAAAAAATTAATTAGTCTAATACGGACCTAGAAGTGAATTACATACATAATATGATTTTGCATCTTTTTCTTTTTCTTTTTCTTTTTCTTTTATTTTTTCTTTTTTTCTTTTCTTTTCTTTTTCTTTTCTTTTCTTTTCTTTTTCTTTTCTTTTCTTTTTCTTTCTTTTTCTTTTTCTTTTCTTTTCTTTTTCTTCTTTTCTTTTTTTTCTTTTCTTTTCTTCTCCTTCTTCTTCTTCTTCTTCTTATTCTTCTTCTTCTTCTTCTTCTTCTTCTTCTTCTTCTTCTTCTTCTTCTTCTTCTTCTTCTTCTCCTCCTCCTCCTCCTCCTCCACCTCCTTCTTCTCATCCTGATGCTCCTCATCCTCCTTCTCCGCGCTTCCGTTCTCTTTTATCCTCCTTCTTCTTCTTCTTCTTCCTTCTTCTTCTTCTTCTTCTTCTTCTTCTTTTCTTCTTCTTCTTCTTCTTCTTCTTCTTCTTCTTCTTCTTCTTCTTCTTCTTATTCTTCTTCTTGTTTTCTTCTTCTTCTTCTTCTTCTTCTTCTCCTCCTCCTCATCATCCTCCTTCTCCTCCTCATCCTCCTCATCCTCATCCTTCTCCTCCTCCTCCTTGTTCGGCTGACTGCCGTTTGCAGAGAGCTCGTTGGAGGTCCTTGCCTTTTCTTGGTTGTGTCTATCTGCTGGTTACCATCCGTTACCATGGTGACCGCATCACACCTGAACTATCAAGCTTCTTTATCTCCTTCTTCTTATTCTTCTTCGTCTCCTCCTCCTCTACCTCCACCTCCTGCTCCTTCTCCTACTCCTCCTCTTCCTCCTCCTCCTCCTCCTCCTCCTCCTCCTCCTCCTCCTCCTCCACCCTCAAGTCCTTCTCCTCCTCCTCCTCCTTATCCTCCTCCTCTTGCTTTTCCTCCTCTACCTCCTCATCCTCATCCTCCTCCTCCTCCTCCTCTTCCTCCCTCCTCCTCCTCTTCCTCCTCCTGCTTCTCCTCCTCTTCCTCCTCTTCCTCCTCCTCCTCCTCCTGCTTTTCCTCCTCTTCCTCCTCATCATCCTCCTCCTCCTCTTACTCTTCCTCCTCGTCCTCCTCTTTCTCCTCCTCCTCGTCCTCTTCCTCTTCTTCAATAATCGTCCAATCTTAACAAGTAAAGTTTGAATCGATTTTAATTACATTTAGGCTACTAAAAAAAGTTATTCTTGAAATAATTTTTGTAATATCAACGGTTTCCGAGTTATTTGAGAAACAAAATTTTAAATGGCCGCCATCCATGAAACAAGGATTTGAAAAATTGTCATAATTTTTTTGTAGCTTTTCTAGTTGTCATAAATGGTGCAAAGTTTCAATTCCATATGTTCCACCATTATAAGTGAAAAAAAAAATGTCAGCTGTGTGAGTAACTAAGGACTTCTGGACAATTTAAATACAGTATGATATTAAGATATGGTTTTTACCCAGGAACAATGCCCTAGAGTATTGGTAGGGAGTTCTGAAACACCCTGTGTACATATCATAATTATATGATATCAAGATATGTTCATTTTTAGTGGCGAAGTGTAGTATGCTTATTTGGTCATATTTGGCCGGGTATATTTCCTATAGGAAATATAAGTATGACCAAATAAGTATACCACGCTTCGCCACGGTTTATTTTATTACCAGGAACTATGCCATAGAGGTCTAGAATATTGGTAGGGAGTTCTGAAAAACTCTGTATATGCATGCAATTAAAAATAATTGTATACTTTCAAATAATTAACTACCTGATGGTGTTTTAACTATGTACAAAGAATTGAGGATAAAATTACTAGCCTAAGAGATCTTGCGTTGGTTTGAGAAGGATGCAGTTTTAACAAAAAAAATTGAAAATTGCTGTATTCAACATGTAAAAAGTGGGGGATAACGAACTCTTGGGTCTCAAATCTATTGATCCATTAAAAAAAAGAAAAGAGATGGAGAGTGATTGAGAGAGATGGAGTGAGAGGGAGAGAATTGAATTGAATGACTGCCTTTATTTTTAACCTGGGAGGGCGAAGTTAGGGCGCAGTCGGCCCTCTCTTACACTTAACCCTCGAAAGAGAGCGAGAGAGTGGAAGAGGAAAAAGTGAATGAGTAGTAAAACAAGCTATGTAAGTAAAAAGTGAAATAAAAACCAACTTTAGTGATAGGTTAAATACCTGAAGAGTTGGAGTATCTTTTTAATAACCTTTAAAACTGCATACCATCAACATGTAATGTAATAGAGATAGATAGAGGGAGGCAGTCAACATTACAGTTTTGTTATGTAACTGATGATGTGGAGAAGATGAAGAAGAAGAAGAAGAAAAGAAGGATGAAAAGAAGGAGGAGAAGACGGAGGTTAAGTTCAGTTATGGTAAAAAAGAAGTGAAACCCCGTGAAGATGAAGAAGATGAAGAAGGAGCTGAAGAAGAAAAGAAGAAGAAAATAAGGAGGAAAAGAAGAAGGTGAAGGAGGAAGAAAAGGAGGTGAAGGTGAAGAAGAAGGAGGAGAATAATGAACAGGAATACTAGAGGAAATAGAAGGAGGTGAAGAAGATGAAGGAGTGGAGGAAGTAAGAAGAAGAAGAAGAAGAGGAAGGATAGAAAAAGAAGAAGATGAAGAAAACGAAGATGAAAAATAAAAAGATTGAAGAGGAAGAAGAATAATGAGAAGGAGGAGAATAAGTAAGAAGAAGAAGGAGGGGAGGTGTAAGAGGAGGAGGAGGAAGAGAAGAAGAAGAAGGAGAAGAAGAAGAAGAAGAAGAAGAAGAAGAAGAAGAAGAAGAAGAAGAAGAAGAAGGAGAAGAAGAAGAAGAAGAAGAAGAAGAAGAAGAACTCTGTTGGAAAGATGAGAAACATGACATAACCCTCAACCATCATTCTCAACGTCTAGTATAACGTTGACATTCAAAGTTCAAACTCGGTGCTATATATTTATAATCCAGAAATATTATACAGTATACATATAAAACATATACATAGTATACATATATATTTACAATCCAGTCCCTGGTTCATTTTAATTTAAACTGCGGTATTTCCTGCATGGAAGAAACTAAAATCTTTAAAAACTCCGACATTTCAAGATCAATATCTCAGAGTTCAAGCATATTAATGTCATGTTATACAAATTGAGATATTCTATTTCCTAGAGAATTTTATGATACAGTATAAATCTACGTATTCATACATATTTGTTAATAGATATAGCAGAGACTGTATAATAACAGTGTGGCCATTTTATGTCACACTTTTGATTAGTTAGCTTGGTCAAATCCACCATACTTTTGTCAATTCCCATAAGAGTTGCATTGAAATGTTCCGCAAACCATATGCTACAAGTTTACCCAGTGCAGCGCAAAGCACCACTTTCTTGCTTAGTTTTTTTTTTCTTTTTTTTTCCGAGGATGATGCCCACATGAGCTCTAGGCTTGTGCGTGAGTAATGAGTGGGGTGACGATGAGATATGACGACTACTTTTTAGGCAGTCGGGACCGACGGCTTAACGTCTCCTCCGAAAGACGGGAGTGGCCGTATTTGTCAAAATCCTTTCCGTCAACCAGGCTCGAACCCTGGCCCAATGGATTTTATCTGACTGCTGATAACTTAATCAGTCTGACGCCTTAGCCGCCTCGGCTACGAACCACTCCGTACTGTATCGTTTGGGAATACAGTATCAGACTTGTATCAGTGTGCGTTTCCTGTAGATTTCCCATCAAATCTCTCAGTGTTGGAAACACAGTAAAAAGGAATGCGCCAGAAGTTTTCTAATACAATATATGTTGAGTGATTAACTAACTTACCTACAATTTTCCTTTCCTGGGAGAGAAAATGATCTTCACATATAGCAGGATTCTTTTAACTTGTCTGAAAACAGCTGATTTAACGTTGGTAAACGATTAACGAGCGTACATCAATCAGCTGTTTCTGACAATTTGAAAGAATCCTGCTATACTAAAGAGTGTACCAGTCAAACCTGCACTTTTGAAATTAATGTAAAAAATAAACGGATAAATATTTCACATTTGTATTATTACTATCTTAATCTAAACTAAAAAGCATTTGAGAAACAACATACAAATTTTCCTTCCCGATTGAGACATTCTTGTATTCGCTGTGTGCACGTAGGTGGTGGGGATAATAAAATCGGATTTATTTTGAATTGAATATGAACATTGTCATATTATGGAATGATCATCAGCTGGGTCAGAATAAGATTTTTTCTCTGTAGTTAGGGCCCCGGCGCCGCAGTCAGAGGGGCGCCGCGAAAGCGGCGGCTTGTGGGACGTCACGTATGTTAAAAAAATAAATAACTAAAAAATAAAATAAATAAAGTCATCTATTTTTATCTATTTGAGAAAAGTTCTTCATCACTTTAGTACCGGTAGTGTATTTGGAACCTTTGGGATGCGCTAGACTAGCATGGCTTTTTCGCGAGGTCTACTAACTGTTCACAGAACTACTAGTAATATAAATTAATAACTTGAATTACTAAAAAACAACACTACACTTGCAAGATTGTAGGTTACTGCACGGGTGTGGAAAACGACTGTTTGGATTTCTGTTGTCTTGTTTGATAGCGTTCGACAGAAAATGTTAACATAAAACGCTATCGAACAAGACAAAACAGAACAGAACTCGAAACGTTTTGTTCTGTTTGAATATGTTTGCGGCCGGCCTTACTATACACTCTCTGTAGCTCAAATTCCAGAGCTGAATAATTGACATATGCCCGGTTTTTCAGTCGTTCAATAAACTATTGAATCAATAACTTTTTTGTTGCATTTAAAAACACATGGTTATTGATTCAATAGTGTGCTATTGGATCCATAAACTGACTATTGAGCGCACTGAGCTAAATATTATCCATCTGGAGGTAGCAAAAGCTAGGGCTGCTAGCAGGATTAGTGTTCCGTCTAATTTTTTAGGTTGGTGGGGATGAAATATTTTTTTTCTAATACAGTATGTAGTACCAAAAAAGTTGAGTTGGCAATAAAGTGGGGATTGAAATTTTTTTTTCAAGAACAGTATGCTATTGAAAAAAAAAATGAAAAAAATAGATGGAACCCAGCTCTTTCAATCAGTGCTACCTCCAGATGGATAATTTAGCTCAGTGATTGAGCGACTGAAAAACCGGGCAATAGAATGAATCAAATCATTTGAAAGTAACTAAACATCTGATTTTGTATCACAGCAAGGGTTCCAAAAATTAAATGAAAATTATAAACATTACTATCAAATTTTCTAACCAAGTTCCAAATTCTGGTAAAATTCATTCCAGCTCTTCAAAGTTCTCATTACTTTTACTCCTGGTAAATTTTAAATTGAAGTGATTGTTCTCTATTGAAATTTCTTGAACTTTTCCAGTCTGAAAAATCTACAAAAGTTCAACTATTTTCAAACTCTCATAGTGTTGAGATTCATTTAAAATTGAATGATATTGAAGGTAATGGACTTTTAAAAAACTTTACATTCATCAAATTATTTTTTATAATAGGTTCTCAAAAGTTATTAAAAAATTTTATTTTTAAAAGTGAATAGGAATAGTCAGCGAACTTTCAAAATTTTTAAACTTAGAGTGGATGAAATCAAAGTGAATAAACTTCCAAAAACATTCCCAGTTCAAATTTTTGAAAGAGTGAATAAAATTGAAGAGAATGTAATACTCAAAACATTGAACTTTCAAAACTGTGGATTAAATTAATGTAAATGAAATTAAAGTGGATGAAATCAAAGTGAATGAACTTCCAAAACTTTCACAGATCAAATTTTTGAAAGAGTGAATAAAATTATAGAAAATATTATAGTACTCGAAACATTGGCACATTGTAGTCAAAAAAATTTATTTTGAAATTTTTTGTTAAAACGTTTGAACGTCAAACTTCAAACGACAAACTTCAAACTTCAAACTTCAAACGTCAAACTTCAAACTTATTGAAACTTCAAACTTCTACAAAC
Organism: Laodelphax striatellus; assembly: GCA_017141395.1. Taxonomy (NCBI): domain Eukaryota; kingdom Metazoa; phylum Arthropoda; class Insecta; order Hemiptera; family Delphacidae; genus Laodelphax; species Laodelphax striatellus. The sequence continues at coordinate 10,355,533 of CM029543.1, forward strand.
GTCAAACTTCAAACATCAAACTTCAAACTTCAAACGTCAAACTTCAAACGTCAAACTTCAAACGTAAAACTTCAAACGTAAAACTTCAAACTTATTGAAACTTCAAACTTCAAACTTTAAACATATTGAAACTTCAAACTTCAAACTTCTTGAAACTTTAAACTTCAAACTTCAAACTTCAAACTTCAAACGTCAATCTTCAAACATCAAACATCAAACTTCTTTGAGCTTCAAAGCCATGGAGAAATCTAACAGACCCCGATACAAAACCACGAAAAAATTTACGAAAAAAGAGTTAATTTTGATGCAAAAAATACGTTTGGAAATGCTGGCACAGCCTAAAGCTACGGCCTTAAGGCCAGATAAAGCTCATTACAGAGAAATTCCTACTAAAATTCCACGGGCAGCACTTATTGGTAAACCCAGGAAACGTATTCTGATGCTGTATAACTCAAAAGCCATAATCAAATCGGTGCAAGAACAGAACAAAACGAGTAAAAATAAAAGTTGAGATGAGAAAACATTGAAAATGTAGGGTGCAGTATCATACTATCGATTAAAAACATCGAAGTTCTTACAATCGATATATCGTTTACTAACAAAACAAATATTCTAAACATAAAATTTATGATGTTAAAATTTTAAGGCTAGGCGTACACCGGTTAGTCAAGACAGGACAAGACGACATTAGTCACGTTTAGTCACAATAATTCACATAGCTGCTTATGAAGCAGCACACACTGATGCAATGACTAATTGGTGTGTGCTGCTTCGCAGCAATATCTGAATGCTGCGACTAAACTTGACTAATGTCGTCTTGTCTTGTCTTAAGCAGTGTAATATACCTATTATGTTAATAATTGGATACTTTCATTAGATGGTATTGATCTTTCATTCGATGATATCGATATTTTCATTCGATGATATCGATATTTTCATTTTATAGTATCATAGCCACACAAGAAACTGCACCCAAAAAGTGTAATAGTGAAATTGTAAAAAATGTAGTTGAATAAATATATTTATTATGTAGGAACATTATAATTTATGGTTGAAGATTTATTTATGTGATATTAATTTATGCATCTTATTATTATTATGCTTATGGCTTTTATTAGCGGGGAGACCCTTTCGGGTGTTCCGCTTCGCCGAATCATCCAATTTCCGTAATGGGAAATGTGGAAAGATATAGGTTATGTAGTCCAACATTGAATTTCACTGAATTTTCACGAATCAGTTCCAAAAATCTTCAAAATTGAATTATTTTGATTTATAGATTATAGATTCAGAGCACTAAAACTTAACTCACAATACCACATTTTAGATACAATATTGCATTTCACGAGAAATTTAGACCCAAAAATTTTCAACACGTTATAACATCGCGCATTATGCATCTGAGGCCTCTTTTCATAATTTCTTCAGGAGATCCAAAATATCAATATTATAATTATGTAATAGTATATTTTTCATAACAAGAGTGGAAAGTGGGGTTTTGCATGTTCGAGACCATTATGTTTGACGTGCGAGATTTATCGAGCACTTCACATATGGTCTAGAATAAAGAAGAAGAAGAAGAAGAAGAAGAAGAAGAAGAAGAAGAAGAAGAAGAAGAAGAAGAAGAAGAAGAAGAAGAAGAAGAAGAAGAAGAAGAAGAAGAAGAAGAAGAAGAAGAAGAAGAAGAAGAAGAAGAAGAAGAAGAAGAAGAAGAAGAAGAAGAAGAAGAAGAAGAAGAAGAAGAAGAAGAAGAAGAAGAAGAAGAAGAAGAAGAAGAAGAAGAAGAAGAAGAAGAAGAAGAAGAAGAAGAGGAAGAGGAAGAAGAAGAAGAAGAAGAGGAAGAGGAAGAAGAAGATAAAGAAGAAGAAGAAGAAGAAGAGGAATAAGGAGAAGAAGGAAGAAGAACAAGAGTCGAAACCCGCAGGAATTCAATTAAAATATTGGCTCTTAAGAAATCTACAGGAAAGCAAGACTGAGATGAATCCAAGAAATTAACTGTATGATTGCAGCGACGAAAACTAAGAAGAAGAGAAAGAAGAAGAAGATGACCAAAAAGGAAAAGAGCAATCAGTAAGATCGCACAGGAAGAAACAAAATCAAATGAAACTTGAAACAAGACTAACGGACTCTGTCTTATACTCATACATGACCTTTGAAGGACGTACTGGATCCACTTCTCCTTTTTCGTCGTCGTCTTCTTCTTCTTCTTCTTCTTCTTCTTCTTCTTCTTCTTCTTCTTCTTCTTCTTCTTCTTCTTCTTCTTCTTGTGGTCAGAAGAGCTAGCGGAAAGAAATTGAAACAAAAAAAGGGACGGAAAGGATGTTCTCAGATTTCCTCTTATTTTTGTTTTAGAACCGCTGATGTGTTTCTCCTTCCTTTTACTCTTCTTCTTTTCCTTCTTCTCCTTCAACCACTACTTCTACTTGCTCTTCTTCTTATTCTGCTTCTTCTTCTTCTTCTTCTTCTTCTTCTTCTTCTTCTCCTCCTCCTCCTCCTCCTCCTCCTTCTTCTTCTCCTTCTCTTCCTCCTCTTCATCTTCTTCTTTTTTCTTCCTCCTCTACATCTTCTTCTTCTTCTTCTTCTTCTTCTTCTTCTTCTTCTTCTTCTTCTTCTTCTTCTTCTTCTTCTTCTCCTCCTCCTCCTCCTCCTCCTCCTCCTCCTCCTCCTCCTCCTCCTCCTCCTCCTCCTCCTCCTCCTCCTTTTCTTCCTCCTCCTCCTCCTATTTCTCCTCCTCCAATTCCTCCGCCTTCTCCTTTTCTCCTACTCTTCCTCCACCCCTTCTCCACCACTACAACGCCTCCTCCACCTCCTCCTCCTCCTCCCCTTCTGCACCCACTTCTCCTCCTCCTCCTCCTCCTCCTCATATTCCTCCTCCCCTCCTACTACTCCACCACCTCCTCCTCCCCTCCTCCTCCCACTCCTCCTCCTCCGTCTTCACCACCTCCTCCTCCCCTCATCCTTCCCCTCCTCCTCCTCTTTCCACTCCTCCTCCATTCCTCCTCCTTCTCCTCATCCTTCTCCTCCTCCTCCTCCTCCACCTCCTCTTCCTCCACCTCCTCCTCCTCCTCCTCCTCCTCCTCCTCATCCTATTTCTCCTCCCTCTAATTCCTCCGCCTCCTTCTCTCTCCTACACTTCCTCCACCCCTTCTCCTCCACTACAACGCCTCCTCCTCCTCCCCTCCACCTCCTCTTCCTCATTCTCCTCCTCCTCCTCCACCTCCATCTTCACCTCCTCCTCCTCCTCTCCATCACTCCGTGTACTACATGTTCGTTCATGTAGACTCAGCCCTGGGAGAGCAGTACGACTGAGGAATGCAACCTTCAACGTCCTTGGCGGAAGGACGCTGGAAGAGAGAGAGAAAGAGTGAGTGTGACAGAGAGCGAGAAGAAATTGGAAAGGGGAGCAAAACGATAAAAAGAAGTCATGAAGTAGGGACTCATACTCTGAGAGAGATATTCCTGATCAGTGCTGCTGTGGAAAGAAAAGAAAGAGAGAGAGCGAGTGATTGAATGACTGGAGAAGAGGGAGAGGAGTGGGAAAGAGAGAACGAATAACTGGAAAGAGAGAGTAGGGGAAGTGATGATAAAAATAATTCATCAAGTATGAACTCATACTCAGAGCCAAGCAGTGCACCCAACTTGAGATCGTTTTATTACCTCTAGTATAATAGCATCTTACTATGTCTATTACCAGTCTTCTTCTTCTTTCTTCTTCTTCTTCTTCCTCTTTCTTATTCTTCTCCTCCCTCTTCTTCTTCTTTCTTATTCTTCTCCTCCCTCTTTCTTGTTCTTCTTTCTTATTCTTCTCCTCTTTCTTCTTCTTCTTTTTTCTTATTCTTCTCCTCCCTCTTTCTTCTTCTTCTTTCTCCTTTCTTCTTTTCTACTTCTTCTTCTTCTTCTTCTTCCTCCTCCTCCTTCTTCTTCTTCTTCCTCCTTTTTCTTTTTTCTTCATCTTCTTCTCTTTTTTCTTCCTCTTTATCTCCTTTTTCTTCCTCTTCATCTTCTTCCTCCTCTTCTTCTTCTTCCTCCTCCTCCTCCTCTTTCTTCTTCTTATTCTTCCTCTTCCTCTTTTTCTTCTTCAACTTCTTCCTCTTCTTCCTCCTCCTCTTACTTCTTCTTCGTCTCCTCCTCTTTCTCCTTTTTTTCTTCTTCATCTTCTTCTTCTTCTTCTTCTTCTTCTTCTTCTTCTTCTTCTTCTTCCTCCTCCTCCTCCTCTTTCTTCTTCTTATTCTTCCTCTTCTTCTTTTTCTTCTTCTTCGACTTCTTCCTCTTCTTCCTCCTCCTCTTACTTCTTCTCCCTCCTCTCCGTCTTTTTGTTCTTTTTATTCTTCTCTTGTTCTTTTACTTCTTCTTCTTCTTCTTCTCTGTCTTTTTCTTCTACGTTTTTGTTCTTCATTCTTGTCTTATTTTTCTTCTCCTCCTCTTCCCAATCTTTTTCCTTTGTCTCCTTGTGCTTGTTCTTGTTCTTATTCCTTTTGTTGCTCTTAATCGTGATCTTGATTTTTCTATTGTTCCAATTTTTTTCCTAGGTCTTGTTCTTTCTTGTTCGTCCTTTGTTGTTGTTCTCTGTTTTCTTACAATTCTCATCTTGTTGTTGATTTTATCTCCCTCCTCCTCCACCTCTTACTCCTCCTCCTCCGCCTCCTCCTCCTCCTCCTCCACTCCCTACTCCCCCACCTCATCCTCCCCCTCTCCTTCTTGTTCTTATTCTCCATTCTCTTCCTTTCTTCAAATAATGTCTTTTTGCAACATGAATATTTGGAAAAGGAGGAAGATAAAGGAAAGGGAAAAAGATCTAGTAGTATTGAAGAAATCAGGAGAATTTAGAAACAAATACGAACTCAAAACGAAGAAGAAAACAATGATGAAGAGGAAGAAGAAAAACGAATGAGTAGAAATTTCGAAATACCCTAAGGATAAAAGTGAATGCTTTACAACTATACTGAAATAAGAGCGATTAAGCTCTGGTTTTAAAGTACTGTACCATAAGACCAGAGAATAAAGTCCTTTTCCTTTCATTAACAACTTACCTTTTCTACTTTTTCTTCTTATTATTATTATTCTCTCTTTTTTCTTTTCTCCACTTCTCCTTTTCCTTCTTCTTCTTCTCCTTTTCTTTCTCTTCCTCGTCCTCGTGCTCCTCCTCCTCTTTCTTCTTCTCCTTCTTCTTCTTCTTCTTCTTCTTCTTCTTCTTCTTCTTCTTCTTCTTCTTCTTCTACTACTTCCTCTTCCTCCTCCTCCTCCACCTCCTCCTCCTCCTCCTCCTCCTCCTCCTCCTCCTCCTCCTCCTCCTCCTCCTCCATCCCTGCCTCCTAATCCTCCTTCTCCTCCTCCTCCTCCTCCTCCTCCTCCTCCTCCTCCTCCTCCTCCTCCTCCTCCTCCTCCTCCTCCTTCTGAACAAACAGTAGGAACAAACAGATCTTTACATCTTTCTTACAATATTCACAATATTCAACCTTGCGGATGATAAAAACCAAATTTATAGAATATCAATAATTACGAGTACTATAACAAATATTGGGGTACCGAGCTCTGCTCGGGGGTAGGCCTACAAAGGCACAGAAATGGAAATTCTAAAGGAAAAAAGGAATGAAATTAAACAATTTTTTCAAAGTACAGCCATCATTCTTATGCACTGAATCATCATTGCACTATAAAAAGGTTAATCTTAGCTTTCGAAATATTATGAACTAGAAGCCACCCGTGCTTCGCAACGGTGCTCCGCAAAACAAAGCTACATTATAATTTCTTCTCTACTGTGTGTATCAAAGATATTATTAATTTTTTTCTGGATTAGGCCTTTAAAATATTGTATAGCCTAATGCTATGCTAAAACTGAACATATAAGGTAGGCAAAAATAGTGGTTTAAATTTATTGAGAAATTCATCACATCCAATAAAGTAGCCTAATGAATTGGACCAATTCAGAAATTAACAGGAAAAATATTAGGAAGGAAATGAAGAGAAGTATTTATTGTGGCATAAGCTCCAAGTTATTCTTTATAGGTAAACACAACTGTATACTTATTGTTAGTAGTATTCTCGCTACTTTACTGTAAGCTACACATTCATCATTTGTCAAGTAAGTTACCTGTAAGCTCAATATTCCCGTTAGCAGTCAGCATTTTATTTTAAGAAGGCCCGGTATTAATCTCATTACTTTTGCAAATGCCATCACATACAAAAAATCTTCTTGAACTGCGAAAATTATGGGACAACTGAGATCCCCGTGAATACATCCTCCTCCATTACAAATTTTTATTAATGTACCACAATTTGCAGTACATCTATTCCATCAGATAATTCCATAACAATTTTGTAATTTTTATTGCTGTCATAGAACGCTAAACTTGGCAAATTCCAATAATAGCAGTTTGATTAGGTTCTATTTCCCAATGTGTAATTTCAACATTGTAATATCATAGCGATTTGTAAAAAGTATTAGAAAAAATTGTTTTACTTGCATGAAGTTGAAAATTATCTGCAAAATACGAACTATTTTAAGTCGAAAAATTGAATAAATTAATATTGTTTTATATTGGAAAAATTGATATTGGTTTAATAATAGATGACTGAAAAATTAAAGAAGTAATTTTATTTCGATGAAAAAGCAAAAAATAATTGATTTTTGATGAAAGTTCAATGTCAAAAAAATTTGGAAGATCTGAGATTCGAACCCCGAGGAACTGGAGCCCCTTCGGTCTGGAGACACGGGAGACACGCCTAAACCAACTGCTCCACCGCAGCCGTTGCAATTTGATCGGTTTATAAGCCTACTAAAGTTTCTAACCTCGAACTCGAATCATTATGAAGTAGCTATTAAGAGTATTTTAACCTTCCGGAATGAAAGTGGTATTTGAGCTTCAATTCTGAAATATCTAAAGGGAAAATTGAGATTTGGGCTTCGAGGTGCATAACATTGATATTTTTGGAAGCTGTATGCAAAATTTCAAGCTCTAGATTATTCACGTTTTTTCGGAACACAATCCACAGAATTAGCTTGCACCTTGCTAATAAACACACACACACACGCAACCGTATCTTCTTTTATTTATAAGAGAAGATAATCGAGTTTGAATGCATATCATTTGTAAAATCGCACATGTGGTAAAATTTTGCTTCATAGAAATAATAATGGGTTGATAACTATTTTTAGGTCAGCTGTTTTGATGAACTCTTGACGATTAGTAGTATAGAAACATTGGTTCTGGACCAACCTCTGGACCCAACATGGCCGCTGGACCCAAGATGGCCGCTGGACCCAAGATGGCCGCTGGACCCAAGATGGCCGCTGGACCCAAGATGGCCACTGAACCCAAGATGGCCACTGGACCCAAGATGGCCGCTGGACCCAAGATGGCCACTGTCTCAAAGATGGCCGCTGTCTCAAAGATGGCCGCTGTCTCAATGACACACACTGTCTCAAAGATGGCCGCTGTCTCAATGACACACACTGTCTCAAAGATGGCCGCTATCTCATACATGATTACTGTCTCCAAAATGGCCGCTGTCTCATAGACAGCCGCTGTCTCCAAAATGGCCACTGTCTCCTAGACGATCACTGTCTCCAAAATAGCAACTGTCACATAGATGACCGCTGCCTCCGAGATAGATGCTGTCTCATTATTAACTGATACCACAAAAATGGCCGCTGTCTCACCAAATGTGTGTGCGCACATGGCCGCTGTAACCAAAAAAAAGTTTTCCCACAAATCGGCTGCTAATCAGACAAGCTGACTATACAAATCGGCTGCTAATCAGACAAGCAGACTATCTCACACTTAATTAGAATCTAAGGCCACTGGACCCAAGATGACCGCTGGACCCAAGATGGCCGCTGGACCCAAGATGGCCGCTGGACCCAACATGGCCGCTGGACCCAAGATGGTTGCTGGACCCAAGATGGCTACTGGACCCAAGATGGCCACTGGGCCCAAGGTGAGCGCTGGACCCAAGATGGGTGCTGGACCCAAGATGGTCGCTGGACCCAAGATGGTTGCTGGACCCAAGATGAACGCTGGACCCAAGATGGCCGCTGTAACCAAGATGGTCGCTGTAACCAAGATGGCCGCTGTAACCAAGATGGCCGCTGTAACCAAGATGGCCGCTGTAACCAAGATGGCCGCTGTAACCAACATGGGCGCTGTAACCAAGATGGTTGCTGTAACCAACATGGGCGCTGCAACCAAGACGATTACTGTAACCAACATGGATGCTGTAACATAGGTGATCACTGTAACCAACGTATTCACTGTTACCAAATCTGATTATGTCTCCTAAATGACCGCTGTAACCAAAAAAAAAAAAAAGTTTTCCCACAAATCGGCTGCTAATCAGACAAGCAGACTATCTCACACTTAATTAGAATCTAATTATTACTACATCACCATTATTGACCGCTGTCTCAAAAATGGCTGCTGTCTCAAGTGAGATAGCTGGCTCAAAGATGGATGCTGCCTCAATAGCAATCTCTATCTCAGAAATGATGGGGCTACTGTATCAAAGATGGTTGCTGTCTCAATAACAATCTCTATCTCAGAAATGATGGGGCTACTGTATCAAAGATGGTTGCTGTCTCTCAATAACAATCTCTATCTCAGAAATGATGGGGCTACTGTCTCAAAGATGGTCGCTGTCTCATGAGAAGCTAACTCAGCCTCATTAACAAATTTATGGCTCAAAGATGGCAGCTACTGTCTCAAGTGTAATATTGTTGCCTCAAAGATGGTTACTAACTCAATGTAAGATAGCTAGCTCAAAGATGGATGCTGTCTCAAGTTAGATTACTGGCTCATCTAACAAAAGCTGTCTCATCCACATGGCCACGGCTGTCGCAATAGCAATCGTTATCTCAGAAATGGCTACTGTACGCTGTATAACCAAGTCAAACTCTGTAATTAACGTGTATTCACTGTAACCAAATCTGATCAATGCTCTAACGCTGCCCCCCGCCGCCGCCGCCGCCGCCGCCGCCACCACCATCACCAGCGTCTCATGCTTGTGATGTGTTACTATCTCGTAATCAGATAACATATATCCCACTATCCAAATACCCCCCTCGCCCCCATTCATCTCAGCACTATCTGATAACAGGTCACTCACCCCATCTAAAACCCCAGATCAACAAGGATAGATTTTTTCTCTTCCCCAATCACATCCGAAATATATTGTCCATTAACTACATCTTTATCTTCTGCTAATTTTGTCAACTAACTGAAATATGTTAATATCTAATAACTATATGGATGAGGACTATGCACACATAATAATAATAAACCAAAGTATATTTATATGTGAAATTTATTTTTTTTACAAATCGTGTATAGTGATACATTGGTTATAGAAAGAAAATAATCTTAAATTAATTACTACTACAACTACTAATTACTACTAATTACAACAAATAAAACTTACATACAACTAACACAATACCAAAATTATTATACATTTTACAATTTGCAAAAAAAAAAAAACGGTTTTTGTTTAACACAATAATTTAGCTCTTATGGCGCAAACCTTTAAAATGTCTGTAAAATTCAACAAATTAACTAACATTTGTTTTCTTCTTGGTTTTTTCTCACCAGTCTTTTTGGGAGAAGATATCATTGTTACAGGTATGTGAAATTCACAATTCTTTAGCTTTTCAAAAATCATTAATTTTCCTAGTGTTATCAAGGACAAACACAAACATCCCTGTTCAGATTACAATTCAAAACTTTACATGAATTTGCATGTGATTTAATTTCTTTTACAAGTTTCCGTTTATTTTTATTGCTAAAAATACAATGCGAAAAATGCTCAATTTTATGTATATCACTGTAAAGATATTCTTCAGCTCTTAATGCATTATTAACAGATGACAGTACAGCTACCTGAGAGTTTACTAACACATCTAAATCACATTTTCTACGATTTCTTGTCACTACTGAATTAACTGAGTTCAATATAGTTTTTGAAATTTGATGTGAAACATCATTTGATATATTATTAAGCTGTGACAAATCGTCACAGTGTACATCATTATCAAAATCAGCAGATGATGATGATGACGATGATATTTCATCTTTCTCATTTATATTTTTCATTGTTTCTTCATCTGTATGCTGTAAAAAAAAAAAAACACATATACAATTCAGCTCTATTTTTATACAGTCCTTCTCTCTCTCTCTCTCTGTTTCAAACATTACAGTCTAGAACGAAAAAAAGTTTAACAAAGTATTCTTTATTGCTTTATGTTACTAAATTTTCCAATGGAACCCAAGAATTAAATTTATCTGAAAATCCTAACCATCGAATTAACGCATGATTATTTTTGCTTATGCTTGCTTTGCTTACGCATGCTTATGTAATTCATCAGCAATTTTATTTCGAAACACATTTGATGCCGGCTTAGCTAATACAATTTTATTCGCTCACGGTATAAACAACTGCTTCTTCTTCTTCTTATCTGTACTCAATACGACCGTTTCCGAGCATCTGTGCATTTCAAGGATAACCGCTCACTAACCTACCATAATGTAACACTGTTTGTCCAATACACGAGAATCAACTTCTCACTCTCTGAATGCAACAATATTTGCATACTAGTTGGCAGGTGTTGGTTGCCCATGTTCTATTACCTGCATAACTAACATGCGGTAATGTTATAGGAGTGAATGTTATATAATAACTCTATATTTATCTCGAGTGATGCTTTTTAACTGTATGTGAATATCATCATCATCATTATCACTATTATCATCATCTAGATTATCATCATCATCATTATCAGCATTAATTGTCTTTATAAGCCATCTTTATGCAGTAATTAATTTTAGATAGAAAAATATCTTCAAGTGTATCAAAATATAATGACTGTTTCTTCTCTCTGCGTTACGCTTAATTTCGGTCCAAATTAGCTCATGTGATTCATTAAGGTGATAGCAAAAGCATCTATAAATACCGTGATACGTCCCAAGATTCACCGCAATTTAGCTTCCTTTTCCGCTTGTTTCATTAATTTACATCTCTGCATATGTTCAAATTCTAAATTCATCAAAAATTTCGAACTAATACATCTCGATACTCAGTAACACAATCGTATGGTATAATTAAATTTTGTAATAATTCTATATGTTCTCTGTAATACACATAAACAACGTTGCTCCAAATCAGGAAAACACGTTTCTCTAGAATCCTTTTCTGTTTCATCTCCTCCATTCAATGCCAATGATAATGATGATGATGATGATGATGATGAAGAAGTTTCCATTATCTGTAATTAATTTAAAATTATTAGATAATGTTGTTATTGTAAAGTTATTGAATACTTTAATCATCTGCAAATTCACTAGATTATAGCGAGTAAGCATGATCTGTCAGTACAGAAAGACGTTTTCGTTTGATTGTGAGAGCTTCTTCATGTTCATCCTCTTCTTCCACATTTCTTTTTTTAGCTCTCTGCAGTTGATTGCTAAAATCTGAATTCAATCTTTCAATATCACGGTGTCCCCACGCTTTTGTGGATTCGGGGAAAACGGGGTTGATCCAGCGTTTGCTATCAAACGGTGACAAAGCTAATTTCGTTTGCTTTACAGTGAACAATTCATGCAGTTTACTTCTTATTTGATTAAAACTTTCATAGTGTAGAGTTTTGTTAAACAAACAATTTTTGTAGTGCTCAAATGTCAATCTGTGCTTAACTGTGTTATGGGTACGCCTTTTGCTAGTTTCTTAACATCAAGATTAGCTACAGTTTGTAATGATTGATTTTCAAATGTGAATGCATACATTTTCGAACGTAAACCACAGAAACTGTACATTGTTCGTGATGCAAGTTCATCCTTCCAAAATCCCGGATTTTCGCGTTAGTGGCTGAATAGCACTTGTGATCTTTTGGATAATTTGAAAAATCAAATCTTTGTGGATTCAATTTCATTACTTCGTATATATCATCACAATTTGTTATAGAATACAGCAAACTGTCTGTATCTGTTAGACATAATTTTACTTCAGAATTTTCAAAGATTTTCAATATATAGTTATAGTGAAAATCGTATACTGTGTTTTATGTAATCAAGAATTGTAGCACCCAAAAAAATTGGTTTATTGAGGTAGCATTCTGTTTTTGCAAGACTTACACCGACTACATCATTTCCAAATTGATACCAGTCTTTTACTGTTGGTTTGCTTATAATTTTATCGAGTCTAGCTGGGTTTGTAATTAGCTTAAATTCACGATGTTTGCGAGACGATTGTAAACTCTTGCCAAATATACAATTATTACATAATTTCCACAAATCTCTTTCAAACTCATTGGTAGCTTGACGCCTTAATAATGTGTTACACTGAATAAAATCTTTCAACCAAGGTGATTGCTTATAACACAATACACGATGAATTTTTGTCAACTTTAGACCTAGCTTTGTGTATAGCTGCAGGTTCACCAGATTTAAAATGTAATTTTTTTTATCATAAAGTGTGGTCAAAAGTTTTTTGTTAGCTGCATTACTTATACCGCAATCTACATTTACTCGCGCTCTTACGTTATCAAACTCATCGTTGCTGCTGCTGCTGCTGCTGTGTGCGGCACATGCATCAATGTCTGTCTCACTTATGTTTTCTTTAATCTCTACATTTTGATAGTGTGAGAATAATTCTTTCGGTGGACAACCATGATGAGGTGCAAGCGGTAAATCATTGTGAAGTTGTTGAAGATGAATAGGGTATGTTAAATCACATTCAATTGTATAACCATACGATGAGGTGTTAACATCTATATCTTGCCACTTGAAATTAGATATTTCTTCATCACTTAACCAGCAGAATTGACCTTGTGGGAGATTTTTCCCATACAAAATCCGTACAGATTACAACAGTCCAGGTACAAAAGATGTTTACATTGTTTTCTTTCATCAAAACTTGACATAAATTTATTATTAGCTTGACAAAATCTCAAACTAATTCCCGAGAATCCACCTCTCAATCCCTGCTCATAAAACAAATGTTTTTCAGGGCATGTCAATAGTTGAAGTTCAATATTTGTGTGTTTCAACATTGCACACCATCCTAGGTGAGGCAAGGATAGAAATTGTGTACAATCAAGTTCGTAAATATTGTAGAATTTGTCACGAAAATATTCAAACACTGTACAAAGAAGCAAAACGTCTGTCTTCAAATAAAGATCATGGTATTCTCCAAAAGATTTCATTTCAAATGCTTCCCACACTTTTTTTGCATGCTGGTAATCTTCTTCACTTATATTCTCATCAGTTATTGAGTTGAAAAACTTATCGCGAGCAGGAAGTTGTGTTTCAGCGAATTTCGTTTCATCTGACAAATAATCATATGGAAAATGACCCTTCTGCAAAAGAAGGTTTATTCTATTTTCATCTACGTCTGGAAACGAAGAATAAACTTTCCTAAACACATGTCTATTATGCTCAATGTCCGTATCACTACGCAAATTATTTACTAATGTAGCTAGTGATGTATTCAGAAATTGCAAACTGTCTATGAATTTGAGAATACCAATCGACATTGTTAAGATCTTCTCAGATGATTGAGCAATGCAGTTTATTTTGTACTTTTCATCATCATATTTTCCCAATGCTCTTATTAAAAAACAGTTGTCATAAGATTTAAAGTTATGAAAAATTACAGGTATAATAATTTTTTGCTTTGCATTGACATTGCAGACGCGGCCCCAATATAGCGCCCTGTTTTGTGACAGTGGTGACGGACCTTTTGTTATTTTTATTTCTATCAAATAATAATGTGGTATGACATAGACAACATGTTGTTGCGGTTGTGAATTCAAATTTCTGTTTATTCGTCATCTCTTCCATTGGAGTTTCAGATCTCAGTTCTGGATCAAAAACTTCAGCGTGTGCAAGCAATTCATCAATGAATTGTTCTACAATTTTCTCACCAACATGAGAAGCACGGACTACTTTCGGACCGAAATATATCTCTGAGTTATCTTTGACAATAATATAACAATAACCGGACAGTACATGTTTATTCAAATTAGTAGTTGCACTAGCATTTGATTGTCTTTTTTTCGTATGATTAGCTGCCATATTATCATTATCATCATCAATAACATTATCAAGTGAAGAATTGTCTTCATCACAATTGTTATCATTATCATTGCATGGTGTTAAAAATGCTTCAAATCTGCGTATACACAATACATAGATTTTATGGTTGTGCTATAATCGCTAAATTTTACAATTGATTCACGCTCAATTTCCTCGCTGGTAACGCACCCTTTGTGCACCAAATGACTGACAAATGCTAATGTGTGCTTCTAAATTCGTCCTTCCATCTGTTTTGCTACTACCTCCATCACTGAATCGATGTAAACAATAAGGACATATGAATTTTTCATTTGTATTCTTTGTACATTCTGATAATAATCGAGAAAAGACCATTTTATTTTCACGTATTTATGACACAAAAATGTTTATTGCCAAAGTCATTGGTGAGTAGAAGGAGATATATAAGATATTTCCGTTCACGAAACTTTGTTATTCTGAATGGGAAAATTCTTTCCGTGTCATTACAATAACATAGTATGTTTATTGCGATCTGTGGGTTCAATTTTTCAAAAAGATTCAAATCCTTATTAGCTACCGGGAATGTTAAACCGTCTACATTAACAATTGGCATAAGTTTTTTCAAATCACTAATACGATTATGATGTGATGTGTTGAAGTACGCCAGAACCGACCACAAAAAACACATGTTGTCTTCTCTGTTCTGAACATTTATTAGAGCCTTTTTGTTAGCCAATTTTGCGGGTGTAGGTATGTAGCTACTTCCAATAGATGAGCCGTATATTGGATTATATCTAACAACATGTACATCAGCGTAATTAATTTCTCCCACAACCCAACCCGAGCCATTTTCTGTGAATTGATCCAAAAGAGAAAGTATTTTCTGTTTTGCTGCTTCAAGTTGTAAATCAAATTCATCCTTATTATCTTGTATGTTCAATAGAATAACCGAATTTGAATTGAAAGATGGTGTGGCAGTCTTCACTGTTTCGCCATCTTCTTCAAGAATCACAATTTTGTACAATGTTACACTCACCGAGATAAACCATTTTATACTGTTATGCAAATTACGTGATTTTTCCGTGAGAAAATCATATATTTTGCTAGACAAATTCTCAATGAATAGTTTCAAATCTAATTGCAGTGAAGTTGGTTTATATCTTGCTCTTGCAACAGTTTTTCGCATACTATATGTATAACTCGTAGTAACTTCCATATTGCATTGATCTTACTGAATATTTATGTAATGATAATTACATGTGTTAATTATAGTTAGAGAAACAGAGAAAGAGTGAACTTGTAATTGAAAATATAGCTAAATTAAAAAAAAAAAAATGAAATACAATTTGAAACATACGAGAGGGTGTTTAGTATGAATTTTCCCCATCCACTCTAGATTGTCGACTGCAATAAAGATGATGCTGTTACTGTTGTTTTGATGATGATGATGATGATGGTGGCGATGAGCAGGTGTGAAGATCTTATTTATCCTTGCTTGAGATGAATGCAATTCACTTGCTCCGCTTACACATAGTTTGCAATGCGAAGATGCGGGTGCAATCTTGCACCTGTCGTTCTTCTCCTCCTCACTACGTAACGGTCTGTAAAAAATCACAAAACAAACAATTCAGTTCTGTTGGAAATCTGAGAGAAGGAGATTTTCCAGTATAAATACTGTGAACAAATCCTTACACTTTATCACTATCAATCCGGGTATCGCTGAAGACATATCTCATCGATTTCGTTTGATTTTATCTATTTTGTAAAAATGTGTGCTGAAATTTTCAATTCTAAATCTTTTAACCAAGCCGCGATTATACAAGTCGAAACATTTTCCATCGAACTTCTCACTCTTGATCATTCATATACGGTGAAATCGGGTCGTATAGCGAAAACGAAATTTGGTCCGAGACCTGTGCTGCGTATAGAGTTACCACCATGGGAGACTGTACAACAACTAAAAGACAAAAGGACCGCAGCCGCTATCGCAGTTGCAGCTGCAGCAGTTGCAGCGCCTGAAACAACTCCCATTCTTCGCTACCACCATCAGCAGCTGAACGAGGCATCTGCAGCAGAGGCGGTAGCAGAGGCAGCAGCGCAAACATCATCATTGGGGGCTAACGAATCAGCAGAGATGTCTGCGCCATCAGTAGCTGGAGAGGAGATCATTTCAAATAGGGAGTCAGGAGATGGAGCAGGAGATGATAAAGAGGTAATTGATATATTCCTCCCCAGTCGATACAATAAATTTATTAACAACGAAAATATCGTTGATTTTAATAAACGATCATTCAAAGTACTTTTCAATAAAAGCAATATTGATTACATTAATGTTCAATTGATTGAGGTCTTATATTATAGGTTAATTGTTATGTGCGCACAATGAAATTGTTACATGCACACATAACACGTAATCTATAATATAAGACCTCAATCAATTGAACATTCATGTTCAATCATTTGTTTTCATAAACAATGTGAAAATTTTTTTTTATATAATTAATAAATCAACATTATTGATTTAAATGATTTTTCATTTCACATACCTTGTTTTTGAGTAGTTGAGTAACAACAGCAGCAGCAGCAGTAGTCTGCATACACCAGCAATCACAACAGTATAACACCGAAAACAACTGCATACAATCTATTGTCGATGTTGAAGTTCACACTAACAAGTCACAAATATATATATATATATAGAGAAAATGATTGTGACAGTTGAATGTAAGTTTTATTCGTCGTAATCAAGAAACAGAATATGCGTAACTATCTGCTAGAACTCAGTTCACACACTGATGAGCAGAGAGCTAATGCATACGTTTTTATACCAATATTTTTATATGAGTGCATGTGCGTGCGCACGCTTTCACCTGCATGTCTCATTCTGTACGTGAAAGTTCGTTACTTTGTCATTAACATGCGGGTGATGTATGCGTCATCATTCATCAATTAGCACAGCTGTAATGACAATATTAATAATATAAAAAATTGTTCTTTGTTTAGTATTAATTGTGATGTGATAGATTGTGATGAGTATAGAGATTTTCTAGCTAGATGTTTTACACAAACATCGATAGAACGCATAAATACAGTATTGAATAAATCAATGGTTTTCTATGATAGGAGATGATTATGATGATGATGATGATGAAAAAAGTTGAAATCAAATATTACAGCTTATGCTATGCTAATTTCTGATAAAGTTCTCACATATATAAGCCCCTTACAGGCATTGTGACACAAATTTAGATTAATTTGGTTGGTAGACATGTATGTGTATGAGAGAGAGAGAGAGAGAGAGAGACGAATAGATAGTGTACACATACAAACATATTAGTGTTTAATTAGTTTTAAGTGAATACTTGATGCGTAGAGACATGGTGATGCTTGTGTGTGAGTGAAAGATGACAGCAACTGTGGTAGACATGAGTGCGAGTATGGATACGGGCGAAATGCAAGACAACATTAATTATCAGTGCAACGACGACTACAACAACAACAACAACAACAAAAAAAACAACAAACACAACAACAAGAACAACAACAACAACAACGATAATAATTCATATGCAGTTGTTGAATTTCATTATTTTAGAGGTAATTACAATAATCACATTATAGTGGAGTTAGCTTTTGCAAGTTATGGTGAACAACTAACAGACTGGAAAGAGGGAGTGTTCCATTATCAAGCACCTTATAATTTATGTAAACTCAATGACGATAAAATTAGACATGCATTATGGTTAACAAAGCATTACCACTTACTACCATGGGATTGCGGATCCGAAAAATTCAGTAAAAATCAAATAAGAAACTTGTTATCAGAATATAAAATAGTATATACTAAAGGTGAGGAAAAACGTAGATATCTTTCTCAATTTCACAATGATGTAAGAGATTTACCGCACCAATGGAAAAAACCAATTTATAATCCGCATACAAATGAACATTGCAAACATCACAGAAATAATTATGGAAGATGCGCGTTAACTTCATGCATACATTACAGGGAACAAATTGAAGATTATATTTTGAATGCTATCAATAGTGCTGATGATTATTGTGATGATGATGATGATGATAAGAAAAATGTCCTAGTAGATGAGAGTAATGTAGAAAAAAGTGAAGATAATAAAGAAGAGCCGATGTTTGCAGAGAAGAATGAGGAGCAGGAGAAAAATGAATTTGATTATTCATTAGTAATTAATAGATTGAAGTCATTAATGAAAATGTTTATGGATCAAGAAGATTCTAAAAGTAGTAAAAACGAGGAGGAAGAACAAGATTTATATAATAATGATGATAATGATTATCTATATCAATTAACACATTTGCGTGTATTAGCGCAAAATGGATTTTATTATTGTCATAAAAATGATGTTATTAAGTGTTTTTGGTGTGAAAACCCATTAGAATTTCACACCGCAAATGTTTGCGCACCTGATTATAGAGATACAATTAATTTTAATGTGTTGGTACCGCATCCACCGGATACATCATCCCTTCCGCAACTACCAGAAAAGTTTCTCACAAACAATGCTGCAGAATGATTAGTGTGTGCGTGAATAGTAAGCAGACATCGCGATAAGGACTTGTGATTTGTGCGTTGAGGTGCGACATCGAGGAAATTGTAGAAGCAGCAACATGAACCCGAAAATGGAGTACAGATCAATTGAATTAGAAAAGAAATTGAAACACATTATCGAATGTGTTGACAAATTGGATGATGCTATTTCACGAGCATACACAACAGGAGATTTGAATATAATAAATTTTGCTAAAAAGCTTAAATCTACATATTTGTCAACAATTAACAGCGAAGATATTCATGAATACTTGGGCTACAGTAGACCATTATTATTGAATGTAGATAAATTGATTAAAATTGAGACTTATCTTTATGAAATGATGGCGGACATTGTAAATCAAGAATGAGTGTTAAAAAGATTATATCGATGGATATAGATTTAGTAGAAGATCGAGAAGAAGAAAAAGAAGAAGAAGAAGATTCATTGCTTAAAAACAAATCAGCATTTGAAAAACATCTTATACATAAATTACGTTATCATAGGTATGAATGTTATGGAAAGATTATGGACATTATATTATTTGTATAAATCCTCGAGCAAATGAAACAATGCATGAGTTCATTGGAAAATGTACTTTAGATTCATGCTTTTATCAAGTAATGCAATCACATACGAGAGATAATCATTATGAATTTTGCAATGGAGCTTATCATACATTTAACATGTGTAAAATAAAATTGACAAATTCTCATGTAATTTGTGGAGGAAATTCAAATGTACGAAATATTGTAAATTATTTCGATCGTTAAACAGTGTACAATGAGCTGCAACATACATGCTGGTTTCAATTAATTGCAGTTCAATTCTAGTATCTGCAAACAATGATGCAATGATGGTTCAATGAACTTTTAACGGACATGTTTGAACTTGAATAACAGACAAAACACACCTGCTCGACAGGTGTGTCAATAAGTATGCAAGAAAGCGCTTAAACTAGAATGCGGGTTGATGCATTCATTGTTTGTGAGAGCAACGTGCTGTGAACATCATCTGAGTGTAAGCTGCTGCAGAAAAGTATACAAAAATAATAATGCCGATAATGAGAACAAGTCGTCGTGCGTCATCACGTAGCGAGTTTCAAGAGTCGTTCAACACAAAGGCGCGAGAAACTTTGCCAACAATTCGACTATTAGATTTAACTGAACAATTTAGATATCCGATAATTTCTGCCCGCATGGTTACGACTAAATTTGGAAAACGAGTTATTGTGCGAGTGTTATTCTACACTGATGAAGAACTGACAAGAAGTGCTAAACCATGTGATATATTTTTGCCGGAAAAATTTCTATCTGTTGTAAATGCAGATAATCTATCGAGTTTTAATGGAAAGGAAAAATATGTATTGATTACAGAGCGTGTGAATGGCTCAATCTATCCGTGTTGCACAATTGACAGGATGACAAAGGCTGAACTTGAAGAATATCCAGAGGAATTACAATCACTAATATTGAACGGAAGAGATATGGACACCAAATAATGTTAACTGCTGCTAATGCTATTCGAACTCCTGCTTCTTCAAATTCTGTTTCTACTTCTTCTGCTGGTGGTGCGTTTGCTGCTTCTTTTGCTGACATTGCTGATAATCTTACTGCTATTGCTGCTGCTGCTGCTGCTGCTGCTGTTGCTGCTGAGGAGATGAACAACGAGAGGATGCTGGTGTACGAAAAGATGAATAATCAGACAACTGGAGTGATTTGGAGTAGGAGGAGGAGGAGGAGTAGGGGGAGGAGTTCCAAAAGATGGAAAGTGATGATAACACTGATGAACAGATAATTGACATTGTAACTATGTATGATTGTTTAATATTATTGTTATTGTTGTTGATAATTGCATTGCTTTTACTATTGTTGCATAATTTATTGTATGATTTAGCTGTTAACAAATTGCATTGGTAAAGTATAATAATAATAATAAAGTTGACATCTTAAACCGAGTTTACGTCATCGTCAACTGTGACGATTTGTCACAGCTTAATAATATATCAAATGATGTTTCACATCAAATTTCAAAAACTATATTGAACTCAGTTAATTCAGTAGTGACAAAAAATCGTAGAAAATGTGATTTAGATGTGTTAGTAAACTCTCATGTAGCTGTACTGTCATCTGTTAATAATGCATTAAGAGCTGAAGAATATCTTTACAGTGATATACATAAAATTGAGCATTTTTCGCATTGTATTTTTAGCAATAAAAATAAACGGAAACTTGTAAAAGAAATTAAATCACATGCAAATTCATGTAAAGTTTTGAATTGTAATCTGAACAGGGATGTTTGTGTTTGTCACTTGATAACACTAGGAAAATTAATGATTTTTGAAAAGCTAAAGAATTGTGAATTTCACATACCTGTAACAATGATATCTTCTCCCAAAAAGACTGGTGAGAAAAAACCAAGAAGAAAACAAATGTTAGTTAATTTGTTGAATTTTACAGACATTTTAAAGGTTTGCGCCATAAGAGCTAAATTATTGTGTTAAATTTTTTTTTTTTTTTTTTTGCAAATTGTAAAATGTATAATAATTTTGGTATTGTGTTAGTTGTATGTAAGTTTTATTTGTTGTAATTAGTAGTAGTTAGTAGTAATATTAGTAGTTGTAGTAGTAATTAATTTAAGATTATTTTCTTTCTATAACCAATGTATCACTATACACGATTTGTAAAAAAAATAAATTTCACATATAAATATACTTTGGTTTATTATTATTATGTGTGCATAGTCCTCATCCATATAGTTATTAGATATTAACATATTTCAGTTAGTTGACAAAATTAGCAGAAGATAAAGATGTAGTTAATGGACAATATATTTCGGATGTGATTGGGGAAGAGAAAAAATCTATCCTTGTTGATCTGGGGTTTTAGATGGGGTGAGTGACCTGTTATCAGATAGTGCTGAGATGAATGGGGGCGAGGGGGGTATTTGGATAGTGGGATATATGTTATCTGATTACGAGATAGTAACACATCACAAGCATGAGACGCTGGTGATGGTGGTGGCGGCGGTGGTGGCGGCGGCGGCGAGGGGCAGCGTTAGAGCATTGATCAGATTTGGTTACAGTGAATACACGTTAATTACAGAGTTTGACTTGGTTATACAGCGTACAGTAGCCATTTCTGAGATAACGATTGCTATTGCGACAGCCGTGGCCATGTGGATGAGACAGCTTTTGTTAGATGAGCCAGTAATCTAACTTGAGACAGCATCCATCTTTGAGCTAGCTATCTTACATTGAGTTAGTAACCATCTTTGAGGCAACAATATTACACTTGAGACAGTAGCTGCCATCTTTGAGCCATAAATTTGTTAATGAGGCTGAGTTAGCTTCTCATGAGACAGCGACCATCTTTGAGACAGTAGCCCCATCATTTCTGAGATAGAGATTGTTATTGAGAGACAGCAACCATCTTTGATACAGTAGCCCCATCATTTCTGAGATAGAGATTGTTATTGAGAGACAGCAACCATCTTTGATACAGTAGCCCCATCATTTCTGAGATAGAGATTGCTATTGAGGCAGCATCCATCTTTGAGCCAGCTATCTCACTTGAGACAGCAGCCATTTTTGAGACAGCGGTCAATAATGGTGATGTAGTAATAATTAGATTCTAATTAAGTGTGAGATAGTCTGCTTGTCTGATTAGCAGCCGATTTGTGGGAAAACTTTTTTTTTGGTTACAGCGGTCATTTAGGAGACATAATCAGATTTGGTAACAGTGAATACGTTGGTTACAGTGATCACCTATGTTACAGCATCCATGTTGGTTACAGTAATCGTCTTGGTTACAGCGCCCATGTTGGTTACAGCAACCATCTTGGTTACAGCGCCCATGTTGGTTACAGCGGCCATCTTGGTTACAGCAGCCATCTTGGTTACAGCGGCCATCTTGGTTACAGCGGCCATCTTGGTTACAGCGGCCATCTTGGTTACAGCGGCCATCTTGGGTCCAGCGTTCATCTTGGGTCCAGCAACCATCTTGGGTCCAGCGACCATCTTGGGTCCAGCACCCATCTTGGGTCCAGCGCTCACCTTGGGCCCAGTGGCCATCTTGGGTCCAGTGGCCATCTTGGGTCCAGCGACCATCTTGGGTCCAGCGGCCATCTTGGGTCCAGCGGCCATCTTGGGTCCAGCGGCCATCTTGGGTCCAGCGGCCATCTTGGGTCCAGCGGCCATGTTGGGTCCAGAGTTGGGTCCAGAACCAATGGTCTTATACTACTACGATTTTTCTCAAATAAATAAAAACATATCACATGGCTAACTTCATGCCTCAAATTTAAAAACAACAATACAATATGGAAAATTTTCAAAATTTTAAATTCCTATTAATTTTCTATAGATAAATTAAAATCAGAAATAAAAAGGGGATAGGAGCAGTTTATGTGTTTCGAAATTTTTCTCAATTCTACTAATGGAATTATCGCTGGTTTTACCAAAAAGGTTAGTGTAGTTGTGTATAGCAGGATCCAATTCAACTTGTCAGAAATCAGCTGTCTCAAAGAGCAATATCACAATACTTTACCTACAAATGCTGAATCTCGCAGATTATTGAAAAGGTATTTTAAAAAGTTATTCTTTGAAAGGTCTTCTTTAAAAAGGTCTTTTAAAGACTTTAAAGGTCTTTAAGACTTTCAAGCCTTTTGATTATTGTGTCGAAATCACTGTTTAATTATTACTGGATCAGCTGATTTATGATAAGTTAATTGGCTCCTGCTATAACTATTTTTAGGTCAGCTGTTTTGATGAACTCTTGACGATTTTTCTCAAATAAATAAAAACATATCACATGGCTAACTTCATGCCTCAAATTTAAAAACAACAATACAATAATGAAATTTTTCAAAATTTTAAATTCCTATTAATTTTCTATAGATAAATTAAAATCAGAAATAAAAAGGGGATAGGAGCAGTTTATGTGTTTCGAAATTTTTATCAATTCTAGTAATGGAATTATCGCTGGTTTTACCAAAAAGGTTAGTGTAGTTGTGTATTTCAGGAGTGATCATATGATTGGAATGCACTGTCTCAGCAGCTGAAATAATCTTGTCTCACTCACACACTCACTTGCTCTCACTCTTTCTCATCATTTACAGCCGACGGAAATTTCTTTTTTCTGTCAGCTGATTCTTAAAGGATCAATTTCTCCTTTTTTAGGTCCTTTAGCGAGTTATCCCAGGGATGAGACCCGGCGCAAACTAATTCTTGTATCACAGAAATTGCTCGCTTAATATAATAGGATAAGCCAAAACCTGGGGCCGCCAAATTCGGGTCTTTAGGCAAAAATATTTAATAGAGAATCATAATTGACCGAGCGAAGAGAAGACAGAGCGAAGCTCAGTCTGAACGAAGTGAAGTCTTGTTTAAAGTCGATTGGCTTTCGTCTGGGTGTGTGTTTGTAATGTATTTTCGCCACACTTGGACGTAATGAATTGTTTTTCACACCTCAAACTAAGGCCGAAAGCGTTCTGTTTCCGACGAGGTCTGTAAAGTTTACGGCCCTAGGGCGGAAAAGAAAATGACCTTGAATGACAGCTGATCGTGTCCGATCACACAAATAACGAAGAGATAATCACATAATTTTCATGGAAATAAGCTGTATATTTATAATATATTCTATAAATAATTATTGTTCCATAACTTAATATGTATTATCCTTTTTTTTCAAATAGTTTTTCTTGAACCAATAGAATAGGATAATATTTCCTTAACCTCAACAATTATTGTGTTGGCTGCATTGTGTAACACAGAGTTATGAATTTTGAATATTGAAAAGTGAAGTACAGTAATTGTTTCTTTTTGAAATGGAATTTGACATCTTAGTATTAATAATACATCGTAGTATTTAAAGCATCAATAAATTAATTTTTATAACTTAATTTAAGTTATAAAAGTTTTGATATCAAACAATAGAATGCGATAGTATTTTCATAGGCCTAACTCTCAAAACATTGAATTCTCCCTAAATTTCACTTTCAAAATTGCCTTAAAAATATTTTTTTTGGTGTGGCGAAAAATAGCGTTCGCGATCAAAAATGTTTTGCCGGCTCTCGATCGCTTCAAGTTCTCGACATTCGTCTCGAACTTGAAAACCGCGATCTCAAGCCGGCAAACACACATTCGCCCCTAGGTGCGAAATAGTATATTTCGCACCTAGGGCGGAAAATGGATGTTTGCCGGCTTGAGATCGCAGTTTTCAAGTTCGAGACGAAGTCGAGAACTTGAAGCGATCGAGAGCCGGCAAAACATTTTTGCCCGCGTTGCGAACGCTATTTTTCGCCACAACACAAAAAAACAAACAAAACAACAAAAATAATGCAAAACAACCAATGGAAATATCAACTTAGTGACCAACAAAACTTTGAGGTTAGAATGTTAGAATACAATGCTTTTGATTATAAACAGCTGTCATTCAAGGTCATTTTCTTTTCCGACCTGCAAGAACACATATAGCAGGATTCAATTCAACTTGTCATAAATCAGCTGATCCAGTAATAATTAAAGAGTGATTTTGACACAATAATCATAAGGCTTGAAAGTCTTAAAGACCTTTAAAGTCTTTAAAAGACCTTTTTAAAGAAGACCTTTCAAAGAATAACTTTTTAAATGACCTTTTCAATAATCTGCGAGATTCAGCATTTGTAGGTTAAGTATTGTGATCATATGCTCGTCGATCAGCTGATTTATGACAAGTTAATTGCATCCTGCTATACAATGCTGTTGTTCAGATAGAAACAGCTGTGATTCAAGGTCATTTTCTTTTCCGCCCTAGGGCCGTAAACGTTTACAGGCCTCCAGCTGACCTCGTCGGAAATCGAACATTTTCGGCCTCCAATAGAGGTATGAAAAACAGTTCATTACGTCCTAGTGTGGCGAAATATACTATTACGGTTGAACGCATTGACAGATTCCAATAAGAATTGGCAGGAATGTTCATTTTGAAACTGCGCGACGATGTAATTATATGTAAGGTTTTTTCAAATTTCGTATTTTAAGGACGAAATAGAAGAAAAAGAGAATGGATACAATAGATATGGAACACGTGATAGGATTTATTTTGAATTGAATATAAACATCGTCATATTATGGGATGATCATCAGCTGGGTCAGAATAAGATTTTTTCGCTGTAGCCAGGGCCCCGGGCGCCGCAGTCAGAGGGTCGCCGCGAAAGCGGTGGCTTGTGGGACGTCGCGTATGTTTAAGAAATAAATAACAAAAAAATGAAATAAAAAATAAAATATAGAATATAAAAAATAAATAAAAATGTAAAAAATTGAAAAATAAAAAATTAAATTAGATGTACATAACGTATTTTGGGGGGCGCCTGACAACATCTCTCCCGACACAGTTGACAGGACTATTTCTGTACACGTGGACAAGAAAACAGCTAATTTAAGGCTAAACGCATTGACAGATTTCAGCTAGCATGGCTTTTTCGCGAGGTCTACTGTCCACAGAACTACTAGTATTGATATGATTTGATGTTCTAATCCCTTTTATAATGAAAGTGGGACTTAAGTTTTTTCCAAAGTGTAGATCTCGAAGTTCTACATCCACATGCATGATTATCTCATTTCATCAGAATATGGGAAATGACCAAGGAATGGTCTGCATTAAAACTCAGTGTTTAGTCTCTTTAGTTTTGGGCCAGTACTTCCGTTAATATCTTTTGTATTGCACTATTCCAGTTTTTATTACTGCACATAATATCAATTACTATACCTCAGTCATGTAATTATAAATTTATCTTTACAGTATTTCAACTTTCAACATCATTTATGATGTTTACAATTTAATATAATGTCTACTTTCACCATCTTTTGTTAAATATGTTGATGTCCTAAACTTTTGATGTCTTATTCTTATTCTATTGTTCTTGGTCTTTATTATACATATTGTTCTTTATAATTCTTTCATAATTCTTGCATAGTTCCTACTTCCTGTGAATTGAAATGTTTTCAACGTTCTTCGTGAATCGTTCGTCTCGCTACATTTCAATA
The DNA here is from genome assembly GCA_017141395.1 of Laodelphax striatellus. Lineage (NCBI taxonomy): Eukaryota > Metazoa > Arthropoda > Insecta > Hemiptera > Delphacidae > Laodelphax > Laodelphax striatellus. The sequence goes on from CM029543.1 coordinate 10,382,154, forward strand.
TATTCTGTAATTGATGAAAGTGAGAAAAGACGTGGAGGATGAAGAAGAATGAGAAAAAGAAGGAGGAGAAAACGGGAAAAAGTAGTAGTAGTAGATAGAGAAAGGATAATAAGAAAAGGTAGATGAAGAAGAAGAATGAAAATGACATAGAGAAGAATGATGAGGAGGAGTAGGAGGAGGAGGAAGAGAAGAAGAAGAAGAAGAAGACAACGACGAAGAAGAAAAAAGAAGAAGAAGAAGGTAGAAGAGGAAGGTTCATCGACCTCATTCTTCTTCTTCACTGGAGCGAATAAGCTCAACGTCCTTTAGTGTACTGCTATAAAATGATGGAATTCTTCTTCTTCTTCATCATCTTCTCCTCCTTCTTCACCCTTTTCTCCTCCTCCCTCCTCTTCTTCTTCTTCTCCTTTTTCTTCTCCTCCCTTTTCTTCTTCTTCTTCTTCTTCTTCTTCTTCTTCTTCTTCTTCTTCTTCTTCTTCTTCCTCTCCTTCTTCTTCTTCTTCATCTTCTCCTCCTTCTTCTCCTTCTCCTTCTTCTCCTTCTCCCTTTTCTCCTCCTCCTCCTCCCTCTTATTCTTCTTCTTTCACTTCTTCTTATTCTTCTCCCTCTCCCTTTTCTTCTCCTCCTCCCTCTTCTTCTTCTTCTTTGTCATCATCGTTGTCGTCGTCATTTTCTTCTTCTCCTTCTTTCTTCTTCCTCCTCCCTTTTCTTCTCCTCCTCCCTCTTCTTCTTTTCCTTCTTCTTCTTCTTCTTCACGCTCTTCTTCTTCTTCTCCTCCTTCTTTCTCCTCCTCCCTCTTCTTCTTCTTCTGCTTCTGAAGAAGATTGAAAAGAAGTAGATGAAGGAGGAGGAGGATTGGAAACTATTCCATGTATTTCAATAGTCGCAGTTTTATGCGACCTGGGAAATCCTAGTTGTGTTTCTCAAAGTAGAGTTTGACAATCAAAAGGTTTTTCTAAACAGTGATTTGCTGTTGCACAGTACGTTTATATTGGGCTGTATTCTGGGGGAATTCAAATTCAAATTCAAATGTTCTTTATTCAACAAATGTACAAGTACATTACATAACGTCATATGTAAGAAAGGAGCAAAACACACAAATACAGTCAATGAAAGAATACATAGTCAAATACAAAGCCATGAAAAAATTCTACATAGACCTTCATAACATTCTGTAAATAATTAAAACCAATAATCTTTCATTTGTGTTTTTGAAATGAATTGATGAATTTTATTATTTCCAGTTGTTTCTCCATTTTATTCAACTTTTACAACAAATTGACAACTTTTCTTATACAATAATATAATATTTATTAATATTTTAAAATCGTTTGGGCTGTACAATATAGGGCTGTCTGCGGTATCTTGAAGTAACAGTTATTTGCTGAACTTTCAGACTAGGCTGTGTTCTTGGTATATTTATCGGTTTGATGGTTTTTTGCGGTTTTTGCTCCGGTTTAGGTTGCGGTTTGGGTTTAGTGTGGCAGAGACGAAATGAGAAGAAAAACCCCAATTCGAAGAAACTCAAAATACTGGCGCCAACAAAAAGGCCCGCTGCTCCTCCCATGGATACTGCAAATTAAAATTAAATTCAAATTCATCTTACCGCCGATAATCAATCAATCAATCAATTTTAATTCTTCCAAAAATATATAATAATTTTTATGATTTAAAAGCAACTGTATAGTTGCAATGTCTCATTACCTTCCATCTTCCAAAAATATTCACATATACAAGAAATTAAACAAAGAGAATGAAGTAAACAATACAGAGAAAATATTAAATAAAATACAGATGAAAAAATATGTGAGACTAAAATCTCACAAAAACCCAACAGTCTGAGCGTGAGATTCTATACAGGGTGTCCCAAAAAATAGAGACTGCAGTACTACCACGGTATTCTACAAGTCAAATATTGATTATTGAAATATTGCTTTTTCGATAAAACGTAGAATTACAAAAATGTAGAGAATTTTAATTTGAATAAAATAGAATATGATTTTGAAGAATCGAATAATAAATAACCGAGATATGGCTATTTGAAGATCACCACTTCTGTGTTTCTTCATTTCTTCAGCAGTGAGACATGAGAATAAATTTATGAATGCAGAACCTAATAATTATGTTTGCCCATCTTTGTCACTCAAACGTTCTCAATTTATTATTGGATGGAACAACCAATTGATGAATTTCATGAATGTAAAAATATGATTTACAGTAGTAAATTTGAGAACGTTCAAGATAGGCAAACAGGAGGATGATATGAGGAGGAGGAGGAGGAGGAGGAGGAAGAGGAGGAGGAGGAGGAGGAGGAGGAGGAGGAGGAGGAGGAGGAGGAGGAGGAGGAGGAGGAGGAGGAGGAGGAGGAGGAGGAGGAGGAGGAGGAGGAGGAGGAGGAGGAGGAGCAGGAAGAGGAGGAGGAGGAAGAGGGGGAGTAAGAGGAGGAAAAGGCTGAGGAGGAGGAGGAGGATGATGAAGAGGAGGAGTAGGAGTAGGAGGAGTAGGAGGAAGAGGGAGGAGGAGGAGGAGGATGAAGAAGAGGAGGAAGAGAGGGAGGAGTAGGAGAGGGGAGGAGTAGGAGGAAGAAGAGGCGACCACATTTTGACATTGCCATGAACCTTGTTCAAATAAACTGCCAATTAAGCAATTGGAGCTTGATTCCAAAAAAAATAATTCAGCATTTTTCAATTTACTTACCTACCAGATCTAATCTGAGTAGGAGTAGGAAGAAGAGGCGACCACATTTTAACATTGTTATTAACTTTGATCAAATAAACTGCTAATTAAGCAATTGGAGCTTGATTACTAAAAAAATAATTCAGCATTTTTCAATTTACTTACCTACCAGATCTAATCTCCCTCTTACCACGTTCCTCTTGTAACGTTCACTGGGTAATCTGTCCATGGCTATTTCAATTTTCGAGATATTTGACTCAATCCTGTGAATATCAAAGTTATTTTTTTCTATTAAATCTTTCTTTATTAATGAACTGTTTGTAAAGTATAAAACAATAAAATAATTTCATGAATATTAAAATTCTCGAGATGTTCGCCTCAATTCTGTGAAAATTAAAATTGCGTTGGTCAATAAATCGATAAATTATCAAAAATAATTTTGATTATCGATTTGTTACAAATGTCATGTTAAGCAGATAAAATTGTAAAAGAGAGATTATTAGAATGGAAACATGAGCAAAAGATTTCATAAATAAATAAATTTTGTTATTGTCTTGAACTGAAATTTGGCCCATATAGACATTTATGGCAAACTTTGAAGTATTCTTGTCAATGCTAGAGACGGTTTTTTAAAACATGGAGATATTTTTTCCAAACATGGAAACATACAATCTGTTCCGCTAATTTTTATGAATAAGTAGACATTTTTATCAATTTAGACATTTTTGTCAGATTTAGACTATTTTGGAAAATGTATAGACAATTTCAGCAATCCTACGTATGTTTTGCCAAATATAAAGTTATTTTGTCAAATAGAGCCAAACAGGGATAACTTTTCTATACATAAAAACATTTTTGCTAACATAAAAACATTTTTGCTAAACATAGAAACATTTTTGCTTGTACAGTAATATAAATATTTCTACCACATGAAGAGACATTTTTGCCATACATAGAGACATTATTCTAGGTTTGGAAACATTTTTGATTAACATGATCACATTTCTGCTAAACATAGAGAATTCTGCCAAACACATACACATTTTTGTGTACTTTTTAGACTTTTTGTCGAGCAATAAAAAATGTATCTTCAACATCGAGAAGTTTTTGCCAAACATGGAGACATTTCGGCCAAGTGTAGACTAATTTCTACCCAACTTGAAGATGATTGTCATCTCAAAGACATTTTTACCCAATTTGAATAAATTTTTGCCATCTCAAAGACATTTTTACACAACTTGAAGACATTTTTGCCATCTCTAAGACATTTTTACACAACTTGAAGACATTTTTGCCATACTTAAAGTTTTTCTTGCTATAGCAGGATGCAATTAACTTGTCATAAATCAGCTGATCGACGAGCGTATGATCACAATACTTAACCTACAAATGCTGAATATCGCAGATTATTGAAAAGGTCTTTTAAAAAGTTATTCTTTGAAAGATTTTCTTTAAAAAGGTCTTTTAAAGACTTTAAAGGTCTTTAAGACTTTCAAGCCTTATGATTATTGTGTCGAAATCACTCTTTAATTATTACTGGATCACCTGATTTATGACAAGTTGAATTGAATCCTGCTATAAAAGTTGAAACATTTTCTAAGAAAATTTCAATTCTTATGCCTGGTTGTTCATACATCTACTGAATTTAACCAGGCGATAAATCGAGGACAGCAACATAGTGGAATCGACGACAAACTGAACCAATTTGAAATTAAAAAGTCAAGTGAAATACTGTTACCAGAACAATCTATTTTAGCTAAATAATCAGTAAAATCAACTGCAAGACTTCAAATCAATCATATGCTTTTGAACTGGATTTTTCACTCGATTAATTCAAAATGAGATCCAATTTCTTTGTTGAATCAATTTAAGTTTGCAAATATGGAAGTAATAGAGGACGCAATTACTATTGTGAACGGTATTTATACAATTAGGAATCTGATAATACTTTGAATGCATTGTAAATGCTTATTCCCTATCTTTTCTCATGTTAAAATACTCGCTTTCTCGCTTTCGTTCACAAAAATTCCGCGTGAGCGCAGGAGTCGATTTTATTATCCCCACCACCTACGTGCACACAGCAAATACGTACCCAACTCCAGTTGATGTGATAATATTGAATTCAGGCTCATTGCAACCAGGCAAGCAGCTGCAAGTCAGTCCAGCTTTGGTGCTCCATCTTGTTTTTGGGCTTGCCAGATCGGCGTAATGGTCGTTCAAACAAATTAGACCTTTTATATTGCAGTGTTCTTCAGGCTCTATCAAGAGAAATTGAAACAAAAAATCACTCTTAATATTCGAAAATGTTTTTAGAATTAGTAGAAAACTTTCAACTCAACATGAAGACATTTTTAATAAAGTGAAAATTTTTCCGAAAATAGGGACTATATGTCAAATATAGCAGGATCCTTTTAACTTGTCACGAATCAGCTGATTTCAGTCATTAAACACAAGTTTTAAAACACCTGAAAGTCATTAAGACCTTTTAATGCTCGTCGATTAAATGCTTTTTAAAGAAGACCTTACAGAATGATCAGCTGATCGACGAGCATATGATCACAATACTTAACATACAAATGCTGAATCTCGCAGATCATTGAAAAGGTCTTTTATAAAGTTATTCTTTGAAAGGTCTTCTTTAGAAAGGTCTTTTAAAGACTTTAAATGTCTTTAATACTTTCAAGCCTTTTGATTATTGTGTCGAAATCACTGTTTAATTATTACTGGATCAGCTGATTTATGACAAGTTAATTGGATCCGGCTATATATATATAGGAACATTTTTGCATGAAGAAGACATTACAGAATGGTCCCACTGAACCACAGAACGTTTTATCAAGACAAAGTATAGAAGTATATTAGGCGGAGCGTACAGGCGTTGGCAGACAAGATTAGGAGAGTTGCGTTGCACATAAGCACTAATCGGTGTGTGACTGAAGAGCAAAATAAGCACAAGACTAATGTGAACTATGTGAATAAACGTGACTAACTGTCTTTACTAACTGGTGTACGCCTAGCTTTAGCCTTCTCATGAGATAGGGATGGCTGTTTATGTTTTTACTGTATGGCAAAAATAGTTAATAACAGGCGATTTCAGAGGAATCGCCGATCGCATTAAGGAGAAATAGAAGTAGAAGGTGGAGGAGGAGGAGGAGGATAAGGAGGAGAGGAAGGAGAAAAGAAGGAGAAGGAGGAGAAGAAGAGAAATAGAAGGAGAAGGAGGAGGAGGAGGAGGGAGGAGGAGGAGGAGGAGGAGGAGGAGAAGAAGAAGAAGAAGATGCAGGAGGAAGAAAAGGAGGTGAAGGTGAAGAAGAAGGAGGAGAATAATGAACAGGAATACTAGAGGAAATAGAAGGAGGTGAAGAAGATGAAGGGAGAAGAGGAGGTGAAAAGAAGAAGAAGAAGAAGAAGAAGAAGAAGAAGAAGAAGAAGAAGAAGAAGAAGAAGAAGAAGAAGAAGAAGAAGAAGAAGAAGAAGAAGAAGAAGAAGAAGAAGAAGAAGAAGAAGAACATTAATGAGAAACTACTCACTTGTATTAGGCATCAGATGTGATGTGCAATTACACAGTTTCAGCTGGTTCTTCATGCGGCAATCCATGATACACGCGCTGTAGCTGTATTCATCCGCTGATTCCAAATAGTTCTCATTCGGAAACCGGCATTTCCTCTGGGATACACTCAGCAAATGGACTTCGTCCTCGTTTTCGATCGCTGTTACCGAAACAGTGAACCTTTTCATGATGTTTGGCAAAGCGTCTAAAATATCAGTGGTTAATGTATTGTAGTAAGGGATATCGTCCTCTGAGTGGAGGTAGATCTGGAAAAGAGGGAAAATGTTTGTGAAAATTTGGGTTTCAAAGGACCGAAGAAGCTTGGAAGAAGAAATAAAATATTAAAAATTTATAATTTACTGACCACTCAACCTTAAAACCATTAAATTGAATTGAAAAATTATTTTTTCCTCCACCTACTATCTAAAGTCGCACTTTACTCCCTGGAATCTAATACTAAAGTATCACTTTTCTCCCTAGGGAATAAAGCGGTCACGTTATTCCCTAGGGACTAAAAGTAACTCAATTTAAATAACATGAGAAGCATCTCTATGATATTTTGCGACTAATTTTTGAGACTCAGCCATTGGCAATCAGTGTACTGTAGAACAGTACACAGTATAGAGTACACTGTTTGAAGATAAAAAGCTTGGTTACGTTGGTATAGGTTATGTTGAAAACGATAGCGGAAACGATGAGAACAGCAGCAAAAACGAAAGAAAAACAAAAGGGAAAGGGAAGAAAGAAAGAATAATTCAGCGAATATCTAAACAATAAGAAAAGATAATACATCACAAAAATAATTGAAATAACAATACTGAAAATGTAAACGACAACCAACAAAGTGCGATGCAGAGACGAAACTCACAGAGGCAATGGCTACGCAGAACACATCCGCAGCCGGTCAAAGCTAACCCAAAAGCTAATCAACAGTTTCCCTCAGGGAGAAAAAGTTGCACTTTAGTCCCTAGATGCACAAATAACTATTAAATTGAAATTGAGAAAAATAATTTTTCAAATCACATCTGATGTTTTTCATTTTGAATTATTTTGAAATTAAGAGTCGTGGAACCTTCATACAGTGAACTCTTGTTGGGAGATCAGGAACAATGACAAAATATATTACTTGAGTTTTATCCCTAATTTTTTTCCTCTCTCTCTCTCTCTCTCTCTCTCTTTATTCCATTTCTCAATAATTTTACTTCAGGGTATTTTTTCAATTGCATAATAACATCAAATATACAGGGTGTATCTAAAATAGACAGACAAACTTCGTGAGCGGTTCCCTGACATTGGAATTAAGAAAACAGTTCCAGTAGACATAAAATGCTTTGTTTCCCCCCTATAGTCGCCATTTTGTTTTTAGACCCGCCTTGTTGCCATAAAGACAAAAACCTTAACAAAACTGAAACCTAAAACATTTACATGGTGTTTCAGCTAAAACCGAAAAGGAAAATTTACACTATAGGAAGCATTAAAATGTGTTTCATAAGGGTAAAAATTACAAACTTTCCTTTGGGAGTACCCCCGACCCCCCCCCCCGCTTTCCTTCTCCCCCGGCCCGCCTTGTCTTCGAATGTTAACAATGTGGCCCTTGATTGATAAAGGTTGGGCACCCCTGGAGTAGACGATCATTTTATGATCCACCTGCCTCCAGTAACCTGAACATCCACTGGAATCATGAAACCAAGCCATTAGTCCATTTTCATCTACTTTTACTGCCATTTTGAAGTTGAAAAGTCGACTTTCTAAGATTATACAACAATTCTACAGACCTCTCTGAACAATTTGGTACCGTTTTCATTATTATCGGCTGGAAAATAGCGTTCGAAAGAGAGAATTTGTTTTGACCCTTTTTATTTCAAAAACCACCTCGTCCATATAAATTCAGACAATGGTATTAATTAAGGGCTCTTAATGCAGGAAAGGGAGTCTTACATCACAGAGAACAGACGTAATAAGATACTAGATAGTATACTTAGGGCCGGTTCATGAGCTCGGGATTTAGCCAAGTCCAAGACTAAAACGGGTGGCCACCGTAGCATCAACAAACGTTAGCCTCGACACTATGTACTAAGGGCTCTCTATGCTGCTTACCCACTAACCTGTCGAGACAAAAGTTTGTCGATGCTACGGTAGCCACCCGTTTTAGTCTAGGACTTGGCTAAATACCGAGCTCATGAACCGGCCCTTAGAGCATACTAGAGAGTATGCTTCTCTACGCTTACATTCACACTATTTTGTGCTGTCGCAATGTGAAAATTGGAGTGCGTGTATGTATTTTCCAACACTGTAATTTATTTTGATTGATCTACGCATTTCTTTTAATTTAAAAATACGACTTTATAAGGAAAAAGTTACAATGACAACTCTAAGAAACCCATGTTTAAATGTACAATATTTCAAACAGTTCCGCGTTTTTCAAGCTAGAAACATGTTTAAGGAGTCAACGTATGCACCATCCAGTGGTGAGAATTGTAACTAAGTGATCAGTCATCCACAATAGAGTTTGTTTACGAATTGCACCGCTAGATGGCGTGAACATAGACAATCTACATTGACTCTGTCACTGCAATCTACAGAAAGACAAAAGCCACGCAAATTGGATGACCTTCGAGAATCCATGGTTTGTGTGTGGATGTAAATGGTAGCCATTTCAAACACCTGAATTCAATAATTGATATGTTTAAGTTGGACTCAGTGGCGTCATTTCACCAAAACCTTGGAGGGGGCAAACAACGGTGGGGGGGTGTGGGGGGGGGGTTATGTTATACCCTCCACCAAAGGGGGGGGTCCGGGGGTCCTCCCCCGAAAAATTGAGCACTTTTGAAACCAAAAAGGGGGTTTGAAGCTTATTTTAAATGTCACATATTTATGCACTTTGAATTATAACAAAATTATGAGTAAAATTTCCTTAAATATATGCAGAAAATTAATGTAAAACGACAATTATTATTGACAACAGACAGAATCATAGTAATATTCTGGTAAGTTGGTCATCTTCTTAGATAAAAACGATAAAAGTGATAAATACGTTCAGACGTTCGTACTAAGAATAATTTATATTGGCTCTGTTGTTATTATTCAGAGCTGTGTACACTAATAAGTACTATTGAATATTACGTGTTTGAAGAGTGGTAATAGTAGTTAAATAGTGTAATAAATTGATATTTTTTTAAATTACAACAATACAAAGATTTTTTCTCTGCCGCTAAGTTTTTAACATTTGACAGGATAAAATGCTTATTTGTACACTAGCTAGTACAGAATATTTTCTGTAACCCAGGAATCAGGCAAATGCCCCCCCCCCCCCCTGCCCCTCCCAAATTACGCCCCTGGTTGGACTTTAAGCTACACTTTCACCAAAGATGAGACAGACAACTCCATCTATTAGTTAAAAGTCGTTAGTCACGTCAGAGACCCTGAACTGATCAGGAGTGACCTGAAAACTCCGACACACCAGACCTGAGCCAGCCAGGTTACACGGAATTATTATTATCTATTAGTTTGCAAGTTATGGACTTTTAAACAGTGGATACATTTTTTTGGACCACTGTATATGAGATAAAAATGTTCTTAACCACTTCTTAACCACAATTTGCCTTTGTCAATGTTAGTTTTCATCAATTTGAGCTTTTAACACAATACCAAGAGTAGAGAGACTATTTTTGATGTTTGAAAAGTTATTTATGATGTTCAATATTATATTCAATATTAATTTATCATGTTTATACTCTTCAATGTATATTATATTCTGTATAGTATAGTCTGTATTATATTTATTTATTTAGCGTATGGCTTTTAATAGTGGAGAGACTCGAGTAGGGTTGTTCCACTTCACCAACATAACCAATTATCCCTTGATAGGGAACATGGTGAAAGTTTGTTTCCACTTAGAAAACAGACATCAGCATTAAGAAAAAGTATTTTTTGATTTTATAAAGTCCGAAAAATATAAATGTATTATATTAATTTACATTTATTTCATTTATATTTACATTTACATTTTTTATTTACTTACCTTGGTGGTGACTTTGGTTTCCATATAAAGGGATGCTAGTCCAAGTTTTGAATTTGAAATCATGTTCAATATTTTCTGACCCTTTCTCCTCCTAAAAATAAATGGAAATAATCTTGATATTGTAATAATACAATTGTAATAGAATACAAGGTATAATAGGATACATTTATTTTGGCGGATGGCATTAGATAGATAAAGAGATTTTTTCCCAGTAGACTCTACGTTCATCAGCAAAGTCAAGAAATAATATCTGTCTATTCATTACAATTTAAATATTAAGCTGAAAAATGGAAAAATTTCATCAATTTTTTGCCAATGATACAGTTATTATATTCTCCGAAAATAGATGGAAGATTGAGGGATACTTTTAAAGTTGAAGAACAGTTGAAATGTAATTTAAAGTAAAGTTGATATGAATATACAGTAGTAAAGAACTGGATGGACTGTAATACTTTGAGTTTAAATGTAGAAAATTAACTTTATAGTTTTTTCAGCAAATAGAGATGGTAAACTAGACAACCACTATTAATATTCATTCTGTATAACAAGTTTCACAAAAATGTTACAAATGTTATATAACAAAATGGATACTTTTGTGTAGTGTCAGCTGTTGTTATATAACAAAAGTTACAGAAAACTTGTTATACAAGGTGGCGCAAACTTTGATAGTTCATTTCTCATCTCCTCAATAACATTTTCAATATGTAAGACCTTATCAAACATCTACTCAATGAGATCTTTCAAATGAGACGTGAACGAACAAACCACGAAGAAGTTCTGATTACAAAAAACATGTTCGCCTTTTAATAATATTGAGGAGTAGCTCATAGACCTGATCAGCGCGCTCTAGTGAGAGAGAGTGAACAGCCTGGGGGATTTTAACCATTGTGAGATAGGAACAAAACACGATTTTGAGGTAGAATTCAATTAAATCATTAAAGTATCATCAATACTTTATTGCTATATTTTATTTAGTGGTTTCATTGTGTTTTAATAAATGTATTAATCAGATTAAAGTATTTTTATCAGAATTTTCATCATTAAGGTCAATTCCCACATTGACGACAACGACACGACGACGACATTCTCATTTCGTTCTGCGCATGCGTCACCAGCCCGCGCTCTGATTGGTCCATCTTTTTAGAACTTTTGACCAGCCGAATTTCTAGGTTAAGTAACTAGGTATGAAGTTTGAATGTTCGCTGTTCGGAATCAATTGTCAATTAATCTTAATAATATTAGTACCTAGTACGACAATATAAATATAATAATCAGTAAATAAAATTATAATACAAACCTTTTCAAGTCATACCGGTACTGCAATTTTGAGAATTGACAGCTTGATAGCCGACAGCTACAGCTATCATTAATTTTGTAAACAAAGATAGACATGGACCAATCAGAGCGCGGGCTGGTGACGCATGCGCAGAAGGAAATGAGAATGTCGTCGTCGTGTCGTTGTCGTCAATGTGGGAATTGACCTTTATTTGGCTAGACTCTTCTTGCAAGGTTGATTTTGTTTGAAGTTTGAACTTCCCGCTTTCTGCAAGAATTAATGTCGCAACTATAAAAAACATTATTATTTCAGAAACATCAACTATTTTACATAAATAATATTTAATTCAATCACAACATTACATTTACATATTATATTCTCCATATTTCAACTATTTACGTTCAATATTATATTTTATATCACTACATATCTCACTCTGTTTTTGAAAGGAAGGCTTTTGGAAAGAGGATCAAATTAAAATGATCTTTGTTTCTTTTCTCTTAAAGTGACAACTGAAGTGTTCTTAAACATCGTAGCTGTGTTTTTATAAGTTACTGGAATATTTTGTTTGAATATTTTTCAAATACGATTGGTTTGAAAACAGGAATTTTTACATTTGATTCAATGATAACCTAGCTTCAATCCCCCCAGGTTGTTCACTCTGTCTCTCACTTGAGCGCGCTGATGTTTGTGAGTTACTTCTTAATAGATAGATTACCTCTTATTTTTCGGTGACAGCGTGTAACAGAGACCATACTCTGTATCGATAGCCATGAAGTATTCACAGCAATTAAACTCTTCATCACGCCATTTGCAAAGTTGAAAGATGTCCTTACATTCGCTGCGTACCTTGAAGAGAAGAAAATTATTAATGCCTTAATTTCGCCTATTCTGCCTTATTTGGGTGTTTTATCCTTATTTCATCCTATTTTATATATTTTGCCAATATATTATTTTCAAAGAAATATGGAAGGAATAGAAGCCATACTATTGTGAACGGTATTTATACAATTAGGAATCCGATAATACTTTAAATGCATTGTAAATGCTTATTCCCTATCCTTTCTCATGTTAAACTACCTGGTCTCGTTCACTTAAATTCCGCGTGAGCGCAGGTGTCGATTTTATTATCCCCACCACCTACCTGCACACAGCGAATATTTTGAATGTTTTAAATGATTGATCCTGTTTAGATATAGTGATGGCCAAGAAATTGATTGTATTATTGTTTTGATGTTCTATTGTAAAATTCAAGTTTTTGTGTAATTTGTTCAGAATTTCTTGTATTTCAGTTATTTGAAGGATGAAGCTATTTTTTGGGTCTTTGTTATTGTAGTATGTGAGTGTGATTAATTTCTTGTTTTTTTTTGTCCTGTATATTGTTTTTGTCAGTCTGATGATGAACGATCTACGCCAGGATGAAACGAATGTCATTATGTAAGTGAAAATCAAGTTATTTCTACTTGAAAGTGTTTTTTGAAAATTGTGTTACTTACTAAAGTGTTGTAAGAGTTGTAATCCACTCAACAAACATCTTTATAATTAACTAGCTGTCCCGGCGAACTTCGTATCGCCCTCTTCCCCCCCCCCCCAAATGTCCCCCTTTTCTCCCCACATATGTCCCCCCTTCATGCCACTCCCCAAAAATGCCACCCCCCAAAAATGTCATCCCCCAAATGTCCCCCCTTCCTTCCCCCCACAAATACCCCTTCATATCAACCCCCTCTTTCCCACCAAATGTCACCCCCCCTCTTCCCCTCAATTGGCCCCTCTCATGTAAACCCCCTTCAAAATGTCACCTCCCTCTTCCCCCCAATTGGCCCCTCTCATGTAAACCCTCCAAAATGTCAACCCCAAATATCCCCTTCATGCCCCCTGAATGCCCCTTTCATGTCACCCCTCCATATCACCCCCACCCCCACGAAAAAATGTCACGAAGTAAAAATATCTATATCCACTCGCTTTATTGATGGAAATTAAAAGAAATCTGCAATATACTAATTTTTAAAGCGAGTGGATAATAATAAATATTAATCAATGCTGAAAGTTGTCAAAAAAATTTCACTCGTCTCGGATTCGAACCCAGAAATCTGCGTGGAAGGCACAGTCGCTATCCAACAGACCATCGAGGTCATCTTTTGGAGGGCCTATATTGTAGCATCTTCAACTACACATCGATTTTATAGGAGCATTATTGTTTGGACTGGATCAGAATGGATGTCATGTTTGATAGGTTAGGTCATTAATGTACTAATTATTCATCAATTATAAAGGGATTTCCTTATATTTTAATACATATTATGTTAACCAGTGCTGTAACAATTCAAACTAATCCAAAATCATCTAAATCGGTTCAGCCGTTCTCGAGTTATAAGCGAGCGTACAGACACCAACTCTCTTTTATTAATATAGATTAAGTGATCAACAGCTTTAACTTTAACAAAAAAATTTAACTTCAACAATAAACAACTTTATGGTACAGAGTGTTTCTGAAATGGACTGAAAAGCTTTGTGAGCCGTTTTTTGTCATTGAAATTAAGAGAAACGATCCAGTAAACATGGGTCCTGAAATGCTTTGTTTCCCCCTTAGTCGCCTTTTGGTTTTTTCAATTGTTAATTTTTTTCTCCAGAATGGTTTGACTAATTTTGTTTAAATTTGGCATGGTAAATACAAGATAAGCTACAAAAAAAGAAAGCCAAAGTCTGCTGTAAAAAAATGAAGCAACCTTATCCGACGAAATATTTAAAAATGGCGGACATTTTAAATTTTTAAATTGGAATAAATGAAAAACTTGTTGATGCCAACTATTTATAGTGTGATTTATTTATTATATTACAGTTGGAATCCCAACTGTTTATAGTGTGGATTTTTCATCAATTACATCTGGCAACGCTGGGTCGGGCTCCGCTGCGGCACTTTGTCGCAGTAACGAAAACCCACCTTTAGGTTGCTTCATTTTTATACAGCAGACCTACATCTTGGTCTTGCCCATGCCAAAGTTCAACAAAATTTTTCAAACCATCCTGGAGAAAAAAATTAAAAAGTGAGAAAGTATAATAGAAACAGGGGGGGGGGGGGGAACAACGCATTTTAGGACTCATGTTCACTGGTACTTTTTTCTTGATTACAATGTCAGGAAAACGCTCACGATTTTGGTCTTGGTCATGCCAAATTTCAACAAAATTAGTCAAATCAATCCATTCTGGGAAAAAATGAAATGTGAAAAAACAAAATGGCGACTAGGGGGAAACAAATCATTTCAGGACCCATGTTTACTGGAACTTTTTTTCTTACTGGAACTTTGTCAGGAAACAGCTCACGAAGTTTGTCGGTCTATTTTAGAAACACCCTGTATAACCTATTATTATAGTGTGTTGTCTCACCTTATTTGCAATCGAGCTGTAGTTTTCTTTAGGACAGTCAATGTCTCCTGAAAAGCAGAATTCTTTCATGTAATAAGAAGTTCCTCTGAAGTAGGCTATCTCCTTTATTACCTCATCAAGGTTACAGTCATGGTCCACTCCAAATATCCTGAAAAAATAGAATGTATATAAGAATTACTATATTTTATATATATTATACCTATACCTAATTACTATATTATTATTATACCTATCTTGTTATGTATTGAAAAATATGTATCCTGAATATAATATCCAGAAAAAAAGAATATATATGAATTACTGTAGTTTATAGTATTGTGTTTAATTATTATTATACCTATCTTGTTATGTATTGAAAAATATGTATTAAAAATTGTACATGGGTGTAAGACAGCAATAAAGAATAAATCTATTCTGTTAAAGTAAATTCCACTGTAAATAATTAATGCTATTACTTACATTATTGGACACTAGAAGCCACCCGTGCTTCGCAACGGAGCTCCGCAAAACAAAGCTACATTATAATTTCTTCTCTACTGTGTATATCAAAGATATTATTCATTTTTTTCTGGATTAGGCCTTTAAAATATTGTATAGCCTAATGCTATGCTAAAACTAAACATATAAGGTAGGCAAAAATAGTGGTTTAAATTTATTGAGAAATTCATCACATCCAATAAAGTAGCCTAATGAATTGGACCAATTCAGAAATTAACAGGAAAAATATTAGGAAGGAAATTAAGAGAAGTATTTATTGTGGCATAAGCTCCAAGTTATTCTTTATAGGTAAACACAACTGTATACTTATTGTTAGTAGTATTCTCGCTACTTTACTGTAAGCTACACATTCATCATTTGTCAAGTAAGTTACCTGTGAGCTCAATATTCCCGTTAGCAGTTAGCATTTTATTCTAAGAAGGCCTGGTATTAATCTCTATGGCAGTAAGCAGTTAGTAGTCCTATTTGAATATTCTCGGACTCTTTTTGCAAAGCATGATGTAGATAGGCCTACTACACGAATTGAAAATAATGAATACGGTATGGTTTTGAATATTATTGAACCAAAATAAGTTAAACTTGAAATTCTTCGAATGGCAAGGCTTTAAGCCTATCCATTTCTAAAAAGTAAGTTAAGTGTGATGGAAATACTTTTCAGGATGATTGTAATTCTTACAAAGCCGCTAAGCTGTAAGTAGACGGCTGTAGGCTGTAGCGTAGGGCTACTTTATTTTATGCAATGAATCTAAAATAATCAGTTTCAAATCTCACTATTATACGATTTAAAAACGATTTTTTTTACTTGAAACTCAAATTGTATTAATCTTTGAAGATAAATTGGTTTTCATCGCATGATCAAAGCTTAATTTCATCTGGATTAAACAAAGAACAACTAGGCTATTATACTCTATTATACTATTAAATAGTTCAAGATTCAAAGATTGTCACAGTAGTTCCGTAGACACCGAGAGACAGCGCTGAGCTCATTCTACATTCGTAATAATTTAAGCCCGGTCTAGACGCAACGATAAGTTTGTCAAACTTTTTGTTCAAACTTTTCAAGATTATTATAAATTGTCATAAAACAGCTGATTTAACGTGATTAAACAAGCTTACAACAATCAGCTGTTTTCTAACAATTTAAAATAATCCTGCTATTTAGCAGGATCCATTTAACTTGTCAGAAACAGCTGATTGATGTACGCTTATTTGCTAACGTTAAATCAGCTGTTTTATGGAAATTTAAAATAATCCTGAAAAGTTTGAACAAAAAGTTTGACAAACTTATCGTTGCATGTAGACCAGGCTTTACAGTGACATTCATTTAGATGCTTGGCATTAGATAATTGTATAGATATCATTTCTCGACGTTGCGAAATGACCGTAGAGTACGTTGGCAAAGGAATAATATCTCTCTATCTATCTCTAAGCCAAGCGTCAAATTAAATGAATCGCAGTGTACTTCATGTACCCTCAAGCAAATTTTCCAATATAAAACAATATTAATTTATTCAATTTTTCGACTTATAATAGTTCGTATTTTGCAGATAATTTTCAACTTCATGCGAGAAAAACAAATTTTTCTAATACTTTAAACAAAGCGCTATGATAGTACAATGTTGAAATTACGCATTGGGGAATAGAACATAAACAAACTAATATTGGAAATTGCCAAGTTTAGCGTTCTATGACAGCAATAAAAATTACAAAATTGTCATGGAATTATCTGATGGAATAGATGTACTGCAAATTGTGGTACATTAATAAAAATTTGTAATGAAGGAGGATGTATTCACGGGGATCTCAGTTGTCTCATAATTTTCGCAGTTCAAGAAGATTTTTTGCATGTGATGGCATTTGCAAAAGTAATGAGATTAATACCAGGCCTTCTTAGAATAAAATGCTAACTGCTAACGGGAATATTGAGCTCACAGGTAACTTACTTGACAAATGATGAATGTGTAGCTTACAGTAAAGTAGCGAGAATACTACTAACAATAAGTATACATAGAAAGAAGGCAGTGATTGAATTTGACCATTATAACTCAAATTTTTTGATATGTGTTATTAAAGAATAAAAAATGTAAATAGAGTTCGTAAATTGTGTTCAACAATGTTTTTGTTTTGTGATGTGATACATGACTATCAGATCCTACATAACCTAAATACGCTACGGTACCGCAATACTTGAAAATTTTACTCGGATACAAATTAGTAACTAAATAATTGCATATTGTCCACATTATTGTATAACTTTTATTGATAATTCAGAACTTTGGAAAACTCTACTATATCATTATTAACTTACCTCGTTGTATACCGGCGCCAAGTATTAATAATTATTTTTATCCCTTTGCAATACCGTACCGCTATTATTGCGATTAGGATGAAATGCGCTTTGCTAGTTTTGAAATGTTAAAAATATTAAATGATCATTTGAATCTTTCAAATTTAAAAAACGATAGTTATTAATTTCTTTATAGTACACTTCCTATTCGAAAATCAGTGTAATGTTCTTCACATATCAAATTTTCTGTAATGAAACAATACATCCAGGTCCAAAACGCTCTGATAAATTGAACTGATCTGATTGACCCAACCAATGAACCAAATATTGTTCTTAAATGTATATAGATTAATAAAATAATGTATAGAAAAATTGATGTGGTTCATGAACTGATTCAAATTTTATTTTATTCATTTTTAATAATAATTTCAATACAAAGTAAAGAAAATATTGATTTTGTTTTGAAGTTCATTGTCAAAAAAATTATGTCGCTCCGAGGATCGATCCTGAGTCCTCTTGCTCTCCAATCCGTAACGTTGCCAACTACGCCAACGGGTCTATCGGATATGGGTCATTCGGAACAGAGATAGAACTTCCGAGATTTTTTTTACTCATTTCATAATGACACCCATCGCCTATGCTACTGAAGTGAATGAAATTTGAGCTTCAATTATGAAAAATCTAGAGGGAAAATTGAAATTTGGGCTTCGAGGTGCATAACATTAATATTTTTGGAAGCTGTATGCAAAATTTCTAGCTCTAGATTATTCACGTTCTTTCGGAACACAATCCACAAAATTAGCTTGCACCTTGCTAATAAACACACACACACCACACACACACGCACGCAACCGTATCTTCTTTTATTTATAAGAAAGAAGAAAGAAGATGCATTTTACTCCTGATGAGGAGCTTCATCAGCCAGCCGCCAGGGGCGCTAGTTTTTAGGGGTTGGACTGTGTGGCCATAATGTATGAAAAAATGGTACTTGATTTAAAATTTATTTGGTCATTTATTATGTTAGGTTTGTCTTGCTTGTAGTGTTTGATTATTCAAATACAAGTGTTCGAATATTACATTTATTGGGTTCTACGTCAAAGTTCATAAAATTAATAATATATCGGATTTTGAGTTTCATATATCTTTAAAATATTCCCTCTAACGATGTGCACGCAATCATTTTCACACATTACAAGAGATATAAATTTTCTGTAAAGTGAACGGTTCTCGTGAAATTTGCCATAAAAAATTTAAAATGGCCGCCATTTTGAAAATTTACATCGAAAATTTTACATTTTATTTTTTAATGAAGTTGAGACTTTATAGCATAAATATTCATGCTAAATTTCACATAAATACAACTTTTCGTTCTTGAGATAAAAATTCCTAAGTGAAAAAAACAAAATGGCAGCTATAAGGATAACCGCTGAGTTTTGGACACTTCAAGTACGACATTGTCTCCTATCATCCAGGAACAATACCCTAAAATGTTCTACACTACTTCTGGAACACTCTGTAGATATTTATTTAGATAAGCATTAGACGTTCATTTTAGAAAATTTAGATATTTATTTAGAAGTGCATTAGATATTTCACACAAATATCCTAAACCTCGAAGAAGAAGAAGAAGAAGAAGAAGAAGAAGAAGAAGAAGAAGAAGAAAAAGAAGAGGGGAGAAAAGAAGAAGAAAAAGAAGAGGGAAGAAGAAGGAGGGGGTGAAGAAGAGAGGAAGAAGAAGGAGGGGAGAAGAAGAAGGAGAAGGAGGGGAGAAGAAGAAGGAGAAGGAGCAATAGAAGAAGGAGAATAAGGAGAGGTAGAAGAAGAAGAAGGGGAAGGAGGTGAAAAGAAGAAGAAGAAGAAGCAGCAGAAGAGGTACTTATTACTAAAATGTTTACTAATTCCCATATTTTTACTTACTTAACAGCGAAATCGTACACCCGTATCATCTGGTTATCCTCTTCACAAATCGAAATCGAGGGAAAACTGGTGTCAATGTCCAAATAAGTGGTTTCCACCACGAAGCTGATGGCATTGTTCTGGAAATTGTCCCATGAAGATTGAATCAATAGGGCAGAGCCCAACCATGATAACAGACAGCAAATGGTCCAGAAAACCCTACAACAAATGTACATGTAATTATTGTAGAAGGAATTATATAATTTTCTAAATAAATTAAAACTTTATTGCAGTACCTAATATGAGAACATCATATGCATTACAACGACAAGACTAGAATATAGCAGAAACAAACCAAAAATAATAATACAATAAAGAAGTTTGTATAGTAGTTAACAATAGCTATTCGCTGTGAGCATCTACGGTGTTGCACTCTGGCGGATAATCGTATGAATCTTTCCAAGAAGATTAACATGGGAAAGGATAGGCTCATGTACGTAAAAGTTAGTTTATAATTGAAATATAATTCCCTGTTACTATTTTTCCTACTTATCGATTGTGGAATTATATTTAGAATGATAAAATTAACATTATTATAATCTTCCATTCAAGTTTTAAAATCAACTTTGAAGGTTATGTTTCAAACAGACTGAGCAGACGAAGTAGTTTATCCACAGCTGAGTTCATTCCCATTGGTTATTATTTTGGAATGGATTATGGGCGCGAGACTTCAAATCAATCTTATGCTTTTAAACTGGATTTTTTACTTGATTAATTCAAAACTGAGATCCGATTTCTTTGTTGAACCACTTTATGTTTGGTCCACATGAAATAAAAATAACAAAATTTTACGAACAAATAAGTTTAACATTGGAAGACCAGAAAGACCAAGGACAGTGGAGGTTTCAGACGAGGTCAGAAAACAAAGATCTGATAGGATGAAGGAATATTGGAGAAAGAAATTAGAATCTAGGCTGGTGCGAGGACGTAGAGGAGACTGAAATATTGACAGTTGAGGGGGAAATAATAACATATTGAGGGGGCAGTAGAAGTCGGCCAAATTAGATTATGTCCCATAAGAACAATGTTGTTTTTTGAAACATATAGCACCGTCATTTTTATACATAAAATTACGTTTGATGTGTCATTTGAAAGAGAATATTATTCTTCAGGGGGTGGTCTTTTTTGAATTTTTCATTTTCTTTTTAAAAAACCCATAAAATATCAAAATTAGGGAAATTTTGAAATTTTATGGGGTTTTTTAAAGGAAAATTTAAAATTCGAAAAAGACCACCCCCTAAAGTATAATATTCCTTTCCAAATGACACATCAAACGTAATTTTATGTAAAAAAAATGACGGTGCTATATGTTTCAGGGCCAGTTTCTCCAACGACAGTTAAACCAATTTTTTGTTACACTTACGTTTTACCACTCACTATAAACGTTTTTGTCAGAAAGTCCGATGTTCGAACAGCTGACCATTTGATTCAATGTTATAGCAGAATCCAATTCAACTTGTCAGAAATCAGCTGTTTCAAAGAGCAATATCACAATACTTAACCTACAAATGCTGAATCTCGCAGATTATTGAAAAGGTCTTTTAAAAAGTTATTCTTTGAAAGGTCTTCTTTAAAAAGGTCTTTTAAAGACTTTAAAGGTTCTTTAGACTTTCAAGCCTTTTGATTATTGTGTCGAAATCACTGTTTAATTATTACTGGATCAGCTGATTTATGACAAGTTAATTGGCTCCTGCTATAGCATCATTTGATTCACTTGAAAAAAATGATTCAAGTGAATCAAATGATGCTAACATTGAATCAAATGGTCAGCTGTTCGAACATCGGACTATCTGACAAAAACGTTTCTAGTGAGTGGTAAAACCTAAGTTTAAACTAAACTGTCGTTGGAGAAACCGGCCCTCAAAAGATTACAAAAATAACATTGTTCTTATGGGACATAATATAATTTGGCCGACTACTACTGCCCCCTCTGAATAAGTGGTCCTATGCGGCCTCAAAATCAAAATAAATAATGTGATAATAATTATAATTGTAATATAATAATTATTATTATAATTATAATAATTATTACTTACCGTTCAGACCAATGCCTGTCATCATCAGCAATGAAATGAAGTCCATGAAGTGTACTACTCGAAAAATACTCTTTAATAACTCTCAAAATGCTCTTCATATTTGTTTGAAGAATGAAAATGCAAGTATATTCTTAAAAACTTTTTAAAACTTTACCTAGAAACACTACTAGCATCTTTCAAATAACATAATTAAGTAAACAAATTAAGCAAGCACCAAGGGCACCATTTCACTAAACTCTTGTGAGTTTGGAGAAATGGAACAAGTAGAGAGAAATTATTGAATCTCAATAAAAAAAGCGTCATAAAATGAAAAAGATAATGCAAATATACAGTGTTTTATGACGCATTTTGTTACAGATAAATGCATAAAATGTAAATATACGGACTGTGTGGAAGTATTTTATTTATTTATTTACATACATACAGGGTTGGTGAAAATTATGGAAACGGCTTAATATTTCTTATACGAAGGTAATTTGACGGTAGGTGACATTGGGGATCGTACTTAGATTGAAAATACTACTTTACTGTGACTTCAAAAATCTGGTCCTCCATCTTGGGTCCGCCATATTGAATCCAACTTCATTTTTTTCAATGGTAAGGTGGTCATGTTATACATGATTTCGATACAGAATTTCAAGATACAATGATATTCATTTAATTTGATGATAGGTGTTAGATTGATAGATATCATTTATTATTGACGTTGCTAATGACCGTAGAATACGATGGCAAACAAATAATATCTCTCTATCCATCTAATGCCAAGTATCAAATTAAATGAATATCACTGTATATTTCTTGTACTTGTAATTTTTTTCAAAATAAATAAGAATTTCAGAATGATAAATTATGCAATTTGTAGACAGTCTGTTTGAAAATTCAAATAAAAGGTGGCGCATAAAGAACGGATGTTTTTCAAAGTGTTATAAGAAAGCTTATTTTAATCATACATTTATCTTCCTTACACCAAAATACTAAGTAAATAACCCAATTTGAGAATTTGTATGAAAAACTCCAAAACACTTGAGTATATTTCAAAAATTACAAAGGAAAGATGGCGCCCTTAATGCGTTAATGCTCATTAAAAGCCTCGAATTGGTCCTAAACTTTTGATACAGCAGCAATTCATTCATGTATTGCAGTATTCAAATCTTCAATGAAACTATATTTACGACAGTAAACTTGAATTTCAAGTAAAGAAGAATCACATGCCAATAAGCTCGACTAAAACTCTCTGCTAAAGCTCCGTTGAACGACGATTGCAGATTTATTCTATTGGAAATATTGTTCAACAGCAAATACGCGACTTTGTAAGGTTAATTGTGCCATTGATACTAAAACTGGATACTTCAACCAACAAAATGGTGTCGCTCTGCGGTCACAGACAGCTCTAGTCCACTGATACTATCCTATTCAAATCCATCCGTTCTTTTTGCGCCACTCTATATAGATTGGGTTCAAAGTTGAAGATGGACTCAACTTGTATCAAAACTTCACCAGTTCAAAGCCAAAATAATACTGTTTAACTCCAGGATGCCGTGATTTCTAATGCGTCAAAATGTATCGATTTTCAATTCATTCCCAGTAAATTATTCAGCTCGATTCTGGCGTTTAAAAGGATTTTATCTGATGAAAAACATGCAATCATAGTATCAGTATGCTACATTATATATTTTAATCGATGTAATTGTGTCCTTGAAGAAACAGAAATAATGCACTCAAAAAGATTAAAATTAATAAAAATTATAGGCTACGAGTTCACCCCGTGCAGCGCAAAGAGTAGCTGACTTGAATTTTCTAAATGTCTTTTTAAATATAGCAGGATTCTTTTAAATTGTCAGAAACAGCTGATTGACAGGGGCGGATTAAGGTCTGTGTTTTGGGGGGGGGCGGTTTAGGAAGGTCAGTTCCGGGGGGTCTGGGGGGTATGGAATACCCCCGTGAAAATTTTGAACAATTAAGAGTGAAAAACCGAAAATCTAGGCTCTAAAACTACAACGTTTTTCTTACATAAATACTGAAATTATGTGATATTTTTATAAAATTAAGTATTTTTTCAATGTAAATCACAACAAAAGTTCAAGTTAACATGAGATGAGCAAATTTTAAAATGAAAACACACACACTGATGAAAAGTATGTAATAACCTGCCAATACAAATTCTATTAATAACCTACTCAATACAAAACCTCAGTATGAAACGAACAGCCTCAATAGTCCATCTGGATACATTGAGATTGGAAGCCAACTTATAGATTCGAAATAATATGTTAGTTACATGGTACTCAGCATTTATGGATAGAGGTTTTTTCCAAAAGACCCTCTTATGTATGGGAGCCTATCATACTACCAACGAGCATCAGACAAAAGGAAGGAACGGCATCTGAACTTGAATTGAAGAGGTTTTTAATATTAGTGAGTCCCTGCTCATTGGTACTTATTTTCGTGATCAAGAAGACAGTAATATTGTAAATGCAATTGAAATATTTTAGGAGCTATTGTTTAAATTTGAACCAGCAAATATTTTTGTGTTTATTTCATTTATATTGACACTGTTCATGTTGTATCGTACAATGCTAAATAAATATTTTTGATTTGAGAATAAATATTGTATGAATATTTTTTAAATTTTGGATGGCCTGGCACCGCTGCTCTATATATTTGCGCCAAATCCACGGCTTGCATGTACCAAAAAACCTCCTCGGACCGGCACTACCGACGTAGGAAGCAATGCTTTCTACGTTCCTTCTCAAAATATAACCATTTAAATCCTCATTTTTGTTACAAAATAATTCTAACGTATCTCTACTCTAATAATAATAAAACTACTGAAACTATAATCCTATACATATTAGTTTTTGATAAGTAATTGGACAGCAAAATTTTCAATCTGTAGCGGACGGGGGGGGGCGGTCGCCCCCCCCGCCCCCCCTCTTAATCCGCCCCTGCTGATTGATGTACGCTCATTTACTAACGTTAAATCAGCTGTTTTCTGACAAGTTGAAAGGATCCTGCTATACAATTATCTATTATCTGCAGTTGACAGTTATACCAATGAAATCCTCGCTACCTTGTAAAGTGATTACTGGTAGGCCTAACTGTTCTTATTTTATAAAAAATGTCTAAGCTCAATCTATGATGAATTAAAAAAATTAAAATCATTACATTTAATAACTAAGAACATTTTATGCTAACAGATAGTGCCACAGGAAAGTTTTCATCTTTTTATCAAATATCTCGCATGTAAAATGATCATTTTGAAAACAAATAGAGCCTGCAAAACTTCGATTCTTTACTTTACTCCACTTCACGTAGGGCCTGGTCACACTCCTCCTTTGCTTGACTTCACTTCACTTACTTGCATAGTTAATCTATATATAAATCGTATATGGTATATAGTAAGTGAAGTGAAGTAAAGCAAACCCCAATCGTATGTGACCAGGCCTGGTTTTTTATATACGATTATTACTATAATCGTATATAAATGGTATAACACTATTTTAAAAACACTTTTAAGTAGAAATAACACTATTTCCACTTACATTGTGACGATCGTTTAAACCTGGTGTAGGTCATCATCAGACTGAGCAGTTGAACCTTTATTTTTACAAATTTCTTATTGACAGGAGGCTACTTTTAAAGTAACTTTCAAAATCAACCTCATGAAGCTTTGCGATAGATTTTCAATGATTTTATTACGTTTTACTTCAAACAGTTCATTGATCATCTCTTACAATTCAAATACCTATATTTTTTCAAGTATGAGATAATTGTTTAAACGATAAGGTAGGCTACTTTAATAATCTTTCTATCAAAAATCGTCCTTTCAATAAACAATATTAATTTAATTTCATCTCAAAATCCTTCAGATATACATTATCATTATTTGTATCAATACTAATAATTGAGAATGAATTCGAAATCACTGAAATAAATGAGTAGCCTATTTTCATGTAATTATTGTTGAAATTTCAGTGTCATCGCATCGATTAGCTAATCAAATATAGCGCCACAAGTCGGCCATTTTGATTTCATAGTTTCTAGTTCCGTTTTCTCCCACTGACAGCAGCACTTTTGAAGTTCCTCAGTTTCCATTTCTGGACTGGACTTCTGCTGCATTCATCTCTTCTCTTGAAGGAGTGTCTGATGTGAATGTGTTTCTATAAAAAACAGTGATGAATCACCGTGTAAAGTGTCATAATTTAGTTAGATTATAATATTTTGTGTTCAAGTGCGTACCAAATGATTATTTATTAAGGATTAAAATCGATTTATCGTAAGTAAACCACATTTTTCAACAATAACCTAACATAGCCTTGCCCCCAAGTTCAGTTCATTCTCCAAGAATAGAACACAGTATGAGTTTTTTCATTGCCAGTTAAGGTTTTAAACATAATATTCCTGAAAACCTTGAGATTCGAAGCGATTTTATCGAAATAAATTATCAAATAACGATTTAAAATTATCAAATGAAACGAACCAGGCCAGTAAAGTCTTCCTAGCTACAAATAAGGATACTTAACCTACAACATTGTAACTGTATTGATTGGTGTCGATTTTTCCTTCTAAAAATATCAATTTTTAGATCAAAATCGGCTGCATTTGCTGGAATAATAAATGATGAAATAAATTCTAAGTTTAGAACGTTTTTTAAATGAGTTTGATTGATGACTTGAACCTAAACTTTGATGATTGTTTAATGAAGAAGTCGGTAAATGGTGATAATGTTAATTCTATTAGGCTACCTACCTTCATTAAAATTAAAATATAATTAGGATAGCCTAGGTTTAATATATATAGTCTCATACTGTTGATCTTCTGAATAATTAGGTTAAACTAGCTCATTAAACCACATCTCGTACAGAAAATAGAAGAATAGAAACATTTGAAAATAGAAGAGTATTGAAAAAACTTTAAAAACTAAAATATAAAATTGGGAATGGTTTGAAAACTTTGAAGAGGATGTCAAATAGGTGACATAACCTCTATGATTATGAGAATCTTAGGCTAGGGGCTAGGAGTACACCGGTTAGTCAAGACAAGACGTAATTAGTCACGTTTAGTCACAGTAATTCACATAGCTGCTTATGAAGCAGCACACACCGATGCAATGACTAATCGGTGTGTGCTGCTTCATAAGCAGCTATGTGAATTACTGTGACTAATCTCGTCTTGTCTTGACTAACCGGTGTACGCCTAGCCTTAGTTTCAAATTTTAAAATTAACGCAGTTACAGTGTTTTAGGTTAAGTCAAATTGATGATGGCAGAATAATTTTATAAACATGAGTTATAGACTTTGATTTTTAAGGTTGGTTCCTGAACAACTGAGGTTTGAGAGCATTAAGCAATCCAAGTCTGATTTAAAATATTAATGCCCAGTTTCTAGGACAGTCATTAAGTTAATGCCACATTAAATTTTGATGAAGTATACGATCATAATTATTATGTTTTCCTTACTCAGCTGGAGTTTCTCCTGTACAGCAGGATTATTTTAAA
The DNA here is from genome assembly GCA_017141395.1 of Laodelphax striatellus. Taxonomy (NCBI): domain Eukaryota; kingdom Metazoa; phylum Arthropoda; class Insecta; order Hemiptera; family Delphacidae; genus Laodelphax; species Laodelphax striatellus. The sequence goes on from CM029543.1 coordinate 10,409,338, forward strand.
TTGTCAGAAAACAGCTGATTGATGTACGCTCGTTTACTGATGTTAAATCAGCTGTTTTCCGACAATTTAAAATAATCCTGCTATATTTGTTGCATGGTTAGGTCGGTTTGTTTTTGTTTTTGAAAGTTTTGTGACTGTAGATCTGTTTATTTTAATTTAAAATGGAAAACAGAGACAGAAGAAATACCTTTTTGGACTAGAGAAAGAGCTATAGCAGGATTCTTTTAACTTGTCACAAAACAGCTGATTTAACGTGAGTATATCATGATCCTTTTAACTTGTCAGAAAACATATGTTTTACTCGGTCACCAGTACAATACTTAACCTACAAATGCTGAATCTCGCAGATTATTGAAAAGGTCTTTTAAAAAGATATTCTTTGAAAGGTCTTCTTTAAAAAGGTCTTTTAAAGACTTTAAAGGTCTTTAAGACTTTTAAGCCTTTTGATTATTGTGTCGAAATCACTGTTTAATTATTACCGAACAGCTGATTTCTGACAAGTTGAAAGGATCGTGCTATAAACGAGCGTACATCAATCAGCTGTTTTCTGACAATTCAAAAGAATCCTGCTATATTTATAAATTTAATAATGTATTGAAATGCTAATTGGTACGGTAGTAGAGGAAAAAAACAGATACCATATATTCATTTTTATGTTTATGTTTAGAGATTTATGTTATCTTGTTTTTTCTCTTTTACCTTACCAAGTTCTACTTCAATAAACTATTTATCTATAGCTCTTCCTCTGCTCCAGAAAGGGTTTTCCTCTGTCTCTCTTTTCCATTTTAAATTAAAATAATCAAATCCACAGTTACAAAACTTTCAAAATAAAAAGAAACCGATCTAATCTCGTAACAAATATACGTGAATTTTTAGCTGAGGAAGGAAATCATAATATTATGATCATATGCTTTATTGAAATTCAATGTAGCATTAGTTTAATGTGGCATTAATTTAATGGCAGTCCTAGAAGCCGGTCATAAGATTGTGAAGTTTAACAGTAGCCTAAAACTGTAAGCTAGGTTTGTTTTGCCTGACAGGCTCACTTCTGGTTTCAGTTGCATGAAAATTTAGAGATTTCATAGTTTTCTACTGGAAAAAGTACTTTTCACACTCAATGTATAATTTGGGGAAGAAGGAGATGGAAAAGACGAAGAGAAAGGAGAAGAAAAAGAAAAAGAAGGAGAAGAAGAAAAAAATGAGAGGAAGAAGAAGAATGAGAAGAAGGAGAAGATGAAGAAAAGGAGAGAAAGTAGAAGAATGAGGAAGATTGAAAGAAGGAAAAGGAGGAAGGAGAAGATTAAATGATGGAGGAAAAGGAGAAGAAGTAGATGGAGAAGAAAAATGAGAAGAAGAAAGAAGAGTAGAGGGAAAATGAGAAGAAGAAGAAGAAGAAGAAAGATGAAAAGGAGAAGAAAAAAAAAGGAGAAGAAAAAGTAGGGAAACAAAAATGGGAAGAAGAAAAAGAAGAGGAAGAAAAAAATGAGGAGAAAAAGAAAAAGGAGGAGAAGAAGTAAAAATAGAAGAAGAACCATGAGGCGAAGAAGAAAAAGGAGAAGTAGAAGGAAAAAGGTGAAGGAAAATGAGAAGAAGAAAAATATTGAAAAGAAGTAGATGAAGGAGGAGGATTGGAAACTATTTCATTTATTCCAATAGTCGCAGTTTTATGCGACCTAGGATGTCCTAGTAGTCCTAGTACTTATATATTATACTAGTGTATCAGTTCTATTACAGTTTGAGGTTAGGCTATGTTACTGATCATTATTAGGCTATACTAATAATATCTTATTCTTTCCTTAATACTCATACAATATGTTCTCAATTATTAACTTATCCAATATTTATTTCAAATTATAACCGATTAGTTATTATTTAGATCAATCAAATTTAATATATTGTCACATTAATTGAAATTTTGTAGTGCACTATGTAGGCTATTTTTGTTGAAACAACTGAATGAGTTGCTCGTACAAATGATTGTCAAATATAGCAGAAATCACTTAATTTGGCGAAAATCAGCTGATTTGGCAATCAGTATCATAATACTAACCAACAAATGCTGAATCTCGCAGATTATTGAAAAAAGGTCTTTTAAAAAGGTAACTTATTCTTTGAAAAGGTCTTTTAAAGGTCTTTATGGGCCGGTTCATGAGCTCGGGATTTACCCAAGTCCTAGACTAAAACGGGTGGCTACCGTAGCATCGACAAACGTTTGTCTCGACAGGTTAGTGGGTTAGCAGCATAGAGAGCCCTTTTAACCATTTTAATTGTACCGTCCAATAATTTTTAAAATCATGTTTTGATGTCTAGAGTCAATTCTACTTTATGAGGCTGCTGCTCAGATTTCAAAACTCAGCTTTCATCTATACTTTTATCTACCTAATGAAATACTCCTTTCTTCCATTTCTCCTTCTCCTCCTATCTTCTTCTCTAACCGTCTTCTTTTTCTTCTTCTTTTACCTCCTTCTTCTTTTTCCTCCTCCTCCCTCCTCCTTCTTCTTCTTCTTCTTCCTTCTCTTCTTCTTCTTTTCACTTTTTCTCATCTGTCTTCTTCTTCCTCTTTCTTCTCATCGTCTTCTTCTCTCCTCCTCCTCTTCTTCTTCTTGTTCTTCTTCCTCTTCTTTTTGTTGTTGTTCTTTTCTTCCTCCTCTTCCTTATTCTGTCTCTCTTCTTCTACCTTTTGGTGTTATTTTGGGCCAGGCAGGAAGTGTGTGGGCGATCTAGTATTAAAGAATTACATGATAAAAGCAAGGTGGGGACCACCTCATAGTGTGACTCACTTATAGACAGGAAACTCTCTGATACAGATTAATTTGTTACGTTGCTTGTGGTGCGAATAGACTATGCATATGTGCATCGTGTAAACGACATCGTTGACATATATGCAATTATGCATGGAACAAAGAAAGGAAAAAAGGCATATATGCATGCAAATGGCAATAGCCAGTCAATTATGCATGCAAATATGCATGATGTATTCGCACTCTTCAATTAGTTTCAACAATGACAATCTTCAATTGTTTCAACTCTTCAATTAGTTTCAAGTAGGTCGTTGGTGTGAAAAGGTTCGTAAAGGAGTGTTGGAACATTTCTTTTCCCACCGCCAAACTTTTCCCATTTTTTGAATTTTGATATCGAATTACAAGCAATTATGAATCCAATCACTCATTTCTCAAACTTATTTCAAGAGAAACAACTTTTCTTACATTAAAACTAGTCTCTTTAATCATGGTATTGCTTTGAAAGCTTAAAATTATGAAAACTAATACTGGCAAAGCAAAATGTAGGTTAGAAGTGAATAACTTATCATAACCATGATTTACATTTCATTACCAGGCAAATCTTATGGGAATTGGCGAAAGTATGGTGTATTTTTCCGAGCTAACCAATCCAAAGTGTGACATGCAATGTCCACACTTTTACTATACATTCTATTTAGTTGTTACCTCGATGGTAACTATCACAACTTTCATGATAATAGAACTAGTAAAAAATGAACACGGCCTTCTTGATAAACCTTTGTAACATTTTATCAAAAAGAGCTTCCTATTAATAGAAAAACATGTCAACAATGGAACAGATGCATTGTGTTATCTGTATTTTGCCTTTTTATATTTTATTACATGTGTACTTGAGTGATAGCCTATATAGTACTCTGCGTATAACTCTGTGATATAATACGACTCTCCTGTTGATTAGCATATATATACTCTTATCAGCATATACTATTTTAGACTAAATATAATTCGAAAGCAACAGAGGTACCGTAACTAAAAAAAAAGAATGAAAAAGTTGGTCAATGCAACGCCCACCTAAATAATGCTAGTGAACGCACCCAAAACGCCATGTGTTTTGGGAGAGAGAGAGAGAGAGAGAAAGGGAAAGAAGAGAGAGAAATGAAGAGAAGAGTATCAAAGAAGTAGAGGAAGGAGTCAGAAGAAGAAGCAGCAGAAGAAGAAGAAGAAGAAGAAGCAGAAGAAGAAGAAGAGAACAGGTTAAGAATAGACAGAAGGAGGAGAAAAGGAAGAAGAAGATTCAGAAGGAGGAGGAAGGGGAGAAAGAAGAAAACAGGAAAAGAAAAGTCAGAAGAAGGAGAAATAAGAAGAAGAGTCAGAAGAAAAAGGAGGAAGAAGAAAAAGAGAACAGGAGAAGATGAAGACAGGAAAAGAAGATTCAGAAGCAGGAGGAAGAAGAAAAGGAAAAGAAGAAGAAGAGAACAGGAGAAGAAGAGTCAGGAGGAGGAAGAAAAACAGGAGAAGAAGAGGTAGAAAAGGAGGAAGAAGAAGAAGACGATGCGACGAACAGGAATAGGAAGAAAATAAGAAGTTGAAGAATACAGAAGAGTCAAGTCAGAAGAAGAAGAGAACAGGTGAAAGAAGACAGAAGGAGAAGGAAGAAGAAGAAGAAGAAGAAGAAGAAAAAGAAGAAGAAGAAGAAGAAGAAGAAGAAGAAAAGAAGAAGAAGAAGAAGAAAAAGAAGAGGATGAAGAGGAAGGAGAAGGAGGAGGAGGAGAGAAGAAGAAGAAGAAGAAGAAAGAAGAAGAAGAAGAAAAAAGAAGAAGAAGAAGAAAGAAAAGAAAAAGAAGAAGAAGAAGGAAGAAGGAGAGTCAGAAGGAGGATAAGGAGGTGGAGAATGAGAAGGAGAAGGATGAGGAAGAGGGGAAGAGGAGGAGGAGAACAAGAGGGAGAAGAAGAAGGAGGAGGATAAGGAGAGGAATGAGAAGAAAAAAAGGAAAATAATACAAGAAGTAAAAGAAGAAGACGACGATGACAAGAAAATGAAGAAGACTCAAGAGAGAATCCTCTAAAGGGATTGGAAGGACCAAAACAATTTAGAACAAAACACAAAACAAGTTGCACACATGTGCAACTATTAAAAGGAATTTTATGAGTAGGTTGAACAGTTCTGTGAGAGGGTGTGAAAGGAAACAGAAGGGGAGAGAGAGATAGGATGAACTTTAGGAAAGAACCTCAAGTGTCCACAAACAGTTCTAGTGTGTGCATGGCCTTGTGAGCATGGATGTTCCCAAAAATGTTTTTCCAAATCGGGTGATATCCCGAAATGGTGAGATTTCTTAATGGAATGATGGGCAGTTTCAGAAATCGCCTATACAAAAATGTCTCAATCGGGAATGACAATTAGAATGTTGTTTCTTAAATGCTTTTTAATGTAGATTTAGATAGTTACAACACAATTTTGAAATAATCATCCGTTTATTTTTTACAGTCATTTCAAAATCGCCCGATTCGCTGCCGGACTCTGTATAAAAAATTGAGATTAAGGGCCCTTAATACATTTGGAAAAAGCATGAAAAGAGGCACTTCGTAGTTTACTCCTTAGGTCGCTATTCTTATAGCTAGAAATGTGTAGATGGTCTTAAATTGAAGATAAACATTGCTAGAATGGTTGCTGTAGGCCTACCTTATAATTTTATTATCACTTATCAAATTTTTTAATTGATGGTTAAAATGAGTGAAGTTTACTTTATGTTCATCGACTTATGCCTGGTTGTTCGTACGTTTATTAAATTTAACCGGGCGTTAAATCAGGGACGCAACATAATGGGAGCGACGACAAACTGAACTTGAAATAAAGAATTGAGACAAAATAGTGTTGGAAAGCCTTGAATTGCATTGATTTTATTTGTTTCAGTTTTACCAACCAAAAGTCTGTAATATTGTGGCTTAATGCAATTTTCGGAGCTAGTTCGTTTCGAATGAAAATGCAATTTATTAGAGAATGTTAATGCAGTTGATTTTACTAGTTCTTTAGCTAAAATATATTGTTCTGGTAACACTATTTCACTTGGATTTTTAATTACAAATTAGTTCAGTTTGTCGTCGATCCCACTATGTTGCTGTCCTCGATATATCGCCGGGTTTAATTTAATAGACGTACGAACAACCAGGCATTATACTGCCATTTTAAAGATAAAAAATCGAATTTTCAAGGTTGTACACACATTCTACAGATCTTTCTGAACAATTTGGTACCATTTTCATACTTATCGGTTGGTAAATAGCGTCCGAATGAGTAAACTCGTTTTAACCCCCCTTCACCCGCGCACGCAAAAATCATCTCGATTTTATAAATTCAGTCAAAGGTATTTAAGGGGCCTTAAATATGAATCACTATTTATTGTATGTATTGTACAGTTTGATGAATAGAGAAATAAATACATGTAAAGGAAGAGCAGAGTTTATCTTGAGAAATAAAATAAGAAAAAGGAGGAGAAGAAGAGGAAAAAGAAGAAGAAGAATGACGTCACATAGTGACGTAAAATAAAACACCACTGCCTGTACCGATAAGCTAGAAAAGTGTCTGAGTAGAGGGAAGTCCAAAATCTAAATATAACTCCATTACTAATAGATAAACTAGAACACACATCCACCGTATCCAATACGTGTTTACTATGTAGGCCTACCCTATTGGACAAAGTAATCCTCGGCTTATTATTCTCCTCCTTCTTCTTTTCTTCTTCTTCTTCTTCTTCTTCTTCTTCTTCTTCTTCTTCTTCTTCTTCTTCTTCTTCTTCTTCTTTTTCTTCATCTTTTTCTCCCTCTTTTTCTTCCTTCTCCTCCTTCTTCTTCTTCTTCTTTTCCTTCCTTCTCTTCTTATTCTTCTTATTCTCCTTTTCTCTTCTTCTTCTTCTTTTCCCTCTTCTTTTTCTATTTTTATTTTATTTTTCTATTTATTTTTATTTTCTTTCTTTCTTTCTTTTATTTTTTCATCTTCTTTTTCTCATGTTTCTTTTTCTTCTTCCTTTCTTCTTTTTCTTCCTCTCTCCCTCTTTATCTTATTCTCTCTCTCTCTCTCCTCTCCTCTTCCTTTCCTGGCCACTCTCCAAACGCTTTCCTCCATTTTTCTCTTCTTCTCATAAAAATGTCCTTACCGGTGCAATGACCAATGAAAAATAAATTTTTGTTTCAAAACAGCTGATCACCAAATCATAAGTTGAAATTAATATGAAAATTTTCGGCCCACCTATCCCTATGTTGAAGCAATGGCAAAAATTGAAACTGATCGCTCATTTCTCATCTCCACGATACCTTTTTTCAAAATACAAGACCTTATCAAACATCTACTCAATGAGATCTTTCAAATGAGACCAAACGAACAACAATTCTGGCTGGAAAACCACGGAGTGAGTTTTGTTTACAAAAAACATGTTCGCTCTCACTAATAATATGGTGTTATAGATTTTTGATACGGTTTGTGACAGGAGGATAAGAAGACGGAAAAGAAATGAGAGGAAAAGAAGAAGAAGTTAAGAAGAAGAAGAAGAAGAAGAAGAAATTATGAAACCAGCATGTCATGAAGGGTGACACTGAACTAACGGCTCAGGACATGGCTTTAGAAGTGCTTCAAAATCAGCTGTTATTGTGGTGCTTACAAGAGTCATGGGAAGTCTGGACCCAAGTGAGAAGAAGAAGAAAAGAAGATGAAGGTGAGAAGAAGAAGGAGAAGATGATGATGATGATGATGGATGATGAAGGAAAGGAAGAGGTTCATGGAAGAAGATGTGAGAAGAAGATTATAGTTATTAGGTTGAGGAGAAAAAGATTTTGAAGAAAGTAAGAAGAAGAAGAAGAGCTACAGGAGAGTGAGAAAAAAACGGAAATATGCAAAAGAATGGAGTTAAGAAGATACCAATTGAAAAGAATACAAGTGAAGAAAAAGCTTGAAGAAACATTAGTAGTAGAAACAGAAAGGAGGAAGATAATGGAAGAGGAAGAAGAAGAAGAAGAAGAAGTTGTATAGCGTTAAAGAAGAATAGCGAAGAAGAAGAATAGAAGAAGAAGAAGAAGCAGTTGGAAGAAGAAGAAGAAGAAGAAGAATGAAGAAATAGTCATTGAAGAAGAAGTCAGTTGAATTGAAGAAGAAGTTAAGAAGTGTTGAAGCAGAGAAGTTAGGAAGCTGTATGAATATAAAGCTTATAGCAGAAGTAGGTTAGGAAGTAGAAGCAGGAAGTAGTAGCTATAGTAAATATAAAGTTAGGGGCTAGTAGCCAATAGAAGCCAGCCAGAAGCAGAAGAAGTAAATAGTGCCAGGAATATAGTTTTGAGAAGTAGAAGAAGAAGTAGTAATAGTTGAGAAGGCTGTTGTTGAGGATAAAGACATTGAAGAAGTTAGCTAGTTAGGCTGAGAAGACAGAATGCAGCCATGAGGATAAGAGATTGTGAGAGAATAAAATTGTTCAAGAAATTACATCATGAATACAGAAATGAAAGATATGTATGACAAACATCTGAAGTTAAGAAATGAAAAGCTTCACACCGAGAGTGAGAGAAAACAATGACACGATGATCCATGAACAAACAATGATCACGAAGGATTAACATGACGAAATGACAAAATATGCCCACCAAGATGAAAGGAGTTGAGAAGACAATGAGAAAGAAGTTGAGAAGACAAAAGCTGAAAGAAATATTAGTACAGTAGTAGAAATAGGAAGGAGAAGATAATCTGCGCACAGGATTTTCCATGCAGGTAAATAGATTTGTAGTATTTTGAACATTTGTTTTGTGATTATGTAAAAATCTGAATAAAAGTTATTTGATTTGATTTGATAATGGAAGAGAATAACAAGAAGAAGAAGAAAAAGAAGAAAGTAGAGGAGAAGGAGAAGAAGAAGAAGAAAGTGGAGAAGAAGATGAAAGTGTTGGAGAAGAAGAAGAAGAAGTTGTAATAAGAAAAAAGACAGTTCAGATTGTGAATGAAAAAGGTAGTGCATGCATGTGGCACATAGCGTAGGCTTCATTCAAGAGTGGGTCTTGTTTGTGTGGGCTTTGAAGTATGTAGCTAGCACACAACAATTTGTAGACTTATTTAGAAATATTAGAAAATTGTATCGATAACCACGGCCACCACTTATCTGATATCCTTTCTAAAACAAAGTAGAAAAAACTTCCGATTTTATAGAATAAGTTAAAATTAATAAATTTGGTTTTTGAAAAAATGTGTTTTTATTATCATTTGAAAATAGGGAGGTTATATTGCCGCACTCGGTTTGATGTATAGCAGGATTCATTTAGTTTGGCAAAAAACCAGCTGATTTGGAGATCAGTATCATATATAGCACGATCCATTCAACTTGTCAGAAATCAGCTGTTTCGGTAATAATTAAACAGTGACTTCGACACAATAATCATATGGCTTAAAAGACTTAAAGACCTTTAAAGTCTTTAAAAGACCTTTTTAAAGAAGACCTCTCAAAGAATAACTTCTTAAAAGACCTCTTCAATAATCTGCGAGATTCAGCATTTGTTGGTTAAGTATTGTGTTATTGATTTTTGAAACATATGTTTTCTGACAAGTTAAACGGATCCTGCTATACTTAACCTACAAATGCTGAATTTGCAGATTGAAAAGGTCTTTTAAAAAGGTATTCTTTGTAAGGTCTTCTTTAAAAAGGTCTTTTAAAGACTTTAATGCCCGGTTTTTCAGTCGCTCAATAGACAGTTTATGGATCCAATAGCACTATTGAATCAATAACCATGTGTTTTCAAATGCAAAAAAAGTTATTGATTCAATAAGTTTATTGAACGACTGAAAAACCGGGCATAAAGGTCTTTAAGAATTTGGATTATTGTGTCAAAGCTGCGTAAAATCATATGTTTACTGATTGCCAAATCAGCTGGTTTTCGCCAAATTTAATGAATCCTGCTGTAAATTCGATCACAAACATCAGATTCAGCTATGAATGAGAAGATGACTTGAATAAGTCCTCGGTTCTGTATTGAAGTTATTGAACTATATTTATCCTGTAAAAAGAAAAAGATAGAAGAAGAAGATGGAGGAGAAGAAGAAGAAGAAGAAGAAGAAGAAGAAGAAAGACGAAGAAGAAAGGGACGAATGAACAGCTGATGTAAAAGTGTTCTGAAATCCTTGAACGTCCAGTCTCCTATCCTTATATGGCTGTGACGCCTACTTTGAATTTACTACCTGTTTCTGTCCTTCTTCTTCTTCTGCTTCTTCTTCTTCTTCTTCTTCTTCTGCTTCTTCTTCTTCTGCTTCTGCTTCTTCTTCTTCTTCTTCTCTTCTTCTTCTTCTTCTTCTGTTTCTTCCCTCCTCTTTTTCTTCTTCTTCTTCTTCTTCTTCTTCTTCCTCTTTCTTCTTCTTCTTTTTCTTCTTCCCTTCTCTTTTCTTCTTCTTCTGCTTTTCCTCCTCTTTTTCTTCTTCTTCTTCTTCTTCTTCTTCTTCTTCCTCCTCTTTTCTTCTTCTTCTTCTTTTTTTCTTCTTCTACTTCTTCCTCCTCTTTTTCTTCTTCTGCTTCTTCCTCCTCTTTTTCTTCCATATTCTTCTACTCTTTCACAATCTACTACCAATCACCTCTTTTTTTCCTTCGCCGATAATTTATTTACTCATATATTATGTAATGCATGTATGTATCTTCTTTTTCCTCCTCTGCTTGTTCCTCTTCTTCTTCTTCTGCTTCTTCCTCCTCTTTTCTTCTTCTTCTTCTTCTTCTTTTTTTCTTCTTCTGCTTCTTCCTCCTCTTTTTCTGCTTCTCCCTCCTCTTTTTCTTCATATTCTTCTACTCTTTCACAATCTACTACCAATCACCTCTTTTTTCCTTCGCCGATAATTTATTTACTCATATATTATGTACGCATGTATGTATTGACCGTTTCCTCTAAACAGTAAATATGCATTAATTTAGTAATTTTTCAATGTGGGATAGAATGAATAAAATTGATTATTGAAGAGAGAAGAAAAAATATGGGTACAAATAGTTTTGAGGAAGATATTGTCAGTGTATCATCAAGTAAAACATATGTTTTCTGACAAGTTGAAAGGATCCTACTATATATTTCATTCAATTATATTGTTGCAAATGTGATTATTTTTTCCAAGAAAAATTGGAAGAGATTCATTCCATGGAACTTGAAGAAAATTGGACGCCTATTCACTTTCTGCAGGATGTAAACCCCATTTAAGACTATAATCAACTGACATATGAGTAGAGAGTTATATTTATGAGGGATTGCACGTATTTCATGTGAGAATTATTGTAATTATAATATCAGAAACAATAAAATTATTGTCGTTATTCATAAGCTCCTATAGTGCGATTCACGTCAAGAAGTCAGCATTGCTTAGATGGGAGTTTGCTATCCTTGTTCAGCACAAGGCAGTTGCTGATGTCTCTATCCTTTTCGCACTGTGCATAGTTGCCGCACTGTGCATTGTTGTCGCACACACTCCCAACAAACACGTTTAGTACAGTTTTCTCTTTCTCTCTCAATGAAGTTATTCTTGTAAAATCTTCGTTATACCCACGGTTTCCGAGTTATTCAAGAAACAAAATTTTAAATGGCCGCCATTTTGTTTTATGGATTTGAAAAATTGTCATAATTTCTTTTGTAGCTTTGTCTAGTTGTCATAAATGTTGGTGCAAAGTTTCAATTTTATATGTTCCACCATTATTGAGATAAAAAATAATAAGTGAAAAAAACAAAATGGCAGCTGTGTGAGTAACTAAGGACTTCTGGACAATTTAAATATGATATCTAGATATGGTTTTCACCCAGGAACAATGTTCCAGAGTATTGGTAGGGAGTTCTGAAACACCCTGTATGAGTAGAGAGGTATATTTATGAGGGATTGCACGTATTTCATGTGAGAATTATTGTAATTATAATATCAGAAACAATCAAATTATTGTCCTTATTCATAAGCACCCAGCCTCGCCACGGTACGAGACTGTGTTAGGGTAAGGCCACACTGGCGCGGACGATCGCTACGCTACGGATGAAAATCAGCTGAGCAAATATGATTGAAGTTATAAACGTCGCCGTCCGCATTGGTGTGGACACCCACCCTTTGGACGGAGCTATGTAAATCAAACGGAAAGATACATTTTTTGGAGAGGGTGGACGCTGCTTGCATCCGTAGCGTAGCGATCGTCCGCGCCAGTGTAGCCTTACCCTAACACTATTCCACTACTCACACCTGGAAACTTCACATCGAAAAGCAACTCATCGCTCGGCTACTCAGCGATGCAGCAGTTGCTTGTCATACTCACAGCCGCTACTCTAGTTGCCAGAGTTGCTGTTCTACTACTATCAAAATATTCTCAAATATTTTGAGAATTTTATAACTTATCTTCGATATTTTATAAGTTGAAGTGACCAAAAAATGATGAAATACTACTTTTTAAAGCAAATAATCCTACTTTTCCAGTTTGATGTGGTTAGAATATCACCTAACCTCACTTTTCTGTACATAGAATCTGTCCACACATCGCTCGGCGACCAGCATGTCAGATCGAAGAGCAACTCAGTTGCGCGGCGATGTCGCCTAGTCTGAGCGTCGTCATTTGAAAACACATGCTGCGTCGCTGAGTCGCCGAGCGATGAGTTGCTTTTCGATGTGGAAGTTTCCAGGTGTGAGTAGTGTCTATGAATATCAATTGTCTTCTGTTGAAGAATCTATAAAACTTCATTGAACTAGTAAATAAATTCTTAATTACATACCATTATTTTGAAGAATACATTTTGCTAATTCCATTTCTCTATATTTTCATTATATCTTTTTTTTATATCGTATGGCTTTTATTGGTGGGGAGACCCTTACGGGTAGGTTATACCTCGCTTCATTGCACAATTTTTTGTGTCTTTTGGTGTCGGTCACTCATCCAAGAACGGTCTTGAATGTTTGTTATAGCAGGATCCAATCAACTTGTCATAAATCAGCTGATCCAGTAATAATTAAACAGTGATTTCGACACAATAATCAAAAGGCTTAAAAGTCTTAAAGACCTTTAAAGTCTTTAAAATACCTTTTTAAAAAAGACCTTTCAAAGAATAACTTTTTAAAAGACCTTTTCAATAATCTGCGAGATTCAGCATTTGTAGTTTAAGTATTGCGATCATAAGCTCGTCGATCAGCTGGTTTATGACAAGTTAATTGGATCCTGCTATACTTTTATTGCAATGTTAATTAATTGATTTCCTTTTTTGTTGCAGTTAGCCGCTAAGCAACATGTCTTCGTCAGCTGTTCATCTCAATGCCACATGGCTGCTAGTAGTGGGGGTGGCGGCCATCTTGTCAGCTGTTGTGGTTTACGGACAACAGAGTGCGTTGCTGAGTGGGGGCCAGACGGGGGGGCAGAACCCCTGTTCCATCAAGCAGACCTGTCGCGATTGTATACAGACGCCTAGCTGCGCGTGGTGCTCTCAACCGGTGAGTAATTAGCAGAATATTTTAGAATTTATTCAATATAATCAATTAATCATTGGATGGAACAACCAATTTATGAATTTCATGAATTTGAAAATATGATGTAAATATTATTTGAGAACGTTAGAGTGACAAAGACTAGAAGGGCGAGGAACAGGGAGAAAGAGTAGGAAGAGGAGGAGGTGAAGAAGATGGAAAAGAATGATAGTTTTCAGTTGATAGAAAAACTCTCTTGGCCGTTTATTATGCAATAATATCAAAATTAGGGAAATTTTGATTTTTTTTTTCAAAAACGAAAACTTAAAATTCGAAAAAGACCAACCCCTAAAGAATAATATTCTCTTTCAAATGACACATCAAACGTAATTTTATGTACAAAAATGACGGTGCTATATGTTTCAAAAGATTACAAAAAATAACATTGTTCTTAAGGGATATAATCTTATTGGCCGACTACTACTGCCCTCTCTTAAAAGCCATGTGCTAAATATAAAAACCAAAAAAATTATTGTGTACATAAGGCTAGGCGTACACCGGTTAGTCAAGACAAGACAAGACGAGATTAGTCACGTTTAGTCACTGTAATTCACATTGTTGCTTATGAAGCAGCACACACAGATGCAATGACTAATTGGTGTGTGTTGCTTTATAAGCAGCTATGTGAAGTACTGTGACTAAACGTGACTAATCTCGTCTTGTCTTGTCTTGACTAACCGGTGTACGCCTAGCCTTATATTTATCAGTTTTCAACATGTATATTTATCAGTGCTTGGTAATGATCAGGAAAAATCTAGATTCATACACCTTAGCAAATGAGATCCATGACCATGCAACAAGAAGAAATCAAAACATTTTCCAGCCTAGGGTCAGATTAGAGAGAACAATTAATACTGGATGGCGCAAAAAGAACGGATTGATTTGATTTGGATAGTATCAGTGGACTAGAGCTGTCTGTGACCGCAAAGCGACACCATTTTGTAGGTTAAAGCACAGAATAGGAGAGCATAGAATCTCTCATAGAATCTCTCCTATTCTGTGGTTAAAGTATCCAGTTTTAGTATCAATAGCGCAATTGACCTTGCAAAATCGCAGAAAGTTTCAAGTCAAGCTTATTGGTATGAGATTCTTCTTTACTTGAAATTCAAGTTTAATATCGACAAGACAAGACGAGATTAGTCACGTTTAGTCACAGTAATTCACATTGTTGCTTATGAAGCAGCACACACCGATGCAATGACTAATCGGTGTGTGTTGTTTCACACCAATAGACTACTTAATTTTAGGATTTCGTTTCTTGTAAATACATTCTTGAATATTGCCATCAGTTCTCATTAGCGTCAAAAAACAATTCACTACTAATGCAATAGGCTAACCAGTTTTGCCTGTAATTTCCACACGGATCCTATATTCTCAACATAAATCACAAATAAGCGGCAGCCTTTGATCAAGTTAGATTCTGTTTCCTTTTACAGAATTACAAGTTTCATTATCAAACTCTAATTGGCTCAAAAGATACTGAATGCTTGTTATTTATCGTACTATAGCTACTAGCTTTTAATCAGGTTATTTTTAATAAGATTGTCAATAATTGGAGTAGGATTGTATACAGGGTGTTTCAGAACTCCCTGCCAATACTCTAGGGCATTGTTCCTGGGTAAAAACCCAGGATATCTAAATATCATATTAAAATTGTCCAGACGTCCTTAGTTACTCACACAGCTGCAATTTTGTTTTTTTCACTTATTATTTTTCATCTTAATAATGGTGAAACATATGGAATTGAAACTTTGCACCAACATTTATGACAACTTAACAAAGCTACAATAATTATGACAATTTTTCAAATGCATAAAACAAAATGGCGGCCATTTAAAATTTTGTTTCTTGAATAACTCGGAAAACGTTGATATTAAGAATGTTTCCCAAGAAACTTTTTTTAGTAAATTTAATTACAAATCGATTGAAACCTCATTTGTTAAGATTGAACCAATATTGACCGAGATATGGCAGCTTTAGTGATAGGTTACCGCTGGAGGTTACTTGCACTCCTTTTTACTGTCTTTAAAATTCTCACAAAATAATTGAAAATCGCTTGAAAATAACATTCAAAGCAGACGGAGACTGTTGCATTGTTGTAGCAGACTTTAGCCTCAAGCCCAGGATGCACTGCAACTAGCCTCCAGCGGTCACCTATCACTAAAGCTGCCGTATCTCAGTCAATATTGGTTCAATCTCAACAAATAAGGTTTCAATCGATGGGTAATTAAATTTACTGAAAAAAGTTATTTTTTCTTGTTATTTATCTTGTAACATTTTCGTAATATCAACGGTTTTCGAGTTATTCAAGAAACAAAATTTTAAATGGCTACCATTTTGTTTTATGAATTTGAAAAATTGTCATTATTTTTTTGTACCTTTGTCTAGTTGTCATAAATGTTGGTGCAATTCCATATGTTTCACCATTATTGAGATAAAAAATAATAAGTGTAAAAACAAAATGGTAGCTGTGTGAGTAACTAAGGACTTCTGGACAATTTTAATATGATATTAAGATATGGTTTTTACCCAGGATCAATGCCCTAGAATATTGGTAGGGAGTTCTGAAACACCCTGTAGTAAGTGAGGAATAGTGTAAGGTAAGCTATGGCCGTTGGGGTCTACCCTGTTTGCCGACCTGTCATATGGTCGAATTGAACATTTTTAGTTTCTGATATGCTTAGTTGATTACACATTATAGCAGGATTCTTTTAACTTGTCAGAAATCAGCTGTTTCGGTAATAATTAAACAGTGATTTCGCCACAATAATCAAAAGGCTTAAAAGTCTTAAAGACCTTTAAAGTCTTTAAAAGACCTTTTTAAAGAAGACCTTTCAAAGAATAACTTTTTAAAAGACCTTTTCAATAATCTGCGAGATTCAGCATTTGTAGGTTAAGTATTGTGATCATATGCTCGTCGATCATATGTTTTATGACAAGTGAAATGGATCCTGCTATACCTCAATAGTATATTAATATTAATTTAAGTTGGCGAATGGCGATCAGTAAACAGCTGATGGTTCGCAGCTTTGACACAATACTTAACCTACAAATGCTGAATCTCGCAGATTTTTTTCTACCTATAAGAACTTATCGTAATAGAGGACTCTTCTGATTTGTGTGCTAGCTTGCTCATTTAGTGCAGACGTTCTTCTGATCTGACTATCACACCTTCCCCTATCACACCACTTCTCCTTGCATCCTTCCTCTGCTTCCTTGAATTGAAAGCCTTCCTATGACATGGATATCCATTGTTGGGAGAACTTTCGATTCACTACCCTTTTTCAACACGACTTTTTTTCTGGATTAGCATTCTTTCTTTTTTTTTTATTTAACTTTTCATGTTATTATTGTATGTATTGATGTATGTAATGTTGATGTAATGCTGTTTTAATGTTGTGTGTGAAATAAATAAATTGAATTGAATTGAATTGAATTGAACACGGTAGTAGATAAACGATGTTTCTTGTCTTCTAGGATATTGATCACTATTTTCAGTCTATGTTTCTGAAGTTTGGCTAGATTTGGAGTTGTCAATTAAGTTTTTTGTCTTTTTAGAACAATTATCAATAACTAGGACATCCTAGGTCGCATAAATATGCGACTATTGAAATACATGAAATAGATTCCAATATTCCTCCTCCTTCATCTACTTCTTATCAATCTTCTTCTTCTTCTTCTTCTCTTTCTTCTTTTCTTTTTCTTCTTCTTCTCCTTCTCCTATCCCCTTCTTCACCATCACCTCCTTCTTTTTCTCTCATTCCTCTTTCTTGACCTTCTCCTCCTTCTCGTCCTCCTTTTCACCTCTTTCTCACTCTTCTACTTCTTCTCCTTCTTCTTTTCCTCCTTTTCCATCTTCTTCTTCTTCTTCTTCTCCTCGTTCTTCTTCTTCTTCTCGTTTATCTTCATCTCTTTCTTTTCTTCGATCTCCTTCTTCTCGTTCTTCTTCTTCTCATTTATCTTCATCTCTTTTTTCTTCGATCTCCTTCTCGTTCTTCTTCTTCTCGTTCTTCTTCTTCTCCTTCTTCTTCTTCTTCTTCATCCTCTTCTTCTTTTCCTTGTTCTTCTTCTTTTTTTTCTTCTTATTCTTCTTCTTCTTCTCTTTTTCTGCTTTTCCTTCTTCTTCTCTTTCTTTTTCTTTTTCTCCTTTTTATTCGTCTCCATCTTCTTCCTCTCCTCCCTTTTCTTTCAAATGAGATGTGAACGAACAAATTCGGTTGAGAAACCACGGAGGAGTTCTGTTTACAAAAAAACATGTTCGCCTTTTGATAATATAGATTTATATCACTTTTTCACAATAATTATCTCTCTTTTCTCTTATTTTTACAGGATTTCGGCGATGGTAAAAGATGCTTCCAGCCTGGGTCGTCAGTGGGCAAGCAATGTCATCCCCAATACGTTCACAACCCGCAAAACGAGCTGGCAATTCTGATCGCCAAAAATCTCACCAAGTCCTCTGCCGGTATTGGGGGAGGGGGAGGATATGGAGCTTCGGGCTCCTCTTTCTTCTCTTCCTCTTCGTCCTCTTCGTCCAGTTCTTCTTCCTCTTCTTCGTACGGAGGGAGCAGCAGTCACCACCAAGAGGTGGTGCAGATATACCCGCAGAAGCTGAATTTGAAGTTGAGACTGAGTGAGTATATTTTTAGTTTTTTGCTTTTCTATTTGGTTTATTTTTCTGGGGTTTCCTTATTTCTTCTTCAAATCCTCCTCCTCCTCCTCCTCCTCCTCCTCCTTTTTCTTTTCTTCTTCTCTTACTTCTTCTTCTTTTACTACTTCTTCTTCTTCTTCTTCTTCTTCAAATCCTCCTCCTCCTCCTTTTTCTTTTCTTCTTCTTTTACTTTTTCTTATTCTTCCTCTTCATCTTAGTCTACATCTTCTCCTTCTTCTTATTCTTCTTTTTCTTCTTCATCCTCTTCAATCTTTTTTATTTTTCTTCTTTTTCTTCGCCTCCTTTTTTTTCTTCTTCCTCCTTCTCCTCTACTTATCTGCCCTTTTCTTTCTCCTCCTCCTCTCCCTCTTCATATTCTTCTTCTTCTGTCTTCTTCCTCATCCTCCTCCTTCCTCTCCTATTTCCACTTCTTCTTCTTCCTCTGGTTCTTTTTCTACTCCTTCTTCCACTTCTTCTTCCCCTACTTCTTCTTTTTCTATTTCTTCTCTTTCGTCTCCTTTGTCTTCTCCTTTTCCTACTTCTTCTACTACTACTACTCCTCTTCCTTCTTGTCCTCCTTCTCCTCCTCCTCCTCCTTTTTCTTTTCTTTTATTATACTTCTATCTTCTTCCTCCTTCTCCTTTCCTTATCTGCCATTTTCTTTCTCATTTACCTCTCCCTCTTCATATTCTTCTTCCTCTTACTTTTCTCCTTCTGTCTTCTTCCTCCTCCTCCTTCTTCTCCTATTTCTACTCCTTCCTCCTCCTCTTCTTCCTTTTTCCATTTCTTCTTCTTCCTCTTGTTCTTCTTCTACTCCTTCTTCCACTCCTTCTTCCACTTCTTCTTCCCCTACTTCTTCTTTTTCTATTTCTTCTCCTCTTTCGTCTTCTTTTTCTTCTCCTTTTCCTACTTCTACTACTACTACTCCTCTTCCTTCTTGTTCTCCTTCTCCTCCTCCTCCTTTTTCTTTTCCTTCTTCTTTCACTTTTTCTTATTCTTCTATCTTCTTTCTCCTTATCTGCCCTTTTCTTTCTCCTTCTCCTCCTCTTCCTCTTCTTGCGGTTTAGTGTTAATGGGAAGGATGTCCTTGCATATCCTCCTCCAAGAATGGACATTTATCTGTCCAAACTCCGCCGTTTCATGTAGATACAAAACCATCATAATACCGTTAGCATATTGAATCTCATATCTGTTAATCCATATCTTCAATATTTATGCTTATAATTGTCAATTTTGGTCTTGGAAAAGACCGATTGCTATTTATGTTGCTCATTGCAATGTCTCTGTGGGTGAAAGAATTGAGGCAGGACGCTGGCTGCTAACCAGACAGCTTCTTTCTTGTCCTTAGACTTTACGCAGATTACTGTTTAAATTCTCGAAATTGTGCAATCATTGCCAACGTCAAACCAATACCAACACCCCTTGAAGAAGTTGGACAAACCAATGGCAGTGCACTATGACGCCTGTCCACTATGACGTGAAGGTCTATCCACCTCTAGTGAGGGGGATGTTTAATCAACTGTCATTGATTAATAAATGAAAAGATATTAATAATTAATAATACCAAATAAATAAATGAAATGGTAACAAATTGAAACAGGAAAGAAAAAAAAGTGAAAATGTAGATGTTGAAAACAGGATTAAATAAACATAATCATAGAAAACATAATGGAATATGTAAACATAATTACAAAAGAAAATAAACAAAATGGAAAAAATGAACATAACTACATGGTGCTATTGAAAAGTAACCGAACTTTTGCTGGAACAACAGTTTTATTCAACTCTTGTACAAAAACTCTTGAAACTCTTCAAAATACATCCCTTGGGCATCGATACACCGCCGGTAGCGGCCTTTCCACAAACAATTTCTGTACTCGATCTCCGGAATGTCTTTTAGCTCATCGGTTACACTCTCCTGTATCGCTTCAATTGACTCAAACCGCCTTCCCTTCAGGTGCCTTTTGATGTGGGGGGACAAAAAAAAGTCTGGAGGAGACACATCTGTACTGTATGGGGGGTGTGGAAGCACTGGGATGCCATGCTTGGCCAAATACAACGTGCAGACGAACGCGGTGTGGGCCGGCGCGTTGACATGATGAAGCGTCCATTTGTCAACAAGAGCGGGGCGGCACCGAGCAACGCGTTTCCGGAGCCGTTCGAGGACTACTTTGTAATTTAGTTCTTCACTAATCTCCTGGAGTGTTGTCCGATGGTCCAGGTTCAAGAAATCACGAACTCGGACAACGTTTTCAACTGTTGTTGATGTTGAATGCCTCCCAGAGCGTGGTTCGTCATTGGCGTCCTCCCAGCCTTCCTTGAATGCTTTGTGCCACTCTTAAATTTGAGTTAAATTTGAGTCATCTCCGAAGGCTTCCTTAAGCTTTTTCTGGGTCTGGGTGAACGTCTTTTTGAGTTTGACCCAGAATTTGATCGCATAACGTTGATCAATCTTTTGTTACCACTTGAAAAACGTATCACACCGCTGAAAAGGCTATTGCGAGGACGGCGATGTAGACTCAACCACTGCTCGCAGCGTACTGAGCAAAGTCACGCCTGAAAGAAGAAGGTTTCGCCTACATTTTCCCCTCATCCTCACATTTCTATGATGCCTAGGAGCCATTTGGCGGCAAAAGTTCGGTTACTTTCCAATAATACCCTGTAAGTAAACAAACATAATTATAAGAAACCAATAGAAAAAAATTATAAATAAATAAACGATAGAAAAAGTGAAGGAACAGGGAAAGGGGAGAAAGGCAGGGTAGGGACAGTCAGTGCTGGAAAGAAGAAGTGGAAGGCACTGACTGGCTCGGGGTTCGGAGGGTCGCGTACCTCAGAGATAGCTGGAATTGCTACTCCCCCTACGGTAAGACCTCCAGACATAAGACGGGAAGTTGCAGCAAACATAGAGAGACATAAGATGGAGGTGAATGATGCTCATACACTGCATGGACACCAGCCACCCCCCAACAGACTAAGATCGAGAAAGAGTTTCCTCAAGACCACCACAAATGAAACCTCTTCTCCCTCGACAGCTCGGAGAAACCTTTGGACAGCCAGAAATATGGATTTCCATTCATGGGAGGGATCCATGAAGAGGCAACCCCTCCAGGCGCCGATCTGCAATGGAAGACGTGGAAGTCTCTCAACCGACTGAGAAGCAGGGTTGCCAGAACCAGGGATAACATGATGAAATGGAATTATCTTAGGGAACCATCAACACTATGTGAGTGCGGCGAGGAACAGACAACTGCCCATTTATACAGGGTGTCCCAAAAAATAGTGATGCCAGTACTACCACGGTATTCTACAAGTCAAAACAAACAGAAAATGTCGTTGGCAAAATGCTTATTTCTCCTTCGTTTACCTGTAAGCCGCCATTCTGTGTTTTTAATATTTTTCATCATATCTCGTTAAAAAAACAAGATTTTCTCATGAAATTTGGTAGGGGTATAATTAAAGTTGTGGTTTACAAAATACATATATCAATAAATTTCAATATCTGTTTTTTCCAAAATGGCGACCGACTAAACTTTTCAATTCGATTTTACTGGAGAAATATTGCTTTTTACGATAAAACTTTCGAATACAAAAATGTAGATAATTTTATTCTGAAGAAAATGGTATATAATTGTAAAGAATCGGATGATAAATAACTGAGATATGGCTATTTGAAGATTACAACTTCTGTGTTTCTTCATTTCTTCAGCAGTGAGACATGAGAATAAATTGATGAATGCAAAACATATGTTTGCCTATCTTTGTCACTCGATCGTTCCCAATTTATTATTGGATGGAACAACCAATTGATGAATTTCATGAATGCGAAAATATGATACAGTAGTAAATTTGAGAACGATCTTGTTTTTTCAAAGAGATATGATGAAAAATATTAAAAACACAAAATGGCGGATTACAGGTAAACTAAGGAGAAATCAGCATTTTGCCAACGACATTTTCTGTTTGTTTTGACTTGTAGAATACCGTGGTAGTACTTGCGTCACTATTTTTTGGGACACCCTATATAGCTGTCCACAGTGCCCAGTCTCCTGCACACTGGATGATCTCCTGATGGCGAGGGAAAATGCAATTGTGGTAGCCAATTTCTGGTCTGAAACAGTTTAACTTATATCTTGAACAATTTGATCTCAACTATCATTTTATTATTACTGACTGATGGGAATTACCCATCTATGCACGTTTTATCTAATAGGTTTTATATTTATGTACGTTTATTGCTGTTCCCATGCAATTGTTGCATGTTGCCTCTGACACGAGTAGTAGTAGTAGTATTTTCCTGGGTTTTCCTTATTTCTTCTTCAAATCCTCCTCCTCCTTTATCTTTTTCTTCTTCTTTTACTTTTTCTTATTCTTCAATCTTCTTCCTCCTTCTCCTCTCCTTATCTGCCCTTTTCTTTCTCCTTCAATGTACTCACTATTTCATGGTGTTGGGTTGAAAATCATCAGGAGTACGTAAAATTGAAATTTAGGCACTAGAACGAAAAGTAGCATTTCAAGTACTAAAATCAGTGCAGGAACAGCCACCATTGCTCGCCGTTCTACCTTTTCTTTTCATATCTCACGCTCCAGAACGGTGAGTCATTATAACTCTCCTCTGAATAGAGCACAGAGAATTTTCAATAGTTGTTCTCAGCACTTGGATATCTTTTGGTCCTCCCCATTCAAATTCCGTAGGATGGCGTGCGATCTAGTCGATAATATTATGTGATTTGTCATTTTGTGATCTGCATTTCTTTCTTTCATTAATTTTATGTGGTAGTGATTCACAGACATTTTATTTTTTTTATTTAACATTTTATCAATTTTTCAAAGTTCAGGGTTTAATTAATTTCCTTTGCAATTTTCTCATTGTAAATATTGATTATTGATTAATTTGTTGTGATTTATTGATGGTTGATATTGAATAACTATTGTTCGGGTCTATTGATTAATTTATTGTAGTTTATTGATAATTATAAATATTGATTATTGATTAATTTGTTGTGATTTATTGATGATTGACATTGAATAATTGTTGTTCAGGTCTATTGATTAATTTATTGTAGTTCATTGATAATATATTATTTGATGATATATTAATTGAATAATTATTGATTTCAAGTTTTCTAAAATTGTTAAAATCTTATATTTAATTTCATTCTCATTCATTTGACATAGGTACTTTTGTTAGTATTTTTGATTCATTTGATTTTTATTTCTCATTATTTCACTTACATTACATTTCTTGTTCTTTACATTTCTTCATACTTTATTCTTAAAATACATTTTTTGATTGTATAGTGTATGATTGTAATGTGTGAAGGAGGCAAAATGGGTTTTTACCTGTTGCCTCCATGAATAAAATTATTTATTTAATTATTATTCATTTATTTTTCTAGGTAACTGTAGGAAAATTATTATTGTTAATTTTTTTCTTGTAGACAAAATGGAAAAAGTGAGCTTCTACTACGAGCAAGCCGAAGACTATCCGGTGGACCTCTACTACCTCATGGACTTGTCGCAGTCGATGAAAGACGACAAGGACAACTTGTCGAAGCTGGGTGACCAGCTGGCATCCAACATGCGCGGCATCACTTCCAACTTCCGTCTGGGTTTCGGCAGTTTTGTGGACAAGGTGGTTATGCCCTACGTTAGCACCGTGCCTCAGAAGTGAGTAGTGAAATTCAGAGTAGTTTCTGTAAGTTACTGGTTCTAGAAATTTTAAGTACCTACAGAGTGGCGCAAAAAGAATGGATGGATTTGAGTAGGATAGTATCAGGGGAGTCGATCAAACACAGAGTACATGGTATTTGAAAACTATGATGGACTGACCTTACAGCTTGAAGGAAGCCAACTCCAACCAGTTGGAGTTTCAAGTATCTGGGTTCGAATGTGCAGAGAGATGGAGGGCTTGATGTCGAAATACAGCTTAGAATAAGTTGTGGATGGATGAACTGGAGGAGAATGAGTGGTGTTCTTTGTGATAGGAGAGTGAATTGTAAAATGAAGGGGAAAGTATACAATTCAGTAGTGAGGCCAGCTATGCTGTATGGAACGGATACATGGCCCATTCTAAAGAGACAGGAAAGGAAGATGGAATTGACTGAGATGAGAATGTTGAGATGGATGTGTGGTGTTACAAGAAGAGATAAGATAAGGAATGAGTTGATTAGAGGCACAGTAAAGGTTGGTCCACTGGGTAAAAAGATGCAGGAGGCGAGGATGAGGTGGTTTGGGCATGTACAGAGACGGGAGGCAGATTATGTGGGGCAGAGAGTGCAGGATTTGATTTTGGATGGAGTGCGAAAACGTGGCAGACCGAAGATGAGATGGAAAGACAGAATAGCAGCGGACATGCAGGAGAATGGTTGGAGGAGA
Organism: Laodelphax striatellus; assembly: GCA_017141395.1. Lineage (NCBI taxonomy): Eukaryota > Metazoa > Arthropoda > Insecta > Hemiptera > Delphacidae > Laodelphax > Laodelphax striatellus. The sequence goes on from CM029543.1 coordinate 10,433,585, forward strand.
GAGGAAGCATTGGACAGGGTGCTGTGGAGAAGCAGACTACGAAGAAGGAATGCCGACCCCATTTAAATGGGATAAAGGCAAAGCCAAAGAAGAAGAAGGAGAAGTATCAGTGGAGTGGAGCTGTCTGTAACTGCAGAGCGACACCCTTTTGTAGATTAAAGTATCCAGTTTTAGTAACAATGGCGCAATTGACCTTGCAAAATCGCGTATTTGCTGTTGAACAATATTTCCGATAGAATAAATCTGTAATCGTTGTTCAACGGAGCTTCAGAAGAGAGTTTTAAGTCGAGCTTATTGGCATGTGATTCTTCTTTACTTAAAATCAAGTTTACTGTCGTAAATATCGTTACATTGAAGATTTGAATACTGCAATACATGAAAGAATTGCTGCTATATCAAAAGTTAGGCTTTTAATGAGCATTAACGCATTAAGGGCGCCATCTTTCCTATGTAATTTTGAAAAAATACTCAAGTGTTTTGGATTTTTTCATACAAATTCTCAAATTGGGTTATTTACTTAGTATTTTGGTGTAAGGAAGATGAATGTATGATAAAAATAAACTTTCTTATAAAACTTTGAAAAACATCCGTTCTTTATGCGCCACTCTGTATCTAGAAACTACAGGGTGTTTATAAATGAAGAACACCCTGTACTATTCACGACAGAAAGTTACTTGAGTGACTCTCGCTCATAATATGTTGAAAATAAAAACTAAGTCTTATGCCTGGTTGTTCGTACATCTATTAGGCAGCTCGTACACCGGAGCAATAAGCAATAGGCAATTAGCAACATTTGGATCATATGATCGTCTACTCTATATAGCACGATCCTTTTAACTTGTCAGAAATCAGCTGTTTCGGTAATAATTAAACAGTGATTTCGACAAAATAATCAAAAGGCTTAAAAGTCTTGAAGACCTTTAAAGTCTTTAAAATACCCTTTTAAAGAAGACCTTTCAAAGAATAACTTTTTAAAAGACCTTTTAAATAATCTGCGAGATTCAGCATTTGTAGGTTAAGTATTGTACTGATGGCCGAGTAAAACATATGTTTTCTGACAAGTTAAAAAGATCCTGCTATAGAAACAAATAGTCCAATGCACACCTAAAGCAGCTGTTTCAGTGTGCATTGAACTATAGGTTTGTATAGAGTAGACAATCATATGATCCATATGTTGCTAGTTGCCTATTGCTTATTGCTCCGGTGTACGACCGGGGTAACCCCGGACGATAAATCGAGGACGGCAACATAGTGGGATCGACGACAAACCGAACTAACTTGAAATGAAGAATTGAGACAAAATTGTGTTGGAAAGCCTTAAATTGCATTGATTTTATTTGCAAAACTGCATTACTCATAATTTTTATTAGTTGTTGTTACAAAATAATATTCTGTAGACATAATTTATGAACTGCACTCCGAGTTTCTATCAATGAGGCAGAAGGTATCTGAGGCCTATTGCATGAGAAAATACTAGTTGTGAGATGGCAAGTTACCATCTAGTGACAACTATTATTACTAGCTTGTATTTTCTCATGCAACAGGCCCCAGGTAGTGAAAAATACTAATAGCACAATTTTTCTAAGTATCAGCTGGTTGTGCACACATTTCAAATTGTTGAAACCTTTGTACTCCGTTAAAAACAGGGTTAATTAATCGGTGCTGATTGAGTGGTTAAATTTATCCAGCGGTTAATTTTTTTACATAGACATCAGTTAAATATTTCAACATGTGGTTAAAATTTTATCAGATGGGAAAGTAAGGTTTTCAGTTTTACCAACCGAAAGTCTGTAATATTGTGGCTCAATGCAAGTTTCGGAGCTAGTTCGTTTTGAATGAACATGTAATTTATTAGAGAATGTTAATGCAGTTGATTTTTTAGCTAAAATAGATTGTTATGGTAACTCTATTTCACTTGAATTTTATTTTCAAATTAGTTCAGTTTGTCGTCGATCCCACTATGTTGCTGTCCTCGATTTATCGCCCGGTTAAATTTAATAGACGTACGAACAACCAGGCATTAATATCACGACTTTGGTGGAATCCAGTCTTCACCAAGTTTTTAAATACTCTAGTTAATTGATTGAATTATGTTTCTTGCATTTAAAAATACCAAAACATTTTACCTTTATCATGATTTATAAATATTGTCCATGTGTAATTTCTTTTCATAATTAATTGAACACGTTGTAATTATTCTGAATATTGACAACGATTAATAGCTAGTAAGGAAATACGATGAACGCTACTGCACAAACTTTTCTCCCGGGCGGAAGTTCCCTACTGGCTATTAATCTGTTGTCAATTTGCAAATATGAAATGTTCAGAATATTATATGGCATTATTAAAATTCGTTCAATTAATTATTATGATTTAACAGCAACTGTATAGTTGCAATGTGTTATTACCTTCCATCTTTATCTTTTCATTGTCTTCTTACTGTATTTTTTGTCGATTTTTCTTTGTTTTTTTATAATCTTTATGTATTGTTTTTCAACAGCCCTTAATCGGTCCATAGACCATATTCACATATATATTATATATATATATATATTAGTGTTCTCATTTTGTTTTTTTCATGATTTTTGTAACATATATTCAAATATATTGTTTCCATTTTTTATTTCATTTTCTTGTTTTTGTAACAATCTTTAACCAACTGATGCAATTTTTCTTTTTTCAAGTATTTTTTTGAACTCACAAGGTGTGTCCCAAAAGTATGTTCCATTTTCTGATTTTATGCTGAATTAACAAAACCGTGCTTTACCCCCATGCAGATTGGAGAGTCCCTGCGATCAATGCAAACCGGTTTACGGCTTCAGAAATCACATGATGCTCAGCGACAATACTAATCAATTTGCTGTAAGTGACTATCGACAGATTGCTGTATATCGAACGCGTTCGAGAGTCGAGTATCGAAGTCAGGGTTTTTTCGATTGTTTGCCTTGCCGCCTGTTCGTCTGAATAGTTTAGAATGCGTTAAATGTTGTCGCCTAGCATTTTGCTGCATATTTTTCACTCTCTCTCTCGCTCTTTATCATTTTGTCCCTCTTGTCTCATTTTTCTCCCATGTTCATCTATTTCCTTTTCTGGTTTTCTTCCCACTTTGGTGTTGTCATTTTTCTTACACTCTTTTTAGTCAACTGCTGCTAATATATATTCATATAAACAATACTGATGTTTATTAATTTTGTCTTTAATAATTTTTTCATCAACATATGTATCATATAAACAAACAAATCAATTATGAACCAACATTATAAGAATGCCAATTCAACAAATATACTGAATTTTCTTTCAATTTGCATATTTTTTACAAGTATTTTCAAATACCCAATTCAATAATACGATGTTATTTAACCCCAAAGTTTACAAATATCCCAATACAACCAATTTTTAACTATGAATAATTTACCCTTTGTAGGAAAAATGGGAGCTCAAGAGTGGATTCAAATACAAATCAACATTTGACTATCATATAAACAAACAAAAAAACAAAAACCCCCATTTACAACCCCAATTCAACAAATATCCTGATATTACTTATTTTAAAATCATTCAAAACAACTTTAATATAAAGGAACAGTTGACTATATACACAGTGTTAATTGAAACGACATTTCACATACATAACTTGTCAGTAGGTATAGGTGAAGCTCTCACTATCCTATACTTGCTGTCAAGTCCACGAATGTTTTGGTTGTAATTCTTTCTGGTTCAATGTAAATATCTCATAATCCCCATGCATTATGCGGAGAAGGCTTCATTCACAGTTCATTCACTACATCTACAGAAAATGTACATTTCTACACTAGTGTACCTTATTCCTACACTGGTGTAAAACCTTATTCCTACACTAGTGTAAACACTTATTGCTATACTAGTAAAACCCCTCTCTTCTATTGAGGAGTAGCTCATAGACCTGATCAGCGCCGCACTCTAGGTGAGAGAGTGAACAACCTGGGGGATTTTAACCATTGTGAGATAAGAACAAAACACGATTTTGGAATAGAATTCAATTGAATCATTAAGGTATCATCAATACTTTATTGCTATCTATTATTTGGTGGTTTCAAGGTGTTTTAATGAATTTATTAATTGGATTAAAGCACTTTTATCAGAATTTTCGTTATCTTGTTGCTAGACTCTTCTTGCTAGGTTAGGATTTTTGAAGTTGGAACTTCCCGGTATCGTATGTATGATAAACATTATTATCCTAGAGACATAAACTATTTCACACAAATAATATTTAATTCAATCACAACATTATATTTACATCTTATATCTTCCATATTTCATCTACTTACGTTCAATATTATATTTCTATATCACTACATAATTATCTCACTCTCTTTTGGAAAGGAATGCTTTTGGAAAGAGGATTAATTTAAAATTATCGGTACTTTCCTGTTTTAGGACCCTTCTACTCATCTAGAGATATCGATAGTCGATATCGATAACCTATAATAACCAATAAGGTTGTGTTAACCTATAGGTTATGCTAATAACCTATATTTTTCTCATATCGATGTATCGATACCTTTGAAGCTCGATATCGACTATTGATATCTCTAGATGAGTAGACGTGTCCTATAACAGGAAAGTACCAAATTATCTTTGTTTCTTTTCTCTTAAAGAGACAACTGAAGTGTTCTTGAACATCCTAGCTTTGATTTTATAAGTTACTGGAATATTTTGGCTGAATATTTATCAAATACGATGGGTTTGAAAACAGGCATTTTCACCTTTGATTCAATGATAACCAAGCTTCAATCCCCCCAGGTTGTTTCTCTGTCTCTCACTTGAGCGCGCTAAAGTTTGTGAGCTACTTCTCAATACTATTGTAAACTATTTTTACATTAGTGTAAACCCTTATTCCTACACTAGTGTGAACCCTTTCTACACTATTGTAAAACCTTATTCTTACACTAGTGTGAACACTTATTTCTATACTAGTGAAACCCCTCCCTCTATACTATTGTAAACTATTTTTACATTAGTGTAAACCCTTATTCCTACACTAGTGTGAGCCCTTTCTACACTTGTGTAAAACCTTATTCTTACACTAGTGTAAACACTTATTTCTATACTAGTGAAACCCCTCCCCTCTATACTATTGTAAACTATTTTTACATTAGTGTAAACCCTTATTCCTACACTAGTGTGAACCCTTTCTACACTAGTGTAAATCTACACAAATCATGCCAAGCTTGTACATTGGATGAAGTTGCTGCGTTGTTCACACATCATTGGTGTTGGATGGTTTCTGTTTTCATGTTGCAATGTTGTCCTGCTGTGATTTCATGTTGTTATGTTTATGTTGGTGGTGGTGGTGGAGTAAGGCTAGGCGTACACCGGTTAGTCAAGACAAGACAAGACGAGATTAGTCACGTTTAGTCACAGTATTTCCAAACATGCAACACACCAATTGCAACGGTGTTCTTCGTAAGCAACTATGTGAATAACTGTGACTAAACGTGACTAATCTCGTCTTGTCTTGTCTTGACTAACCGGTGTACGCCTAGCCTAATGGGCGGTGTGAAATTTGTTTTTAAAAATATAAACAGTTTTTGAATTGAATAAAGATTCAGTACACTTCATTTAATTTGACGCTTGGCGATCAGTGAACAGCTGACATTAGAAACAGCTTTGATACAATTCTTAAATATAATTTATCAGAGCTTATACAGAGTTTTTCAGAACTCCCTACCAATATTCTAGGGCATTGTTCCTGGGTAAAAACCATATCTAAATATCATATTTAAATTGTCCAGGAGTCCTTAGTTACTCACACAGCTGGTTACTGGACAATTTAAATATGATATTTAGATATGGTTTTTAACCAGGGACAATGCCCTAGAGTATTGGTAGGGAGTTCTGAAACACCCTGTATATACAACGGGTGTATCATTATTAATTGTTTTTGAGTCTCTATTAATTTTGAAACAAATTTCACACACTCTCCGACTGAATCCACCCATTTTTATCCTGGTTTAGAAGTCCTGTAATACAGGAAAAAGTCGGTCACACACTAAACATGAATAGTTCAGTGTAAAATCAAGAAAACAATTTAAAATTATTCTAATGTGACTTGGCCTTTTTCCTGTTTTACAAGACTGAAACAAGCCTGTTTCATAAAACTTGGAAGTCAAGAATTGAGAATGGAGAATTCACTATAAACGTCCAAAATTAGGTTATGTCTAACACATAATGATAAAATGTACACTAGAAGAAGCAAAAACAAGTAGCTGACCTTGAATTATTAGAAGAGTTTCGTGCCCGAGTTTGGAAAGTTTGTTTAGAAGTTTGAGTGGACCGATTTTGATGCGGTTTGCGTCAAAAGATGGATAAAAAAACGATTTTTGCAGGCTTTATTTGTTTTTCAAGAATAATCGGAATGAAAATAATTTGGAGTGGTCCGTAGCCGAGGGCGATAAGCGCCGGTCTGATAATCCAAAGGTTCCAAGATCGAATACAGTTGAGGGAACGGATTTTGACAAACACGGCCACTCCCGTCTTTCGGAGGAGACGAAAAGCCGTCAGTCACGACTGCCTTAGGCTAGGCGTACACCGGTTAGTCAAGACAAGACGAGATTAGTCACGTTTAGTCACAGGAATTTAGCTGCTTATGCCAGCACATGCAATGACTAATCGGTGGGTGCTGGCTTCACAAACAACTATGTGAAGTACCAGTGACTAAACGTGACTAATCCTGTTCTTGTCTGTCTTGACAACTTTGCACGCCTAGCATTAGCCTAGGCGTACACTGGTTAGTCAAGACAAGACGAGATTAGTCACAGTAATTCACATAGTTGCTTATGAAGCAGCACACACCGATTAGTCATTGCTGCTTCATAAGCAACTATGTGAATTACTGTTGCTAATCTCGTCTTGTCTTGACTAACCGGTGTACGTCTAGCCTTAGACTGTGATATAACTAGAAAAATACTTCCATGAGTTGATCTACAGCAGCTGATCTATTTGTTGACTATGAGCTCCCCATTCCGCCTGCACTTCTTGATTTATAAGTTTTATGAAATAGGCTCCTTGTGTCAGACCCTGTATGTTCCATCCCTCTCTGTGTCACTCTATGGGGTTTTGAATGCTGAATAATGATTTTTCACTAAAATTGTATATTTTCCAGCTTGCTGCTCCTTGCTTATCAATTACATGGCGCAGACCGCCATTGTAGTATAGGCAATGCTACTGTATTAAAATGATCATGAATCCTAATAATCCTTATTATTAATAAATTTTATTATTTTCAGGTAGTTGTAGAATAATATGTTTTGTACTGCTTCTGTATAAATGTTGTAATAGGCCTAATTTTGATTGTTAATTTATTCCCAAAGTAATCTATGTCTGTATTTAGGTTGTATTTAATATTATTGTATACTAACACTTTGTCCATTGCATTTTTGATAAATGTTAGGTTAGGTGACAACTTTTTTGCAAGTTTTGTATATTCTATCATTAATTTTTCTCGTACAGCTTGATTGAGCCCTGTTCGAAGTGTGAGGCCCCCTATGGATTCCAGAATGTAATGTCTCTTCTTCTCCTCCTCCTTGTTCTCCTTATACTCCTCCAACTCCTCCTCCTCCTCCTCCTCCTTCTTCTCCTCCTCCTCCTCCTCCTCCTCCTCCTTCTTCTTCTCCACCTCCTCCTCCCCCTCGTTCTTCTTCCTCCTCCTTCTCCTTCTCATTCTCCACCTCCTTCTGCTTCTTTCTCCTTATTCTTCTTCTCTTCTTCTCCTCCTCCTTCTTCTTCTCCTTCTTCTTAATCTTCACCTCCTTCTTCTCCTCGTTCTTCTTCTTCTTCCCTCCCTCCTCCTCCTCATTATTCTTCTCCTCCTTCTTTTTTTCTTCATTTATTCTCCTCCTTCTTATTCTTGTCCTTCTTCTCCTCCTCCTCCTCCTCCTCCTCCTCCTCCTCCTCCTCCTCCTCCCTCCTCCTCCTCTTCCTTCTCCTTCTCCTCCCTCCTTCTTTCTTCTTCTTCTTCTTCTCCTCCTCCTCCTCTTCCTCCTCCTCCTCCTTCTTCACCTTTCTCCTCCTCTTTCTTCTTCTCTTGTGGTCGCGTCTTCCAGAGATAGTTGTTTTGTTCACTAACACTCTTGTCCATTGCATTTTTGATAAATGTTAGTTTAGATCCCAACTTGTTTCCAGCTCAGTTTTTGCAAGTTTTGTATTTTTATCATTAAATTTTTTCGTACAGCTTGATTGAGCCGTGCTCGAAGTGTGAGGCTCCCTATGGATTCCAGAATGTAATGTCTCTTAGTACCAACACTAGTAGATTTTCTGTAAGTTTTCTCATTTTTTTTCATACAAATTACAAGTAATTATTAGTTAATTTTCAAGGTAAATTGAATACAAGGTATAGCAGGATTATTTTAACTTGTCAGAAAACAGCTGTTAACGTCAGTAAACGAGCGTACATCAATCAGCTGTTTTCTGACAATTCAAAATAATCCTGCTACAATAGTTCACTAAGTTATTGAGTGGTAGCAAGCTTCATTCAGCTTATTGGGCCGTATGAATAAAGTTGAGCATTTGCTTATACTTATGAGCTATGTGCTTCATTTTCTATTAATAAAAGAGAGCAAAACCTTATGCTCATGCTCATCCAAAAATTAGTTTGAGCATTTGCTCAAAAATAGAGGTTATGCTCAGAATTGTATGAATAAACTTGGGCATTTGCTCAACTTTTGAAGCAAAACTTTTGAAGCTTTTGAGTCTAGTCTAGAGCAGCTCTTCACCTTTTGCTCATACTAAAATGGCTCAATTAACTCAATAAATTTAAGCAAAACTGACTGCTTTTTCAATACGGTAGATGTAATAGCATTTAAACAAGTAGAATGTTAATTGAATTTCTTATTAAAAGTTATATTAAAGAGCAGTGCCGCGGAGCGGCAAACTTTGGGGGCGGTAACTTTCCATTTGCAATTTTTTATGTTGGAATTTTTTTCCGATGTTAAATCATCGAAAATTTAATTTTAGATTGTCCAAACTTGCGAAAAGCATTAAATTTTGGCCGCTGAAATTCTAACCTTTCACTATGAAAACAAAGAAAGATGAATCAGCTGATCATCTTATCAGCTGATATCTTTGAAATAGGTAAGCATTTGCTCCAGATTTCAGAAGCATGAGGTAAGAGTATAAGGTAGAGATTATTCATATAAAAATGAGCAAATGCTTATGCTTCTACCTAATGCTCAGAAGCAAAAGCTTATGCTTCATGCTTGTGCTTATGAGCATATGCTCAGTTTTTATTCATACGGCCCATTGTGTGACATCACTGGAGATGAAGAGTTCGATTTTCTCTTTCTTTTAGACCCGTATTAGACTATCAAATGTTTTATAGTAAATCTTTGACAAACATATGTCCGGTTTCTTAGTTGTTCAATAAACTATTGAACTAATATATCTTTTTAATTTTGAAAACACATGATTCAATACTGCTATTGGATCCATAAACTGTTTATTGAACGACTGAGAAACCCGGCATATGCTTGTCAAAGATCTCTTATAAAACATTTGATAGTCTAATCAGGGCCACCTAGGAACCCTGTTCCTAGGTGGCCCTGGTCTAATACGGGTCTACATGTTTCAGAATAGGCTGAGATGCTAGTGAACACTACATTGTATTCTAATTACCTTGTTTTTTCCATGTAGTTTTAGTGTTTTTGGCATTTAATCTTGTTTGATTTTAATTTTTATACAGACTGTCTAATTTTCCAATAACCATTATGTTTAACATATTATCAAGATTAGATTTTATTCATGATTTTAATATATTATGACAACTGCATGATGTTTTATTTATTTACAAATTTTTGTAAAAATATTTGTATTGTAAAATTATTTTATTTTTTGATCCTTCTTCTTGTAGCTCTGTTAGGATCTAATATTTTCATACTACTCTATTATCTATATTATTAAAAGGCGAACATGTTTTTTGTGACCTCAACTCCTCCGTTGTTTTTCAACCGATTTTGTTCGTTCAGGTCTCATTTGAAAGATCTCATTGAGTAGATGTTTGATAAGGTCTTACATTTTGAAAAACGTTATCGTGGAGATGAGAAATGAGCGATCAAAGTTTCAATTTTTGCCATTGCTCTAACATAATAGGGATAGGTGAGCCGAAAATTTTTACATTTTAACTTGATTTGATGATCAGCTGTTTTGAAACAAAAATTTATTTGCCGAGACAATTTTTTTTTAAGACAAGACGAGATTAGTCACGTTTAGTCACTGTACGTCACATAGCTGCTTATGAAGCAGCACACACTGATGTAATGACTAATCGGTGTGTGTTTCTTCATAAGCAACTATGTGAGTTACTGTGACTATACGTGCAATGACTAATCGGTGTGTGTTGCTTCATAAGCAACTATGTGAAGTACTGTGACTAAACGTAACTAATCTCGTCTTGTCTTTGCTAACCGGTGTACGCCTAGCCTAACACTTGCATTTGGCCTTCAATACACGATTGCCATCATACAAGTTTGGGGACCTAAAATTTACTACGATCTTCCTAAACTTTTGGTTGCGTCCTTAATGAAACACCCTGAAGTGCATTCTAACAATGTTTAATAACTAATAAAAATTGAAAAATTAAGTCAATAACAACATTGACAGCCTTATTTATAAACGTTCCCTTCATAAGAGAAGACGTTTTTGACAAGGTTTGTGTTTTCATCCTATAAGTTATATTTTGTACTCCATCAATGAATAAATAAAATTTTCTTGCTAGAGAGATTCACAGTGTGGCCATTGGATGTCACACTGTTGATTGTTTAGCTTGGACAAATCCACCTTACTTTTGCCAATTCCCATAAGATTTGCATTGAAATGAAACGCAAATCATGTGTTATTTTTTTATCGTATGGCTTTTTATCGGTGGGGAGACCCTTAGGCTAGGCGTATACCGGTTAGTCAAGACAAGACAAGATTAGTCACGTTTAGTCACAGTACTTTACATAGTTACTTATGAAGCAACACACACCGATTAGTCATTGCATCGATGTGTGCTGCTTCATAAGCAACTATGTGAAGTACTGTGACTAAACGTGACTAATCTCGTCTTGTCTTGTCTTGACTAACCGGTGTACTGTGTGTCTGTTTCTCCCCACTATGCTCGTTTCATTCAGGCGTCATCCTTAAAAAATTCTATTCTATTATTCATACGCCATACTAAAAAAATCTACTCTGAGTTTGCAGATTGTGTGTAAATATGTGTAATATTCTTGTGAAAACTGTAAATTTCTATGCTTTTGTCTTGTGAATGCTTTACATGCGCTAAATTTGCTTTCTGTATCTATCATACGCTTGGATGGTTGGTGTAGGCAAGGTGGGTACTTATTTCAGAATTTTATGATCTAGATTTAGAATATTTATTTTGTTAATTTATTGCCTAGTTGTTCGTACGTCTATTAAATTTAACCGGACGATAAATCAGGGACGTAACATAGTGGGATCGACGACAAACCGAACTAACTTGAAATGAAGAATTAAGACAAAATAATGTTGGAAAGCCTTGAATTGCATTGATTTTATTTGCAAAACTACATTACTCATCATTTTTATTAGATGTTATTACAAAATAATATTCTTTAGACAAAATTTATGAATTGCACTCCGAGTTTTTATCAATGAGGCAGAAGGTATCTGGTTGTGAAAAAAATAGCAGGATCCATTTAACTTGTCATAAAACATATGATCGACGAGCATATGATCACAATACTTAACCTACAAATGCTGAATTTCGCAGATTATTGAAAAGGTATTTCAAAAATTTATTCTTTAAAATATATTCTTTGAAAAGGTATTTTAAAGACTTTAAAGGTCTTAAGACTTTTAAGCCTTTTGATTATTGTGTCGAAGTCATTGTTTAATTATTACCGGATCAGCTGATTTATGACAAGTTAAATTGATCCTGCTATTAATAATATTTTTAGATAAAATTTATGAATTGCAATTCGAATTTTATCAATGAGGCAGAAGGTATCTGGTAGTAAAAAATACAATTTTAAATATCAGCTGGTTGTGCGCACATTTCAAATTGTTGAAACGTTTTATTCCATTGAAAACAGCGTTAAATTAATCGGTGCTGATTGAGGGATTAAATTTTTCCAGCGGTTAAATTTTTTTTACATAGACATCAGATAAATATTTTAACATGTGGTTATAATTTTATCATATGGGAAAGTACAAGTTTCAGTTTTACCAACCAAAAGTCAGTAATATTGTGGCTCAATGCAATTTTCGGAGCAAGTTCGTTTCAAATGAACATGTTATTTATTAGAGAATGTTAATGCAGTTGATTTTAATAGTTATTTAGCTAAAATAGATTGTTCCGGTAACACTATTTCACTTGAATTTTTAATTTCGAGTTAGTTCAGTTTGTCGTCGATCCCACTATGTTGCTGTCCTCGATTTATCGCCTGGTTAAATTTAATAGACGTACGAACAACCAGGCATTTGTCTTTTTACCATTTTGGATTACAAAAATATTGTCTTTGAAAAATACACATTGGTGTAGGCCCACTGATTCAAGAATTCTTTGATCTAAAACATCTCTTGTATTAATACAGGTCATTTATAAAAAAAATATTCTCTCATGCTACGGTTGCTCAGTCGCAGTAAGGCTAGGCGTACACCGGTTAGTCAAGACAAGACGAGATTAGTCACGTTTAGTCACAGTACTTCACATAGTTACTTGTGAAGCAACACACACCGATTAGTCATTGCACGTAAGTATCTTTCACGTATGTGAAACGCTATCGTCTTGTTGACTCTACGCCTAGCCTTAGAATGTGTTCAAAATTTGAATGCGTTCAAATATTGAACTTTGTCAAAAAATTTACCAAATACAGAATCAGCTGTTTCCAAAGAAATGGCTATTATTATTGGAAATGGAATTATTGGCTATGTTGACATAATCATTGATATAAAGTTCAAATATTTTATTATTGTAATTTGTAATAAATCAACTGAAAAATATTGTATAACATTTTCAAAATAATTTATGATATGCCAATATACATACAGGATGTCCCAAAAAATAGTGACTGGAGTACTACCACAGTATTCTACAAGTCAAAACAAACAGAAAATGTTGTTGGCAAAATGCTGATTTCTCCTTAGTTTACCTGTAATCCGCCATTTTGTGTTTTTAATGTTTTTCATAATATCTTGTTAAAAAAAACAAGATTTTCTCATGGAATTTGGTAGGGGTATAATTAAAGGTGTGGTTTACAAAATGCATATATCAATAAATTTCAATATCTGTTTTTTCCAAAATGGCGACCGACTAAAATTTTCAATTAAATTTTACTGGAGAAATATTGCTTTTTACGATAAACCTTTGAAATACAAAAGTGTAGAGAATTTTATTCTGAATAAAATGGTATATGATTTTAAAGACTCGGATAATAAATAATCGAGATATGGCTATCTGAAGATTACCACTTCTGTGTTTTTTCATTTCTTCAGCAGTGAGACATGAGAATAAATTTATGAATGCAAAACATATGATTGCCTATCTTGAACGTTCTCAAATTTACTACAGTATCATATTTTCACATTCATGAAATTCTTCAATTGGTTGTTCCATCCAATTATAAATTAAAAACGTTCGATTGACAAAGATAGGCAGTAAAATCGAATTGAAAATTTCAGTCGGTCGCCATTTTGTAAAAAACAGATATTGAAAATTATTGATATATGCATTTTGTAAACCACACCTTTAATTATACCCCTACCAAATTCCATGAGAAAATCTTGTTTTTTTAACAAGATATGATGAAAAACATTAAAAACACAAAATGGCGGATTACAGGTAAACTAAGGAGAAATCAGCATTTTGCCAACAACATTTTCTGTTTGTTTTGACTTGTAGAATACCGTGGTAGTACTGCAGTCACTATTTTTTGGAACACCTGTATTTCTTCATATTGATCAAGTCTTTTTTGAAACACCCTGTACTATTACGTTCCTATTAATTGTATAAAGACCTTTTCAATAATCTAAGGGATTCGGCATTTGTAGGTTAAGTATTGTGATTTTTGAAACAAAATTAGCTGTTTTCTGACTAGTTGAATTAATCCTGCTATATGCATCTCTCCCCGCCAAATCATCCTCGCTAACCCATTGCCATCTTGATATCTCCCCCAGGGCGAGGTGAGGGACGCTGCTGTGTCTGGTAATCTAGATGCTCCTGAAGGCGGCTTCGACGCGATCATGCAGGCAGTGGTTTGTAGAAAGGAGATCGGTTGGCGAGAAAAGGCAAGACGACTGTTGGTGTTCTCCACTGATGCTGGGTTTCATTACGCTGGGGATGGAAAGGTTGGTGTGATTGTTCAATTTTTTATTTATCTATTCATTTACTATTGAGAAGTAGCTCCCAAACATCAGCGCGCTCAAGTGAGAGACGGAGGAACAACCTGGGGGAATTGAAGATGGATTATTATTGAATCAAATGTAAAAATGCCTGTTTTCAAACCCATCATATTTGATTAATATTCAGCCAAAATATTCCAGTAACTTATAAAATCAAAGCTTTTTTTTAGGGTAATGCCCACATGAGCTCTAGGCTTGTGCGTGGGTAATGAGAGAGGTGATGATGAGAGATGACGTCTGTTTTTAGGCAGTCGGGACCGACGGCTTTTCGTCTCCTCCGAAAGACGGGAGTGGCCGTTTCTGCCAAAATCCGTTCCGGCAACTGTATTCGATCTTGGAACCTTTGGATTATCAGACAGGCGCTTATCGCCCTCGGCTACGGACCACTCCAAGGTCCAGCTAGGATGTTGAAGAACACTTCAGTTGTCTCTTCAAGAGAAAAGAAACAAAGATAATTTTAATTTGATTCTCTTTCCAAAAGCGCATTCCTTTCCAAAAGAGAGTGAGATACGTACTGATATAAAATATAATATTGAACGTAAATAGATGAAATATGGGAAATATAAGATGTGAATATAATGTTGTAATTGAATTAAATATTATTTGTGTGAAATAGTTTGTGTCTCTGGAATAATAATATTTATCATACATACGATACCGATGGTTACACATAGCGGAAAGTTCAAATTTCAAAAATCCTAACCTAGCAAGAAGAGTCTAGCAACAAGATGACGAAAATTCTGATAAAAAGTACTTTAATCCCATTAATACATTCATTAAAACACCTTGAAACCACTAAATATTAGATATCAATAACGTATTGATGATACATTAATGATTTAATTGAATTCCATCCCAAAATCGTGTTTTGTTCCTATCTCACAATGGTTAAAATCCCCCAGGTTGTTCACTCTCTCTCACCTAGAGCGCGCTGATCAGGTCTATCGGCTACTCCTCAATAGTATCTTATCCATTTCGTCAGTTAAGACATGAGACAAATTTTTTTTATTCAAAACTTCAAAATTTTCAATTTGGAAATTTTTTTAATTTTCAAAATCTGAATTAAATACTCTTTCTGAATAGTGAGAGCAGGTAATATTAAGATACCACTGAACAATGTGTTGAATGACGATTGATAAATTGATTTGCCTTTTCATGTATAGCAGGATTAATTTAACTAGTCTGAAAACAGCAGTTTCGGCAATAAGTAAACAGTGATTTTGACACAATAATCCAAAGGCTTAAAAGTTTATTGCCTGGTTGTTCGTACGTCTATTAAATTTAACCGGGCGTTAAATCGAGGACAGCAACATGGGATCGACGACAAACTGAACTAATTTGAAATTTAAAATTCAAGTGAAATAGTGTTAACAGAACAATCTATTTTAGCTAAATAACTATTGAAATCAATTGCATTAAGCCACAATATTAAAGACTTTTGGTTGGTAAAACTGAAACTTGTACTTTCCCATATGATAAAATTTTATCCACATGTAAAAATATGTATCTGATGACTAAGTAAAAAATATTAATTTAACCCTGTTTTTAACGGAGTAGAAATGTTTCAACAATTTGAAATGTGTGCACAACCAGCTGATATTTGAAAAAATATGCCATCAGTATTTTTTACTACCAGATATAGCACGATCCATTCAACTTGTCAGAAATCAGCTGTTTCGGTAATAATTAAACAGTGATTTTGACACAATAATCAAAAGGCTTCAAGAGTCTTTGAAAGACCTTTTTAAAGTAGACCTTCCAAAGAATAACTTTTTAAAAGAGATTTTCAATAATCTGCGAGATTCAGCATTATTTGTAGGTTAAGTATTGTGATATTGCTGGTCAAAACATATGTTTTCTGACAAGTTGAAAGGATCCTGCTATCCCTTCTGCCTCATTGATGAAAACACTGAGTGCAATTCATAAATTTTGTCTACAGAATATTATTTTGTAATAACATCTAATAAAAATCATGAGTAATGTAGTTAAGCAAATAAAATCAATGCAATTCAAGGCTTTCCAACACTATTTTGTCTCAATTTTTCATTTCAAAGTTTGAAATGAAAAATTTGTCGTCAATCCCATTATGTTGCGTCCCCGATTGATCGCGCGGTTAAATTTAATAGACGTACGAACAACCTGGCATAAGTGGCTGATTACATTTCAAAGCACATAGAAAACCGGATCAAAGCTAGACTCTTCTTGCTAGGTTAGGTTTTCGAAGTTTGAACTTTCCGCTATGTGTAACCATCGGTATCGTGTGTATTATAAACATTATTATTCCAGAGACATAAACTATTTCACACAAATAATATCTTATTCAATTACAACATTATACAGAGTGATTCAAAAAGAATACCACAACTTTAAAAATGTGTATTTAATGAAAGAAACATAATAGAACCGTCTGTTATACTTCATTACAAAGAGTATTTAAAGGAGGTTTTTTTCACTCACAAACAAGTTCAGAGATGTTCAATATGACACCCTTCAGGCACTAGAGCAATATCAACCCAAAACATCACTTAAACTCGTTCCACACTCTCTGTAGCATATCAGGCGTAACAGTTATGTAAGCTGGTGTTATTCCTTGTTTCAAATCATAAATGGTGGATAGATATTGATGATTTGAAACAAGAAATAACAGCAGATTATCAAACTGTTACGCCTGATATAGTACAGTGAGAGTGGAAAGAGTTTGAGGGAGGTTTTGGGTTAGTATTGCTCGAGTGTCTGAAGTGGATATGTCTGAACTTCTTTGTGAGTGAAAAAAAAACTTCTTTAATTACTCTTTGAAATGATGTATAACAGAAGGTTCTATAATATCTCTTTCATTAAATACAAAGTTTTAAAGTTGTGGTATTCATTTTGAATCACTCTGTATTTACATCTTATATTTTCCATATTTCATCTATTTACGTTCAATATTATATTTTATATCAGTACCTATCTCACCCTTTTTTTGGAAAGGAATGCTTTTGGAAAGAGGATCAAATTAAAATTATCTTTGTTTCTTTTCTCCTAAAGAGACAACTGAAGTGTTCTTAAACATTGTAGCTTTGATTTTATAAGTTACTGGAATATTTTGGCTGAATATTTCTTATCAAATTCTATGGGTTTGAAAACAGACATTTTTACATTTGATTCAATGCTAACCTATCTTCAATTCGCCCAGGTTGTTTCTCTGTCTCTCACTTGAGCGCGCTGATGTTTGGCAGCTACTTCCCAATAAGCAACCCAATTAATAGAATTCTAGTCTGAAACCCCTCTATTTTCTGTGTTTTAGCTCGGAGGCATAGTGAAACCCAACGATGGTGAATGTCATCTTGATTCGAAGGGCCTCTACACGCACTCCACGTTCCAAGACTACCCGTCCATATCGCAGGTCAACCTCAAGGTCAAACAGAACTCGATCAACGTGATATTCGCCGTGACTGCCGAAGAACATGAGATCTACGAGCGACTCAGTAAACATATAGAGGGCTCGTCTTCTGGCAAACTCAGCAACGACTCTTCTAATGTCGTGCATTTGGTTAGGGAACAATATGAGGTGAGATGATAAGCAGGGGGCTGTCATTAGAAGGAGTAGAAGTATCGTATCTTCCCTATGTTAAAAAGGGGTGTAGGCTGATTCTCGATCACGCTAGTTTCCGGACGGAGTTTTGGCGCTGTATTTGAATTCAGAGCCTTTATGTTAAGTTTCATTTTCATACAGACTTTTAAAAGTTTGTGGTATCTTTTGCGGAGTAAATCAAAACTGTTAAGAGAATATGGTTGATATTTACGGCAAAATATAACATTTTTGTTGGATTCTTCGTTTTTTAGGTTGGTTTGAGTAGAAGTAGGTGTGATTCTCTACTACAGGTTAGAATGGTTATTCACTAATTCACTAATAATGGTTAACTTCTAATATCGTTACGCGTGTATCAAACTTTTGGATTATTCTTCAATATCATTGATCTAATATCGTTATGCGTGTATCAAGCTTTTGAACCATCCGCTATTCAATCAGAATCAGCTGTAATTATTATCAATTTACGATGTTTTCAAATACACCGCTAAAAGTCCGTCCACAAAATGGCCGACATCCTACTCCCCTTATTTCTCTTACTTCCAGTCCCTAAGATGTCAGGTCCCTGATGATAAGTTTCATTTTTTATAATTCAGTAAAACCCAGGGAGCTGACAAACATAACCTCATTTTCTAATGGAGTGGAAGTAAGATAAATAAGGGGAGTAGGATGTCGACCATTTTTATTGGACCTAATTTTGGCGCTGTATTTGAAAACATCTACATAACTTCTACCCAAATCAACCTAAAAACCACAAAATCCGACAAAAATGTTGTATTTTGCCGTAAATATTAACTACGAGGGTAAGTCAATTATTATCCGCAATAAAGGTATGTTTTTGTTTATGTTGGCAGTACTGTTGTTTTGCGTTGATGACATGTTTTTTTGAATATTTGAGGTCACATCTGCGCATGTTTCAAGCTGCTAGGTTTGTTTCATTGTCGCTTTCTTGCTGTTAATCATGGCCGCTCCGCTTTCCGTTTGCACCAATGAAGAGCAACGGTCAGTGATTCGTTTTTTGTGGTCGGAAGGTGTATTAGGGGCCAAAACTCATAGATGACTTTCGGAATAATACGGAAATAGTGTTTCGCCACAACGGAGTGTTTATGAATGGATTAAAAATTCAAAAATTGTCGCACAAGTGTTACGCATGATTAAAAAGAGTCGTGAGCAGCGTTTAAAACTGATGCTTACGGTTTTTTGGGACTCACAAGGTCCAGTGTTGGAACATTATCAGGGAAGGGGGACAAAAATAAACAGTAATATGTTACAGTGAGATGCTTACTGCCAAGCTAAAGCCTGCAATTCGAAGCAAACGCCGAGGATTGCTGTCAAAAGGTGTTGTTTTGTTGCACGACAATGCCCGTCAGCATCCTGCTGCCCACACTACTGAAACGCTCAGAAAATTAAAATCTGAAGTACTGGATCATCCTCCACATAGTCCTGATCTTGCTCCTTCTGATCATTACTTGTTTGGTCCATTAAAAGAGGCATTAAAAGGCCGTAGATTCACCACGAATGAAGCATTGAGAGAAGCGGTGCATTCCTGGCTTGCATCTCAACCAAAAACATTTTTTTATGAGGGTATCAGGAACCTTGAACAACAATGGACCAATTACGTTCAAAAGCAAGGAAACAATGTCGAAAAATGATGTACTTGTAGGTTTGCTATTTGATTCCAAAAAAATGTTATAAATGTATTGCGGATAATAATTGACTTACCCTCGTATATTCTCTCAACAGCTTTGATTTATACCGCAAAGGATACCATAAACTTTCAAAACTCCATGAAAATTAAATTTAACATGACGGCTCTGAATTCAAATACACCGCCAAAATTAGGTCCATAATAATGGCCGACAACGGTCCAGAGTGTATTCGGCCAATGAGATCGAGACACAGCATGGCCATCTTTAGACAAAACGAAGAAGGCCATGGACACAGGCTTCACCCTTTTTTAACATATATATGGAAGATACGATACTTCCACTCCTTCAATGGCAGCCCCCTGGTAAAACCTGTGTAAGGTTTTTTATAAGGCAGATCCTGTGTAAGACGGAAACCTGTTGAAACGGAATGCTTTTTCTGGTCCCAAGGAATTTGGTATAAGGCTAGGCGTACACCGGTTAGTCAAGACAAGACAAGACGAGATAAGTCACGTTTAGTATCAGTACTTTTTCCTGCTTGCAAACAAATTCTAATTGAATTTAGCAAGCAGTATCTTATTTTGGATAATATTAGTTATTTTATAAAAGACAGTACATTATTTCGCTTTATTACTCTGTATATTCATAATATTTTATAAAATACTTGTATGCCTATAATGTATATTTCTTCTTCTTCTTCCTCACCTCCTATTCCTCCTCTTTCCCCTTCTTATCCTTCTCTTTTCTCTTCTTTTTATTCTTCGTTTTTTCTTTTTCTTGGTATTCTATTTCTCCTTTTTATTTTTACTCGTCTTCTCCTCTCTTCTTCTCGTCTTCGCCATGTTCTTCTCATTCTTCCATGTCTCTTCTTCTCCCCTTTCTCCAACCTTCTTCTCTTTCTTTTTCATCTTCCCCTCCTACTCCTCCTTCCACTTCTCTTTCTCTCCTTTCTTTTTTCCTCCTTCTCCATTCTCCAACTCTTCTTCTTCTTCTTCTTCTCCTTCTTCTCCTCTTTCCTCCTCCCGTATTCCTCCTTCTTTTTCACCTTCTTCTCATTCTGTTTTCCTTTTTCTTTTTGCTTCGCATTCATTTTCCTCTTCTCCTTTTTCTTTCTTCTCCTCCTCCTTGTTCTCATTCTTTCACTTCTCTCTTCCTCCCCGAGAGGGTTAAGTGTAAGAGAGGGCCGACTGCACCCTAACTTCGCCCTCCCAGGTTAAAATAAAGGCAGTAATTCATTCATTCCTCCCCTTTCTTCTACTTTTTCTTCTCATCTACATCTTCTTCTTCGTCTTCTCTTCTATTTCTCTCTCATCTTCTTGTATTCCTTCTTCTCGTCCCTCCTCCTCCACCTTCTACTTATCACCATTTCTCTCCTTCTACTTTTTCTTCTCCTTCTCCTTCCATTTCTCTTCTCACCTTTCTTCTTCTATTTCTCCTCCTCGTTCTTTTTTCTACTTCTATTTCTCTCCTTTTCCTTCTTTTCCTTTCTCCTTCTGCCCGCATCTCCTTCTCCTTGAAGGGGAAAATGTTTAGTACGCATGCATGACACTGAAAAGTCTAGTGTGAAGTTTACTTGATTTTAACACAACATTTTTATCTCACTTTGAAATTTCACAATCTTCCCATGAAATTATTCAGAAAAGTAAATTTTCAGAAAAGTTTACTTGATTTTAACACAACATTTTTATCTCATTTTGAAATTTCACAATCTTCTCATGTAATTTTTCAGAAAATCTCCTCGTCAGTAGAAATGAAGGATACAGCTTCTAGTGCCGTTAAGGTGTCTTACTACTCCAAGTGTCTCAACTCATCTGATCTCAGTCAGACTAATAAATGCGATGGACTGAAGGTAATTTCTAGATTTTAGATTTCTAATTTTTTCTAGAATTGAGAAAGATATCGAAACACATAAGCTGCTCCTATTTCCCCTTTTTATTTCTGATTTTATTTTATCTATAGAAAATTGAAAGGAATTCTAAATATAGCAGGAGCCAATTAACTTGTCATAAATCAGCTGATCCAGTAATAATTAAACAGTGATTTCGACACAATAATCAAAAGGCTTGAAAGTCTTAAAGACCTTTAAAGTCTTTAAAAGACCTTTTTAAAGAATACCTTTCAAAGAATAACTTTTTAAAGACCTTTTCAATAATCTGCGAGATTCAGCATTTGTAGGTTAAGTATTGTGATATTGCTCTTTGAGACAGCTGATTTCTGACAAGTTGAATTGGATCCTGCTATATTTCATATTGTATTGTTATTTTTAAATCTAAGGCATGAAGTTAGCCAAGTCTTCTGTTTTTATCTATTTGAGAAAAGTTCTTCATCACTTAAGTACCGGTAGTATATTCGGAACTTTTGGGTTGCGCTTGACTAGCATGGATTTTTCGCGAGGTCTAATGTTCACAGAACTACTAGTGTAGATATTATTGTTTTTTGTTGGTCGTAGATAAAATGGAGTATTCAACGGTTGTATTTTAGGCTTTAAACAACTCTTGAGATACCTCAAAATAACCCGCGCCGTTGCCGCTCGTATTTTTAACTCGGTATCTCACTCATCGTTAACAATCTTATAATACAGAGTGGCGCAAAAAGAATGGATGGATTTGAGTAGGATAGTATCAGTGGACTAGAGCTGTCTGTGACCGCAGAGCGACACCATTTTGTAGGTTTTGAAGTATCCAGTTTTAGTATCAATGGCGCAATTGACCCTGCAAAATTACGTATTTGCTGTAGAACATTATTTCCAATAGAATGAATCTGCAATCGTCGTTCAACGGAGCTTCAGCAGAAAGTTTCAAGTCGAGCTTATTGGCATGAGAATCTTCTTTACTTGAAATTCAAGTTTACTATCGTAAATATCGTTACATTGAAGATTTGAATACTGCAATACATGAATGAACTGCTGCTGTATCAAAAGTTAAGGACCAATTTGAGGCTTTTGATGAGAATTAACGCATTAAGGGCGCCATCTTTCCTATGTATTTTTTGAAATATACTCAAGTGTTTTGGAGTTTTTTATACAAATTCTCAAATTAGGTTATTCACTTAGTATTTTGGTGTTAGGAAGATAAATGTATGATCCGGATAAAAGTTTATAACACTTTGAAAAACATCCGTTCTTTATGCGCCACTCTGTACAACCATTGGATAAACTATCGTACTGAACGACAATTTGATGGTGGGCACACTACTTTACTTAGAACAAAATTTTTCTCTAACGGTTTCTCCCTGTTTGTTTAGGTTGGCACACGTGTCCAGTTCGAAGCCCACGTGGAGCTGAAGGAGTGTCCGAAGAATCCGAAAGACTGGAAGCAGACATTCAACATTTATCCGGTCGGCATCAATGAGACGCTCACTATCAACTTGGAAATGCTGTGCGATTGTCCCTGCGAACACCCCGGACATGAAGTGAGTAGTTTATATCGAGATCAGCTTGGTCTTTATGGTGATATTTTTTACTTTTAGCTATCAATGAACACTTTTTAGAGAGGGTTTTTTTGTTCCTGTCTAGTGTTTTGAGAGACATCTCAATTGGTTGCAACACACCACATGAGGCCTGCTTGAAGCAGCTGAGCATCACCATTCCTGACATAATTAGCTTCTCGAATAACCAATTTGAAAAAATATTTCGAAAATAATTTTTCTAAAATGAACTAAATTTTCAATTAAATTGAAAATTTGTTATTTTTCTCAAAAGTTGATATTTCGAGAAACTAATTATGTCAAGTGATAGATAATACCTTCAAGCACGTATGCTCAAAACTTCATGATTGTATTTGTAACCAATTTTGAGATGACTTTCTCCAAAAATTTCCACTTTAGACGCCCATATCTCAAAAACTGATGAACAAAAAAAATTTTCCCTCTAAAAAGTGTTTCATTTTGATAGCTTGATAGTATCCAAATCGTAAAACTTTAAAAAATATCACCATAAAAAAGTTTTTTTCAAGCTGATGCACAGCCATAAGGCACTACTCACACCTGGAAACTTCACATTGAAAAGCAACTCATCGCTCGGCAACTCAGCGACGCAGCATGTGTTTTCAAATGACGACGCTCAGACTAGGCGATTCCAGAATAGGAAACTACATCGCCGCGCAACTGAGTTGCTCTTCGATCTGACATGCTGGTCGCCGAGCGATGTGTGGACAGATTCTATGTACAGAAAAGTGAGGTTAGGTGATATTCTAACCACATCAAACTGGAAAAGTAGGACTATTTGCTTTTAAAAGTAGTATTTCATCATTTATTGGTTACTTCAACTTATAAAATATCGAAGATAAGTTATAAAATTCTCAAAATATTTACTTTTTGAGAATATTGTGATAGTAGTCGAACAGCAACTCTGGCAACTAGAGTAGCGGCTGTGAGTATGACAAGCAACTGCTGCATCGCTGAGTTGCCGAGCGATGAGTTGCTTTTCGATTTGAAGTTTCCAGGTGTGAGTAGTGCCTATCTCTTTTTTCTCCTCCTCCTCTTCCTCCTCTACTTCTTCTTCTCTACAGAGACTGTATATTTATTTATTTATTCAGTAATTTAAACATAATACTAAATGAAAAGTTCAACAGGCTTAAGCCACAAAACTATCCCTCTTCAAATTTAGAAAAAAGTCCAAAATTTAGGTTATGATCCATATCTTTCAAAGTCACAATTTTTCACTCCGAAAACGAAACACTTGGAAATTTTTGAATATTACAGCAGATAATATGTAAGTTTTGAACCGAAAATAGCCAAATTGTTAAAAATTTAAATTCTTTGAAAATTTAGATTACAACATTGAAAAATTTTGCACCAGAAAACAAACTCACTAGTAGCTACAGCTGTATAATAACAGTGTGACCATTTGATGTCACACTTGTGATTGGTCAGCTCGTTCAAATCCAGCCATACTTTTCCCATAAGGCTAGGCGTACACCGGCTAGTCAAGACAAGACAAGATTAGTCACGTTTAGTCACAGTAATACACATAGTTGCTTATGAAGCAGCTTACACCGATGCAATGACTAATCGGTGTGTGTTGCTTCATAAAAAGGAGAAGAAGAAGGAAGAGAAGGAGAAGATAGAGGAATGGAGGAGAAGAAGAAGAAGAACTACAACAACAACGAGAAGAAGAAGATCGAAAAGAAGGACAAGAAGAAGATGGAAAAGGAGGAAGAAGAAGAAGAAGAATTATTACAACAACAAGGAGAAGAATAACAAGAAGAAGATGGAGAAGAAGATTGAAAAAGTTAATGAAAGGAGGAAGTTGATTGGAAACTGTTTCATATATTTCAATAGTCGCAGTTTTATGCGACCTGGGATGTCCTAGTTTCTCATTAATTTGTTCTTTTTTCCCTATGACAGTGGTACGAAGAGTTTTCCACCCACAGCTCAGGCTCTGGTGAGTACTACTCCTCCTCCTCGTCCTCCTCCTTCTCATCCTTCTTCTACTTTTTCTTCTTTTTTTTCTCTTCTTCTCCACCGTCTGTGTAAGTGGGAGCACCTACTATTGTGATAACACAATAGTTGTCATTGATTATTATTTTTTTCAATATCCATTTATTCACATTGCTCGCTTAATACAGGGTGATCGTAAAGTCGCGCAACCCAAAATCATAACAGTCTTATGCCCGGTTTTTCAGTCGCTCAATAGGCAGTTTATGGATCCAATAGCACTATTGAATCAATAACCATGTGTTTTCAAATGCAAAAAAAAGTTATTGATTCAAT
This sequence comes from Laodelphax striatellus, assembly GCA_017141395.1. Lineage (NCBI taxonomy): Eukaryota > Metazoa > Arthropoda > Insecta > Hemiptera > Delphacidae > Laodelphax > Laodelphax striatellus. The sequence continues at coordinate 10,458,911 of CM029543.1, forward strand.
AAGGTTATTGAACGACTGAAAAACCGGGCATTTGAAAGCTGTAATGTGTTATTGATTTTTTCTATATGGTCGATTTGTTTGGTACTTTAGCATCTGGAAAGGCATTGGAGAAATGTTCTTGACACTTTGCGTAGGATTTCGATTCACAGTAACTCAAAACGATAGAAACACGTTGTTCTTGCGTAAAAGACATTGCGACTTGAACTGAACAAACAAACTGATTTCTGGCTAATTGTCGCCCGATGGCGTGATCTGGCAGTGCAGCCACCTGCTGTACATCTGGACGAAAAATTCCCATATGCAAATCATACTTTACAAATTTACCTGTCATTCCTACACGGCTTCAAACATTGGGTTGCGCGACTTTACGATCACCCGGTATAATAGGATATTTACCCATTTACGGCTTTTCGTCTCCTCCGAAAGACGGGAGTGGCCGTTTCTGTCAAAATCCGTTCCGGCAACTGTATTCGATCTTGGAACCTTTGGATTATCAGACAGGCGCTTATCGCCCTCGGCTACTGACTACTCCGTTATAATTGTTATCTACACGAATAAAGTTAGTAATCTAATCTAAAAACGTGGGGTTTTATACTGCAACAGAATGTAGTTGCAGACAATGCAAAATAAATTACTTTTTTTTCTATCCTCTTCTGTTACAATTCCCTATGAACTGGGTTTTTATACGATTTAGCAGTCTTTCTTTTAGGCTCTACTCAAACTTGGAATCGCGAAAATCAGAACTTTCATCTTCCCCTCTTTTACCTTTAATCTTATTTATATTCAATACTAAAAGCTATGTTATTTTTTTGGAAATATTTAATATCTGTAGTAATCTTGGAAATAAGTTTAATTAGAACTATTAAATTACGTTATGAGATGTTTGAATGATATGATCTAATCAGATCATTGATCATATATCCTATCATTTTTTGTGTAATTGGCTTATCATGTATGGTAGTATTTCAAGCTGTATTTTGTACAGATTTTTGTGCAATGAGTCTTTTCAGACATAGTACAAACAATAAATAAATAAATCTCTTTGCTCACAGTACTTCCTTTTTTGACGCACAAACAGCGACTGACTAGAAAGCTAGCATGCCCTGGACTAGGCTACTGATTTTATTAGATAGTTCTTACCTCAAAAGCTAGAAGTCGCTCTTTATCCACTTCGTTTTTAAGCAAGAGCTGAGGTGTCTGGAATAGCCTAGCAAGACTTAGGTCTGGTCTAACAATCTTTAATCACTTAAAGCTTGGTATTTGTTTACAAAAACTTTAGACCTAGCTACTTCTAGCTTTTATTCACCTCACCCATTATGTTAACCAGTGCTGTAACAATTCAAACTAATCCAAAATCATCTAAATCGGTTCAGCCGTTCTCGAGTTATGAGTGAGCGTACAGACACCAACTCTCTTTTATTAATGTAGATAGATATCCATTTATTCACATATTTACCCATTCATCTACTTATTTCTCATTAATTTGTTCTTTTTTTGCTACGACAGTGGTACGAAGAGTTCTCGGCGCACTGTTCGGGCGCGGGCACCTACTCGTGCGGCATCTGCGAGTACTACTCCTCCTTTCCGTCCTCTTCCTACTCCTCCTCCTCCTCCTCCTTCTCCTACTCCTCCTTCTTCTTTTCTTTTCTTCTTCTTTTTCATCTCCCTCCTTTCTTCTTCTTTTTCATCTCCTCCTTTTCTTCCTCTTCTTATTCTCTTCTTCTCCACCGTCTGTAGAAGAAGAAGAGAAGGAGAAGATAGAAAGAGAAGAAGAACAATAAGAACAACGAGAAGAAGAAGATCGAAAAGACAAGAAGAAGATGGAAAGGAGAAGAAGAAGAAGAAGAAGAAGAAGAAGAAGAAGAAGAATAATTACAACAACAACAACAAGGAGAAGAATAACTAGAAGAAGATGGAGAAGAAGATTGAAAAAAATTGATGAAGGAGGTGGAGGAGGAAGAGGATTGGAAACTATTTTATATATTTCAATAGTCGCAGTTTTATGCAACCTGGGATGTCCTAGTTTCTCATTAATTTGTTCTTTTTTTCCCATGACAGTGGTACGAAGAGTTCTCCGCGCACTGCTCGGGCTCGGGCACCTACAAGTGCGGCATCTGCGAGTACTACTCCTCCTCCTCCTACTCCCACTCCTGTTCCTCCTTCTCGTCCTCCTACTCCTCCTCCTTCTACTCCTCCCCCTCCTCCTCCTCCCACCCTCCTCCTCCTCCTCCTCCTTCTACTCCTAGTCTTCCTCCTTCTCCTACTCCTTCCTCCTACTCCTCCTCCTTCTTTTCATCTCCTTCTTCTTATTCTCTTCTTCTCCACCGTCTGTGTAAGAAGAAGGAAGAGAAGGAGAAGATGGAGAAGAAGAACAATAACAACAACGAGAAGAAGAAGAAGATCGAAAAGAAGGACAAGAAGAAGAAGAAGAGGATGGAAAAGGAGAAGAAGAAAAAGAAGAAGAATTACAACAACAAGAAGGAGAAGAACAAGAAGAAGATTGAAAAAAATTTGATGAAGTGGGAGGAGTAAGATGATTGGAAACTATTTCATATATTTCAATAGTCGCAGTTTTATGCTACCTGGGATGTCCTAGTTTCTCATTATTTTTTTTTTGTTTTGCTATGACAGTGGTACGAAGAGTTCTCCGCGCACTGCTCGGGCACCCACAAGTGCAGCATTTGCGAGTACTACTCCTCCTCTCCGTCCTCTTCCTCCTCCCTCCTCCACCTCCTCCTACTCCTCTTCCTCCTCCTCCTCCACCTCCTCCTACTCCTCATCCTCCTCCTCCTCCTCCTCCTCCTCCTCCTCCCTCCTCCTTCTTCTTCTTCTTCTTCTTCTTCTTCTTCTTCTTCTTCTTCTTCTTCTTCTTCTTCTTCTTCTTCTTCTTCTTCTTCTTCTTCTTCTTCTTCTTCCCTCCTCCTCCTCCTCCTCATCCTCGATCTTCACCTCCTCCTCCTCTTCTACTCCTCCTCCTCCTTCTTCCTTTTCTTCTTCATATTTTTTATTCTTCTACTCCTTCTCCTTCTCCACCGCATCCTCCTCCTTTTCCTCTTCATCTTTTCCTTTTTTCTCTTCATCTTCTTATTCTTGTCCTTCTTCTTCTTCTTTTTCTTTTTTTTTCTCTTCTTCTCCACCGTCTTTGTAAGTGAGAACACCTACTATTGTGAACACCATTCATTATTATTTTTAAAATATCCATTTATTCACATTGCTCGCTTAATATAATAGGATATTTACCCATTCATCTACTTATTCTCATAATTCTCTTATTCTTATTTCACATTAATTTGTTCTTTTTTTCCCATGCCAGTGGTACGAAGAGTACTCCAGCCACTGTTCGGGCGCGGGCACCTACAAGTGCGGCATCTGCGAGTACTACTCCTCCTCCTCCTCCACCTCCTCCTACTCCTCCTCCTCCTCTTACTATTCTGCCTCCTTCTTCTCCTCCCCCTCCAACTCCTCCTACTTCTTCTTCTTCTTCTTCTTCTTCTTCTTCTTCTTCTTCTTCTTCTTCTTCTTCTTCTTCTTCTTCTTCTTCTTCTTCTTCTTCTTCTTCTTCTTCTTCTTCTTCTTCTTCTTCTTCTTCTTCTTCTTCTTCTTCTTCTTCTTCTTCTTCTTCTTCTTCTTCTTCTTCTTCTTCTTCTTCTTCTTCTTCTTCTTCTTCTTCTTCTTCTTCTTCTTCTTCTTCTTCTTCTTCTTCTTCCTCTTCTTCTTCTTCTTCTTCTTCTTCTTCTTCTTCTTCTTCTTCTTCTTCTTCTTCTTCTTCTTCTTCTTCTTCCTTCTTCTTCTTCTTCTTCTTCTTCTTCTTCTTCTTCTTCTTCTTCTTCTTCTTCTTCTTCTTCTTCTTCTTCTTCTTCTTCTTCTTCTTCTTCTTCTTCTTCTTCTTCTTCTTCTTCTTCTTCTTCTTCTTCTTCTTCTTCTTCTTCTTCTTCTTCTTCTTCTTCTTCTTCTTCTTCTTCTTCTTCTTCTTCTTCTTCTTCTTCTTCTTCTTCTTCTTCTTCTCCTCTTCTTCTTCTTCCTCCTTCTTCTTCTCTCCTCTTCTTCTTCTTCTTCTTCTTCTTCTTCTTCTTCTTCTTCACCTCCTCCTCCTCCTCATCCTCGATCTTCACTCCTCCTCCTCCTTCTCCTCCTCCTCCTCCTTCCTTTCTCCTTCTATTATTTTTATTCTTCTGCTCCTTCCTCCTTCTCCACCCATCCTCCTCCTTTTCCTCTTCATCCTCCTTTTCTCTTCATCTTCTTTTCTTCTCCTCCTTTTTCTTCTTTTTCTTTTTTTCTCTTCTTCCCCACCGTCTGTGCAAGTGGGAACACCTACTATTGTGACAACACCATTCACTATTATTTTTTAAATATCCATTTATTCACATTGTAACTTAATATAATAGGATATCACCCATTCATCTACTTATTCATAATTCTCTTATTCTTATTTCACATTAATTTGTTCTTTTTCCCATGCCAGTGGTACGAAGTACTCAGCCACTGTTCCTCACCCAAGTGCATCTGAGTACTACTCCTCCTCCTCCTACTCCCCTCCTGTTCCTCCTTCTCATCTCCTCCTCCTCCTCCTCCTCGTCCCCTCCTCCTCCTGCTCCTAGTCCTCCTCCTCCTCCTCCTCCTTCTCCTCCTCCTCCTCCTTCTCCTACTCCTCCTTCTTCTTCTTCTTCTTCTTCTTCTTTTCTCATCTTCTTCTTTTCTTCTTCTTCTTCTTCTTCTTCTTCTTCTTCTTTTTCTTCTTCTTCTTCTCTTCTTCTTCTTCTTCTTCTTCTTTTCAACTCCCCCTTTTTCTTCTTCTTTTTCATCTCCTCCTTTTTCTTCTTCTCATTCCCTTTTTCTCCACCTTCTGTGTAAGAAGCAGAAGATGGATTAGAAGAACAATAACAACAAAGAGAAGAAGATCATGAGGACGAGAAGAAGAAGAGGATCGAAAAGGAGGAGAAGAAGAAAAAGAAGAATAATTACAAGAAGGAGAATTACAACAACAAGAAGGAAGAACAACAGAAGAAGATTGAAAAAAATTGATGAAGAGGTGGAGGAGGATGAAACTATTTCATATATTTCAAGTTTTGTGCGACCTGGGATGTCCTAGTTTCTCATTAATTTGTTGTTTTGCTAATTCTTATACTTATTCCACATTAATTTGTTTGTTTTCCATGACAGTGGTACGAAGAGTTCTCGACACTGCTCAGGCGCAGGCACCTACTCGTGCAGCATCTGCAGTACTACTCCTCCTCCTATCCTACTCCTGTTCCTCCTTCTCGTCCTCCTCCTCCTTCTTCTCCTCCTCCTTCTCCTACTCCTCCTTCCCCTTCTTTTTCTTTTTTTCTCCTTTTTTTCTCTTCTTCTCCACCGTCAGTGTAAGTGGGAGCACCTACTATTGTGACAACACCATTCATTATTATTTTTTAAATGTCCATTTATTCACATACTAGTTGTCCCGGCGAAATTTCGTATCGCCCTCTTCCCCCCCCCCCACAAATGTGCCCCCTTCATGCCACCCCCCCCCCAAAGTGTCATCCCCAAAATGCCCCCCTTCATTCCCCCCACAAATCCCCCTTCATTTCAACCCCCTCTTTCCAACCAAATGTCACCCCCCTCTTCCCTCAATTGGCCCCCTTCATTTAACCACCCCCCCCCCCAAAATGTCACCCCTCAAATATCCCCCTTCATGTCACTTCCAAATGCCCCCTTTCATGTCTGTTAACGCACGCATGCTCGTGCAACTTTCAACTTATAGTCTTTATCTTATCATAAGATTGACATGGGATCCTTTGTGGTCCTCTAGGGAGGAACCCGATTGAGTTAGGTCGAAATTGATGGCTTATAAACCTTTTCCGTGAAATTTTACACATATATACCAAGTTTCATGGCAAACGGTCCAACGGTTTCCGCGTCTATAAACGCCAAACAAACAAACCAACACTCTTTTATATATATGAAGATAAGATCCACCCATTCATCAACACTCTCTTTTATATATAAGAAGATGAGATCCACCCATTCATCTACTTATTTCTGATTAATTTGTTTGTTTTGCTATGACAGTGGTACGAAGAGTTCTCCGCGCACTGCTCGGGCGCGGGCACCTACAAGTGCGGCATTTGCGAGTACTACTCCTCCTTTCCGTCCTCTTCCTCCATAGGAATAGGTGAGACGAAAATGGAGAAGAAGGAGAAGATAATGGAAAAGAAGGAGATGGAGAATGGAAAGGAGAAGAAGAAAAAGGTGGAGGAGAATATGGAGAAGAAGAAATAGGTGGAGAAGAAGAAAGACGAGAAGAAGAAATAGGAGAAGATGGAGAAGTAGAAAGACGAGGAGAAGCAGAAGATCGAGAAGGAGGAGGAGGTGGAGGAGAAGAGGAAGTAGAAGAAGGAGATGGAGAATGAGAAGGAGAAGAAGAAGGAAAGGAGAAGGAGAAATGGGAGAAGAGGGAGAAGTAGAAAGACGAGAAGAAGAAGAAGTAGAATAAGGAGATGGAGAGTGAGGAGGAGGAGAAGAAAAAGGAGGAGAAGATGAAGGAGGAGGAAGAAGTGGGGAAGAAAAAGGAGGAGAAAATGGAGAAGAAGAAGAATGAAAAGAGGAAAAGGAGGAGAAGATAAAGGGGAAAAGATGCGAAGAAGAAAATGGAGGAGAAGAAGAAAGAAGAAGAAAGAAGAATGAAGAATGAAGAAAAAAATGTGGAAAGCAAGGAAATGGATAAGAAGAAGAACAACAACAGCAACGAGAAGAAGAAGAAGAAGAAGAAGAAGAAGAAGAAGATGGAGGAGGGAGAGAATAATAATAATTACAACAACAACAAGAAGATGGAGAAAATTGAAAAAAGTTGGAAACTATTTTATATAATATTTCAATAGTCGCAGTTTTATGCGACCTGGGATGTCCTAGTTTCTCATTAATTTGTTTGTTTTGCTAATTCTCTTATACTTATTTCACATTAATTTGTTCTTTTCTTCCCATGCCAGTGGTACGAAGAGTTCTCGGCGCACTGTTCGGGCGCGGGCACCTACTCGTGCGGCATCTGCGAGTACTACTCCTCCTTTCCGTCCTCTTATCCTCCTCCTCCTCCTCCTCCTCCTCCTACTCCTCCCTCCTCCTCCTCCCTCCTCCTCCTTCTTCTTTTCTTCTTCATCTTTTTATTCTTCTACTCCTTCTTCTTCTTCTTCTTCTTCTTCTTCTTCTTCTTCTTCTTCCTCTTCATCTTCTCCTTTTTCTCTTCATCTTCTTATTCTTGTCCTTCTTCTTCTTCTTCTTCTTCTTCTTCTTCTTCTTCTTCTTCTTCTTCTTCTTCTTCTACCCCTCCTCCTCCTCCTTTTTCTTCTTCTCATTCTCCTACTTCTTCTTTTTTCTACCCCTCCTCCTCCTTCTTCTCCTTTCTCTTCTTCTCATTCCCCTCCTTCTCCTCCTCCTCATCCTCGATCTTCACCTCCTCCTCCTCCTCTTCTTTTTTCTTATCCTCTTTCTTCTTCTTCTCCTCACCCTCCTCCTTCTTCTGTTCTTCCTCCTCCTCCTCCTCTCCTGGTTCACCTCCTCATCCATAATTATTTATAACTGGATTATTATTTACAAGTGCGGTATTTGCGAGTACTACTCCTACTCCTACTGTTCCTCCTTCTCGTCCTCCTCCTCCTCCTCCTAGTCTTCCTCCTTCTCCTCCCCCTTCTTTTTCTTCTTTTTTTTTCTCTTCTTCTCCACCGTCTGTGTAAGTGGGAGCACCCACTATTGTGACAACACAATAGTTGTCATTCATTATTATTATTTCAATATTCATTTATTCACATTGCTCGCTTAATACAGTACTATTGTACAATACGCTATTGGTATAATAGGATATTTACCCATTCACGGCTTTTCGTCTCCTCCGAAAGACGGGAGTGGCCGTTTCTGTCAAAATCCGTTCCGGCAACTGTATTCGATCTTGGAACCTTTGGATTCAAATCAAATTCTTTATTGCCATAAAATTCTAGACAGGCGCTTATCGCCCTCGGCTACGGACCAATCCAAAACTTATTCTCATGATTCTCATAGTTATCTTATTCTTATTTCTCATTAATTTGTTCTTTTTTCCCCATGACAGTGGTACGAAGAGTTCTCCGCGCACTGCTCGGGCGCCTCGTGCGGCATTTGCGAGTACTACTCCTCCTTTCCGTCCTCTTCCTCCTCCTCCTCCTCCTCCTCCTTCTCGTCCTCCTCCTTCTCCTCCTCCTTCTTCTTCTTCTTCTTCTTCGTCTCCTTCTTCTTCTTCTTCTTCTTCTCATTCTCCTGCTTCTTCTTCTTCTTCTTCTTCTTCTTCGTCTCCTTCTTCTTCTTCTTCTTCTTCTCATTCTCCTGCTTCTTCTTCTTCTTCTTCTTCTACTCCTCCTCCTACTCCTCCTCCTCCTCCTCCTCCTCCTCCTCCTCCTCCTCCTCCTCCTTCTTCTTCTTCTTCTTCTACTCCTCCTCCTCCTCCTCCTCCTCCTCCTCCTCCTCCTCCTCCTCCTCCTCCTCCTCCTCCTCTCCTCCTCCTCCTCCTCCTCCTCCTCCTCCTTCTCATTCCCTAGGAATGAGAGCCTAGGAATGTAGCCTAGGTATGTGGTTCAAGGGTGTGAAGTATCCACTGACCGTTGTTCTTATTTCTCATTAATTTGTTCTTTTTTTGCTATGCCAGTGGTACGAAGAGTTCTCGGCGCACTGTTCGGGCGCGGGCACCTACTCGTGCGGCATCTGCGAGTGCGACGACGCCCACTTCGGTCGGCGCTGCGAGTGCGACACCAACAACCTGAAGGCCGGAGCCGGGGACGACATGACAGCCGGCTGCCGGCCGGACAACGCGACTGCCGTCGACTGCAGCGGACGCGGCATGTGCGTGTGCGGCCAGTGCGAGTGCGAGAGCCGCGCTAATCCGGAGGAGGTGAGTTAGTTATCTATTTTATTTATTTCTTTCTTATAAAATTACAAATACAACTTTTAAAACAATCAGAAAAAAGAATCAATATCAATACAGTATTATACAATGTGTCCCACGAAGAGGTTTAAATGTTTAATTTTATATTACGTGCCCATTCATGCACCGAACTTTTTTAAACTTTACACAGTTTACAAAGTAGGTTCTAAAAATATTTTGGGAAAATTTCAGCTCCCTAACCTTTGTAGAAACAAAATGGCGGCTTATTGAAAAACGATACTTCGAAACCATTAAAAAAGGTTTCTAGTTTTATAAAATATTTTTATTGTTACATTCTAGGGCAATATGACTTTTAAATAAAGAAAAACTAGAACATAGCCTAATAAAAAACCTTAAAGTCCAAAATTAGTCAAACTGTAACCCATCCACAGCAACACACAGATAACAGCCCCTAACAAATGAATGAAATGATTCATAAGCTCTTACAAAGAAACTCCGCGGTATCTGGAGAAGTTCCTCTTCTATTGATCGTTTTAGTTCCTCATGAAGCTATAGGTATAAACTTGTTTCTTCAAGTAACCCCCAAAAAAAGAAGTTACAAACAGTTAAATCTTGTGATCAGAGTGGCCAATCTAAGAAATAACTTACACGACCAATCCAACAGCCTTGAAGGTTGTCATTTAGTAATTGTTTGACATCAGTGTGTTGCTGTGGATGGGTTATAGTTCGACTAATTTTGGACTATAAGGGTTTTCATTAGGTTATGTCCTAGTTTTTTCTCTTATTTAAAAATCATATTGCCCTAGGATGTAACAATAAAAATATTTCATAAAACCAAAAACACATTTTTTAATGTTTTCAAAGTATCGTTTTTCAATATGCCGCCATTTTGTTTCTAAAAAGGTTAGGGAGCTGAAATTTTCCCAGAATATTTTTAAAACCTACTTCGTAAACTGTGTGAAGTTAAAAAAATTTCTGTGCATGAATGGGCACGTAATATAAAATTAAACATTTAAACCTCTTCGTGGGACACACGGTACAAATAAGAACATAAGAAACTACTTCACCAAAAGAGCAAGCTCGAGCTTGGGGAAGGAGCAGCCGTGCTTCAATAACAACTAAAAACTGTAACCTTCTACAAAACACATAAAATCAGTAATAATATAGTAAGCCATTCATTCAATTCTTAAAATTATAATCATATTGTAATATATAAATCTGTAATAATAAATGATGAATGAATTAGATCATTATAATTATCAAATTACTTTTATAATATCAGAATACTAGAAAAAAGTTTTTTGTGGAGATGTGAAAGTAAGATATAATGTGCAGATGAGATTTTTTTTCAATATTAGAGATTTCAACGAATAACAGTGTCATCATTAGAGCCCGGATGTTAGGCAAAATGCCTTAATTTTGCCTATTCTGCCTTTTTCGGGTGTTAGTGCCTATTTCAATACCAATAGCTTATTTCATCCTACTTTATATGTTTCGCCAATATGATTACCAATTTTTTAATTTGAAATATTTGAAGAAGTATTAGATGACTGGAAAAAGAAAATCATGTACATGAGAATAAGTCTATGATCTTTCAGAAAGAGAACAATATTCAAAAAAAACTGAGTCAAAAAACTTCAAGAATTACATATTAATCATGTGCAACCAGTAGAATATAAGTTTTTCAATTTTCTTGTATTATTTTACCAAAACTGTATAGGAATACACTATGCCTTTTTACGATTTTAAAGCGCCTATTTTTGTGTTTTTTAGTGCCTTTTTGCCTGCCTATTTCAAGTATTATAAATGCCTGAACATCCGGGCTCTAGTCATCATCATGCAGAATTTAAATATAATAAAAGATAAATTTATTCGAGAAGAGTGTTTATAAATATCAAGATAAATGAATAGAACTGATATATAGTTGGATGAAAAAAAGTATAACAAAAACACTATCCTATTGTATTCCAGAATCGCTCAGCCCTATCCCAGCCATGAGCGTCAACAAGATACTTTTTGGAGTTGGATTGAAGTAAAATACAATACAGTAGCCTATTATTAGAATTTGTGTTACTAAAATCAATCAGCTTTATTTTATGAACAATCTAGGATCCTGCTAAAACCGAATATTTTCTAGCAGGTGCATAAAGAAACCTTTTTTCATAGTAGTTTATGCAATGGTTGTATTATGAGAACCTTTAAATGACGATTGAGATACGGAAGGCCAAATTCAAAGGCCAAATTACAACCATTGCATACACCATTTTATCTACGACCTACAAAAAACCAATAATATCTACATCCTTATATAAATAATAAATCTAAACTAACCTTGATTCAAACCTTCGATCATGTATAGAATGAACACGGCCTATGCTATAAGGCTAGGCGTACACCGGTTAGTCAAGACAAGACAAGACGAGATTAGTCTCGTTTAGTCACAGTAATTCACGCTTGTAGGTAGCACACACCGATGCAATGACTGATCGGTGTGTTGCTTATAAACTGTGAAATGTGAAACGACTAATCTCGTCTTATCTTATCTTGACTAACGCAACCTAAGCAAACACCTTTACTGTTCTTGCCCTTCAGAGAGAGTGAGAGCGAGTTAGTGTGCGAGAGAGACAAGATTATTTCAGCTGTTGAGATAATGCATTTTAATCATCTGATCACATGCATACAATCTGCGACTACTCTTAAGGCAGATCGTACACCGGAGCAATAAGCAATAGGCAATAAGCAATATTTGGATCATATGATTAACTACTCTATAGAAACAAATAGTCCAATGCACACCTTAAACAGCTGTTTCGGTGTGTATATTGAACTATTGGTTTGTATAGAGTAGACAATCATATGATCCATAATATGTTGCTAGTTGCCTATTGCTTATTGCTCCGGTGTATGACAGGGGTAACTTCCTTGGTAAAAGCAGCATCTCCACTACCAAAATTGAGAAAAATATCGAAACACATCGGTTGCTATAATAATATAGTAAATAGAGTTGAATTTCATGGTTTTTTTTCTTTAAAATTTCCATTCCTGTGCCTACGTACTCCCGAGCAGAGCTCGATCCCCTGATATTTAGTGTACGATATGAAAGCGAAGAACGCTCGTATAGTTTTACTGGAGGGCAAGATCCAATTCATGTTTGCTTCAACATTTATGGCATAGGCCGTGTCTATTCTATACATGGTCGAAGGTTTGAATCAAGGTTAGTTTAGATTGATAATGTAGATATTAGTTGTAAGCATCGATACCTATAGTATTTCCTTCTTGTTTGGTAAGACAAATAATATGTCAGTTGAGTCATAAACTACTGCTGTCATTACCTATTATAACTAAAAATTTTCAAATAATTCACTTTATACAGCCATTCACTTTGGTTTAAAATTCCGTATTAAAATCATGTATCGCATCACCATCTCATAATTTGAAAAATAATGACAAATCCAAGATGGCGGACTAAATTTGAAAAAGTCACTGTAAGGTAGTATTTTTGAGTTAAGTAGGATACTCAATCACCCCTATCATCAAATCAACTTTGTATTAATTAAGAGATATCAAGCCGATCTCATACTTTTCACTCACTTTGACATTGTAAATATGTCTGATTGATAATTAAAATATCTTGAAAACGGTCTGAGATATCGATGTTCGGTTTTCGCCATTCATTTTCTCTTGAAATTCTGTATTGAAATCATGTATAACATAACCACCTTCCCATTCGAAAAAATGAAGTTAGATTCAATATGGCGGACCAGATTTTTGAAATCACATTAAAGTAGTATTTTCAATTTTAGTATAATCCCCAATGTCACCTACTGTCATATTACCTTGGTATAAAAAATATTAAGCCGTTTCCATAATTTTAATCAACCCTGTATAATTTTTCCAATGCTTGCTATTCATTTTTGTCTCATGTGCAGCAAATAACGGGAGCATTCTGCGAGTGCGACAATTTCTCGTGCGACCGCTATGACGGTGTGCTGTGCTCGGGGCCTGAGCAGGGCACGTGCGAGTGCGGCCAGTGCGTGTGCAAGCCGGGATGGACGCACGGCGCCCGGGGACAAGCATGCGACTGCCGCACGGGCAATGATACATGCGTGGCGCCTGGAGGCAACGGTGAGTCGATCAAGTGCTTGATTCATTTCCGTTATTATTACTTGATTTTCTATTATAAACTAATTAATCTCATTACTTTTGCAAATGCCACAAATGTCAAAAAAACTGGAAAATTATAAACCAACTAAGATCCCCGTAAATACCTCCTCCTTCACTACAAATCTTCATTAATGTACCACAATTTTCAGTACCGTACATCTATTCCATCAGATAATTCCATAACAATTTTGTATTTTTTATCAGTGTTAAAGACCACTAAGCTTGGCAAATTCCAATAATAGTTTGATTAGGTACTATTTCCCAATATGTAATTTCAACACTCTAATATCTTAGTGTACAGCAATTTGTAAAATAATCGAAAAGTTTATTTAATTGCATCAAGTTGAAAATTATCAGCAATTTGTCAAAAAAAAATGTGATTAGGCATAGGTTCGAACCCACGCCATTCAGACCGAGAGATTCTGTAGGCGGCATCGCTACCATCAATTCAGTTGAAGAGATTGTGATTCAAAGCCGTATTAAAAGTGAGAGGTTAGAAACTGACTCGTTTCATTTATGATGGCTACGGGAAGTATTTTAGCCTAGCGAATGAAGTGATATTTGAGCATCAATTCTGAAATATCTAAAGGGAAAATTGAAATTTGGGCTTCGAGGTGTATAAAATTGATATTTTTGGAAGCTGTATGCAAAATTTCAAGGTCTAGATCATTCTCATTTTTTCGGAACGCAATCCACAAAATTAGCTTGCTCCTTGCTAATAAACACACACACGCAACCGTATCTTCTTTTATTCACCTTGATGATGATGATGATGATGATTATTTATTTATTTAGCGTATGGCTTTTTATAGTAGGGAGACCCGAGTAGGGTTGTTCCACTTCACCAACAACCAATTATCCCACGATAGGGAACATGGTAAAAGTTTGTTTTCACTTAGAAAACAGACATCCGCAATTAAAAAAAAGTATTTTTTGATTTTATAAAGTCTGAAAAAATGTAACACTAATACACAGCACAGAACTATTATAAATTAATTTACTAAGACATCCCAGGTCGCATAAAACTGCTTTGACTGTAGCTTTGTCCAGTTGTCATAAATGTTGGTGCAAAGTTCCAATTCCATATGTTTCACCATTATTGAGATACAAAATAATAAGTGAAAAAAAAATGGCAGCTGTGTTAGTAACTAAGGACCTCTGGACAATTTAAATATGATATTTAGATATGCTTTTTACCCAGGAACAATGCCTAGAGTATTGGTAGGGAGTTCTGAAACACCCTGTATATTATACAGTAGCAATATTCAAGCTTATTATGGTACATACTATGAGCATATAAAGCTCTGTTTACCCATCAAGAACAACTTGAAGCATTTTATAAGCTTATGCCATATTCACTTCTCTCACTCTTCTTCCCAATATTTTTCAATAGATTTCTGGCTTCAATTCACTATTTTTACCCTGATTACTATCGATACAATATTGATATTGAGTTTTAACATGATATTAATCAAAATTTCAGAGGACTAATCCAGAAAAGAATTCAATTGAATCTTTTATAACATCAGTAGAGAAGAATTCAATATAGCTCTGTTTTATGGAGCTCCGTTGCGGAGCACGGGGGGCTGCTAGTTTGAAAAATATCAGATTAGAAAAAATTGCTGATTAGTGTTCTCAGACTAAATGACAATATTAGGTGAGGCTGAAAACGTTTTTCTAGAAGTTTTAATATAATTGTTTTTAATTTCTAGGAGAGGTGTGTTCGGGTAGAGGTCGGTGCGAGTGTGGCAAGTGTCGGTGTAGCGAGGAGGAAGCAACCGGCAGAAGGTACACCGGACAGTTTTGTGAGAAATGCACGGTGAGTTATCATTTATTGTCTTTCCCTTCTTCTTCTCTTTCTTCTTCTTCTCCTTCTTCTTCTTCTTCTTCTTCTTCTTCTTCTTCTTCTTCTTCTTCTTCTTCTTCTTCTTCTTCTCCTTCTTCATCTCCTTCTCATTCTTCTTCATCTCTTGTTCCTCTCCTCCTCTTCTACTTCTGTTTAATCTTTTCTCGTTCTTCTACTTCTCCTCTTCATCTCCTTCTCCTTCCTCTTCTTCTTCTTCTCCTCCTCTTCCTCTTCTACTTCTTCATCTCATGCTTCTATTTCTTCTCCTCCTCCTCCTCCTCCTCCTTCCTCTTCTACTTCTCACCATAATCTCCTGTTCTTCTTCTCCCTTTTCTACTTCTTTTCAATCTTCTTCTCGTTCTTCTACTTCTTCCTCTTCACTTCTCTTTTATTAACATACTAGAAGTTACCCGTGCTTCGCAACGGAGCTCCACAAAACAAAGCTAAAATTGATTTCTTCTCTACTATGTGTATCAAAGATAGGCCTATTATTCCTTTTTTCTGGATTAGGCCTTGAAATATTGTATAGCCAAATGCTATGCTAAAACTGAATATATATATAAGGGAGGGAAAAATAGTTTAAATTTATTGAGAAATTCATTACATCCAATAAAGTAATGAATTGGAACAATTCAGAAATTAACAGGAAAAATATTAGGAAGAAAATGGAGAGAAGTTTATTGTGGCATAGGCTTCAAGTTATTCTTGATGGGTAAACACAACTGTATACTTAGTGTAAGTGTAAGTAGTATTTACGCTACTTTACTGTAAGCTACACATTCATCTTTTTTCAAGTAAGTTACCTGTAAGCTCAATATTCCCGTTAGCAGTATTAATCCCATTACTTTTGCAAATGCCACATACAAAAAATCTTCTTAAACTGCGAAAATTATGAATCAACTGAGATTCCCGTGAATACATCCTCCTTCACAACAAATCTTCATTAATGTACCACAATTTTCAGTACATCTATTCCATCAGATAATTCCATAAAAATTTTGTAATTTTTATTCCTGTCATAGAACGCTATAAACTTGGCAAATTCCAATAATAGTCTGATTAGGTTCTATTTCCCAATTTGTAATTTCAACATTGTAATATCGTAGCGATTCGTAAAACGTATAAGAAAAATTTGTTTTACTTGATCTGCAAAATAAGAACTATTATAAGTCAAAAAATTGAATAAATTAATATTGTTTCATATGGGAAAAATTGATATGGTTTTAATAAATAATTGAAAAAAATTAAAGAATTGATTTTATTTCGATGAATAAGCAAAGAATAATTGATTTTTGATAAAAATTTATTGTCAAAAAAATTTGGACGAACTGAGAATCGAACCCAGCGAGACTGGATCCCCATCGTTCTGGATACACGCCTCTACCAACTGCTCCATCACAGCCGATGCATTTTGAATGTTTTGGAAGCGTACTAAAGTTTCTAACCTCTAACTCGAATCATTATGAAGTAGCTATTAAGAGTATTTTAACCTTCCCGAATAAAGTGGTATTTTGGCTTCGAAGTGCATAACATTAATATTTTTGGAAGCTGTATGCAAAATTTCAAGCTCTAGATTATTCCCGTTTTTTCGGAACTCAATCCACAAAATTAGCTTGCTCCTTGCTAATAAACACACACACACACACGCGCGCGCGCAACCTTATCTTCTTTTATTTATATTGATTGATTTATTGTTTTTTTTAGACTTGTCCTGGACGCTGTATGGAGCTGAGAGATTGCGTGATGTGCAGAGCTTATAAAACTGGGCCGCTTTCTGAAGAGGAATGCGCAACTAATTGCACACATTTTGAACTTATCCTGGTTGACGAAGTCAAATGTAAGTAATTTTTTCTAATTTTTGCTATTCCTCATTTTACTTCAACTTTTGATTGAAAAAAGCTAGATATGATTGTAATAAAAATACACATGTTTGTATACACGCCAGTGGTGGATCCAGAAGGTGTTTTGGGGGGGGGCAAACACCAGGGTGGTTGGGGGGTATGGAATACCCCTTAACCAAAGGGGGGTTCTGGGGGCCTACCTGTGGAAATTTTTTGGATTTTTCAACAGAAAATGATGTATTTTGACGTCATTTTGGGGATCTTTGGGGGGGGGGTGCTGCTCCTAGCTAGACTCTCGCACGCACAGGTTCATTTACATCGGCTCTCCTTTCCCTGAACAGACTATATAATATACTGTTCACATATACTCTGTTCACTGAAACAAGTCAGTGCGCGTAAAGAAAGTGTGCGTGCGTGTATCGGAAAACAGCTGGATGACCGAGTCAAAGGCATGTTATAACTAAATTTCTCTCACTCTCGATGCGTATCAGCTGAATACACGATTAGTTGCATACGCTGAATTGTGAACATGCCGTCATGCAGTACACTCACAAAGACACACACACACACACACACACACACACACTCAGCTGTTACATTTACTGACTTGTTTCAGTGAACAGAGTATAGGCTTCACATACAATGACTGAATAAACCTATACAGAGAGTTTCAGAACTCCCTACCAATACTCTAGGGCATTGTTCCTGGGTGGAAACCATATCTAAATATCATAATTATTTTAATTGTCCGGAAGTCCTTAGTATCTCACACAGCTGCCATTTCGTTCTCAATAATGGTGAAACACATGGAATTGAAACTTTGCTCTAACATTTATGACAACTAGACAAAGCTACAAAAAATTATGACAATTTTTCAAAACAAACTGGTGGCCATTTAAAATTTTGTTTCTTGGATAACTCGAAAACCATTGATATCACAAAAATAATTTTTTTTTAGTAAATTGAATTACAAATCGATTGAAACCTTATTTGGACGAATATTAACTGAGATATGACAGCTTTAGTGATAGGTGACCGCTGGAGGCTAGTTGCAGTGCATCCTGGGCTTGCGGCTAAAGTCTGCCACAACAATGCAACAGTCTCCGTCTTCTTTGCATGTTATTTTTTAAGCGATTTTAGATTATTTTGTGTGAATTTTAAAGACAATAAAAAGGAGTTCAAGTAACCTCCAGCGGTCACCTATCACTAAAGCTGCCATATCTCAGTTAATGTTCTTATCAAATTTAAATATGATATTTAGATAATTATGGTTTTCACCCAGGAACAATGCCCTAGAGTATTGGTAGGGAGTTCTGAAACACCCTGTATAGAGATATTTTTTCTTGCTGATGACCGTAGAGTCCGATGGCAAAATAATAATATCTTTCTATCTATCTAATGCCATCCGCCAAATTAAATTAATACTATTATATTCATTAACTAATAGGTCATTAATTTACTAATTATTTATTTATTTATTTTGATTTTGAGGCCGCATAGGACCACTTCAGTCAATATTTCAGTCTCCCCTACGTCCTCGCACCAGCCTAGATTCTAATTTCTTTCTCCAATATTCCTTCATCCTATCAGATCTTTGTTTTCTGACCTCGTCTGAAACCTCCACTGTCCTTCGTCTTTCTGGTCTTTCAATGTTAAACTTATTTGTTCGTAAAATTTTGTTAATTTTTAATTTTAATGTTTTATTTTATCTGGAGCATCTTCGATTCTTAGACCAATTTCTTGAAGATCTTTTAAAATTTGTGTTACATAAATTCCTTGGGTACTTCTATTAATATTCCTCACGACTAATTGTTTCAAGGTTCTGCTATCGGGCATCCTGAGTATGTGAAAAAAATAGGAAATTCTTCGTTTCTTCATGACGCTGATAATTGGCTCTATATTACTGTAAACTGTTTCATTTGCAGCGATTCTCCAGACACCGTTTTTCTGTTTATTCAATTATTTATTAATTATTAAAGGATTTTCTCATATCTTAATACATATTATGTTAACCAGTGCTGTAACAATTCAAACTAATCCAAAAACATCTAAATCGGTTCAGCCGTTCTCGAGTTATAAGCGAGCGTACTGACACCAACTCTCTTTTATTAATATAAGGTTTATTTATTTTTCAGTGGACGAAGAGAAAGACGAGAGTATCTGTGTATTTGATGATGAAGACGATTGTCGGTTCGAGTTTGTCTACTGGTACAACCGCACCAGCATTGTAGTCGAAGCCCAAAAGGAGCGACAGTGTCCGCCGCAAGTATTCATTCTAGGTAAGGCTACGACTACACTAACGATTCGTTATCGTATCAACACTCTACTAGTCGTTTTAAACTAGTAGTTCTGTGAACAGTAGACCTCACGAAAAAGCCAAGCTAGCTGAAATCAGCTGTCAATGAGCTTAGCCGTAAATTATAGCAGGATCCTTTTAACTTGTCAGAAAACATATGTTTCGACGAGCAATATCACAATACTTAACCTACAAATGCTGAATCTTGCAGATTATTGAAAAGGTCTTTTAAAAGTTATTATTTGAAAGGTCTTCTTTAAAAGGTAAAATGACTTTTAAGCCTTTTGATTATTGTGTCGAAATCACTGTTTAATTATTACCGAAGCAGCTGATTTCTGACAAGTTTAAAGGATCATGCTATAGCTATTTTCTTGTCCACGTGTACAGAATTGGTCCTGTCAACTGTGTCGAAAGAGATGTTGTCAGGCGCCCCTCAAAATACGTTAGGTACATCTAATTTAATTTTTTTATAGTTTTTATTTTCTTTTTTTTACATTTTTATTTATTTTTATATCCTATATTTTTTCTATTTTTTTATTTATTTTTAATTCCATTATATTTATTTATTTCATTTTTTAGTTATTTATTTTTTAAACATACGCGACGTCCCACAAGCCGCCGCTTTCGCGGCGCCTCTGACTGCGGCGCCCGGGGCCCTGACTACAGCGAAAAAATCTTATTCTGACCCAGCTGATGATCATTCCATAATATGACGATGTTTATATTCAATTCAAAATAAATCCTATCACGTGTTCCATATCTATTGTATCCATTCTCTTTTCCTTCTATTTCGTCCAAAATTTAAATGCAAAATTAAAAAAAACCTTACATATACATCGTCGCGCAGTTACAAAATGAACATTCCTGCCAAATCTTATTGAAATCTGTCAATGCGTTTAGCCGTAAATGCATTACAAACACACAAATCCACAGACGAAAGCCAATCGACTTGAAACAAGACTTCACTTCGTTCAGACTTCGCTTCGCTCAGTCTTCTCTTCGCTCGGTCAATAAGACTAAGGCTAGGCGTACACCGGTTAGTCAAGACAAGACAAGATTAGTCACGTTTAGGCCTGTTTGCACAGTATGGATTGCTAAACTCGATCAACTTAATCGAGTTCAAGATAAACTTTTCACAGTTTTCATGAGAAAGTCTTGTTTTTTTAACGAGATAATATCTCGTTATGATGAAAAATATTAAAAACACAAAATGGCGGATTACAGGTAAACTAATGTGAAATCAGCATTTTGCCAACGACATTTTCTGTTTGTTTTGACTTGTAGAATACCGTGGTAGTACTGGAGTCACTATTTTTTGGGACACCCTTTAGAAAATATGAGATGTACATACGATGTAGTAACTTAAATATCAAATTAAATATAATCTGTATTGAAAAGTTGATGTTTTTGTGATATTCATGGTTTTTCATACATGTATAATATCGATTGTTGCAAAAATCGAGTAGTTTAAACTTCAAAAATCATAACAGAGACTAGCAAGAAGATGACGAAAATGTTGATAAAAATAATTTAATCTGATTAAATTGATCTGATCTGAATAGATAGCAATGAAGTATTGATGATTCCTTAATGATTTAATTGTATTATACCTTAAAATCGTGTTTTATTCCTACCTTACAATGGTGAAATGCCTTCCAATTGTTGCTTAGTTCCGCCACTCATAACTTTAGTTCTCATCATTAATACAGGGTGGCGCAAAAAGAACGGATGGATTTGAGTAGGATAGTACCAGTCGAGTGGAGCTGTCTGTGACCGCAGAGCGACACCATTTTATAGAATAAAGTATCCAGTTTTAGTAACAATGGCGCAATTGATCTTGAAAAATCGCGTATTTGCTATTGAACAATACTTCCAATAGAATAAATCTGCAATCGTCGTTCAACGGAGCTTTAGCAGAGAGTTTTCAGTCGAGCCTATTGCCATGTGATTCTTCTTTACTTGAAATTCAAGTTTACTGTCGTAAATATCGTTAAATTGAAGATTTGAATACTGCAATACATGAATGAATTGCTTCTGTATCAAAAGTTAAGGACCAATTTGAGGCTTTTGACGCATTAAGGGCGCCATCTTTCCTATTTTGGAGTTTTTCATACAAATTCTCAAATTGGGTTGTTTACTTAGTATTTTGGCGTAAGTAAGATAAATGTATGATTAAAATAAACTTTCTTTTACACACTTTCAAAAACATCCGTTCTTTATGCGCCACCCTGTATTATTCATCATTATATTTTAATTTGTAATAATATATAATCTAAGAAGTATTAAAAAAATTATTAATAATTTACAAAATTCCAATACAATTCAAAATCAAAATCAAAAATCAAATCATTTATTTGCCATAAAAAATTGAAATCACAAAATAGAGATAAAATGAAATTCATAACTTCATAATCTTAATCTATATTAATAAAAGAGAGTTGGTGTCTGTACGCTCGCTTATAACTCGAGAACGGCTGAACCGATTTAGATGATTTTGGATTCGTTTGAATTTTTACAGCACTGGTTAACATAATATGTATTAAAATATAAGAAAATCCCTTTATAATTAATAAATAATTAGTAAACTAATGACCTAACCTATCAAACATTTACAGACGGATGTTTTGAAATTGCCGGCCAAGCGGCTACCGAAAGATGATCGTGATTCAAGATCAGAAAACACAGCACTCTCATTCAATGCCTCGGTAGCTCAGTGGAAAAAACTCTGCGTCTGATGCTAGAGGTCGCGGGATCGAATCCCGCTACGGTCAAATTTTTTTTGCTCTAGGTTTTCTACTCTAATTATTTTTTTACGCTAGAATCATCAATAATAAAAATGAGTTATCGTTCGTATCATGCATGTTTTATTGTTTCTAATAATAAAATTGAAAAAAATATATAAAATAAATTAAAACAAAAAAATTATTGATTATATAAAATAAAAAATACATTGATTATATTAAATTAATCTCTTTTTACTTCGTGACATTTTTTGTGGGGGAGGGGTGACATGAAGGGGGGACATTTAGGGGAAAGAAAGGGGTGAAATGAAGGGGGATTTTTGGGGGTTGACATTTTGTGGGGGAATAAAGGGGGGCATTTGGGGGATGACATTTTTTAGGGGGTGTCATGAAGAGGGGGACATTTGTAGGGAGAAGATGGGGGACATTTGTGGGGGGGGGGAAGAGGGTGATACGAAGTTCACCGGGACACCTAGTAAATCAATAATAATGAAATAGAATAAAATAAAATAATAGACATGAAGTAAAGAATAAAACATACAATGTCCCAATACAATTATATTCCTTTAGAGATGTGTGTTCTCTGGTGAAACGTTGTCACTATGAACGCTGTATTGCTTAACACGTTGTATAATTTCCTTTAATGATTATTATAATTTTTCATAGAAAAATATACAATAATCTATTTATTTAAATTTTTCTGTCTCTTTTAATTATAAAACTTGACATTTGTGTGTATTTTGTTTGCAGGAATTGTGCTAGGTGTTATAGGAGCTATAGTGCTAATTGGGTTGGCACTACTGTTGTTATGGAAGCTATTGACTACCATACACGATAGGAGGGAGTTTGCCAAATTCGAAAAAGAACGAACTCTCGCCAAATGGGATACGGTAAGACCTATATTTTCGATAATATTTCCTTTTTATTGGAGTTCTTCCTTGAAATATCGCGGTACTACGGTCGAATGTATTTGTATGTATTTTGGAATAATTGACATGCCATATATTACCAAGCTCTGCTTGATTTTGTAATGTTATTTGGCGCAAATTGAACTAAACTTAACTAAACGAATTACGGTTTAAAGGTGCGGCCACACGATGACAGTCGACTGGCGACAGTCGACTGGCGACAGTCAACTAGTTTTTAGTGTTATTTCTGAAATTTCAGCTAAAGGAACGCTTATTTCACATCAAAACCTGTGTATTAAGTTTTTATACAAAATATCCAAAATTTCAGCTCTCAGAACACTTTAGGAAAATAATTATAATCGATTCAGTAACAGCGTGCGTAACTAGTAGTTCTGTGAACAGTAGACCTCGCGAAAAAGCCATGCTAGCTGAAATCTGTCAATGCGTTTAGCCGTAAATTAGCTGTTTTCTTGTCCACGTGTACAGAATTGGTCCTGTCAACTGTGTCGAGAGAGATGTTGTCAGGCGCCCCCCAAAATACGTTATGTACATCCAATTTAATTTTTTACATTTTTATTTATTTTTAATATTCTATATTTTTTCTATTTTTTAATTTTTATTTCGTTTTTTATTATTTATTTTATTTTTCAGTTATTTACTTTTTAAACATATGCGACGTCCCACAAGCCGCCGCTTCCGCGGTGCCCCTCTTACTGTGGCGCCCGGGGCCCTGACTACAGCGAAAAAATCTTATTCTGACCCAGCTGATGATCATTCCATAATATGACGATGTTTATATTCAATTCAAAATAAATCCCATCACGTGTTCCATATCTATTGTATCCATTCTCTTTTACTTCTATTTCGTCCTTAAATGAAAAATTTTAAAAAACCCAAGGCTAGGCGTACACCGGTTAGTCAAGACTAGACGAGATTAGTCACGTTTAGTCACAGTACTTCACATAGTTGCTTATAAAGCAACACACACCGATTAGTCATTGCATCGGTGTGTACTGCTTCATAAGCATCTATGTGAATTACTGAGACTAAACGTGTCTAATCTCGTCTTGTCTTGACTAACCAGTGTACGCCTAGCCTAACCGGTGTACGCCTAGCTATGAGAACCTTCCCATCGTTGATATATGTATCCAAGCTAAATTTGATGGAAATCGGCCGGGTAGCCTAGGAGAAATTTGATCACAATCGATTTCCACAAGTGGCATGAGATTGGCAATTAAGCGTTTCCTTACCTGAAATTTCAGAAATAAGGCAACTAGGCAACACTGTCAATGCAGCATTCAGCAGTGTACACTACAAATTCAAAGATCTCAAATCAATTTTATTGTCGATTGATGTTATTAAATAGCTGTGTAATTATTATTTCAGTTTTTAATTTTCTCGTTTTTCTTTACAGGGAGAAAACCCTATCTACAAGCAGGCGACTTCCACGTTTAAGAACCCAACTTATGCCGGGAAGTAGAGATTTCGAGAGGATAATTCAAATTTAGAGTTTGACATTTTTGAATACTGGACTTTAAACTGTGGAATTTTAAAAAATAATTCAAATTTCGAGTTTGACATTCTTGAATACTGGACTTTAAACTGTGGAATTTTAAAAAATAATTCAAATTTCGAGTTTGACATTCTGAAATACTGGATTTTAAACTCTGAAATTTTGAAAAATAATTCGAATTTTGAGTTTGAAACTCTTTAATAAGTTTCTGGATTTTAAACTCTGAAATTTGAGCGTTGAGGTTATAGAAATGATTCAAATTACATGTTTGAAATTTTTAAATACAGGACTGAAAACTCTGAAATTTGAATTTGGGTTTTCGAAATTACGAGTGTAAATTCTCAAATTTTAAACTGAAATTTGACTTGCGTGATTAATTATATTGAAGATATTGTTCCTAAGATATCGCCCATATATGCACTATATTATTATTGATTGAAACATTCATTGATAACTATATAGCAGGATCCTTTTAACTTGTCAGCTGTTTCGGTAATAATTAAACAGTGATTTCGACACAATAATCAAAAGGCTTAAAAGTCTTTAAAAGACCTTTTTAAAGAAGACCTTTCAAAGAATAACTTTTTAAAAGACCTTTTCAATAATCTGCGAGATTCAGCATTTGTAGGTCAAGTATTGTGATATTGCTCGTCGAAACATATGTTTTCTGACAAGTTGAAAGGATCCTGCTATACTTTCTAGAACTATCATAAATATAATCGTCATTATTTGAAATCTTTAATTAAACTAAATCGATTTTAAATAAAAATAATCTAAATTTAAAACTATTATTTCGAAATTAGATTCAAATGGAGTGGTCCGTAGCCGAGGGCGATAAGCGCCTGTCTGATAATCCAAAGGTTCCAAGATCGAATACAGTTGCCGGAACGGATTTTGACAGAAACGGCCACTCCCGTCTTTCGGAGGAGACGAAAAGCCGTCGGTCCCGACTGCCTAAAAACAGTCGTCATCTCTCATCATCACCCCTCTCATTACCCACGCACAAGCCTAGAGCTCATGTGGGCATCACCCTCAAAAAAAAATTGAAATTGAATTTGAATGGAATTAAATTTGAACGGAATTAAATTTGAATGAAATTAAATTTGATTGAAATTAAATTCAATTAAATTTAATTGAAATTTAAATTGGGAAGCGGTTCCCTTTGTAGTCGTACTGTCTCTATCCAATTCCTCAGATTAGATAAGAGACGTGAACCTGTTACTACCGTTGTAAGGGTGACCACTTTTGAGGCATTCTCCGCTGAATATCATTCATGAGAAGCAAAATCTCTTCCCGGTGGTTCGGAACCCACCTAAAGCTGTAGGTCCACTCATCTCTGATCATTACCCTTCCCAATACCCACGCACAAGTCTAGAACTTATGTGGGCTACACCCTCAGCTGGAACAAAATATTAGTTTGAAAGTTATTTGGAATCTTTTCACAATTTTATAATATGACTTTGATACCTTTTGGTCTTTTCTTACTATTTTACGTAATTGAAATTATTTTGGATGATAAATCTTTTAAAAACAGAATAATATTATTTGTAATTGAAAATTAAAATTTGTACAAAATCCTATGCATAATAATTAATTGTGCATTGATGGGCCTATAAACTTGTTTATTAACTAGTTAATTCAACTTGTTTATTAAGTAGTTAATTAAACCTGTTTATTAACTAGTTAATTCAACTTGTTTATTAACTAGTGAAACAAAATCAATGGTGAACAAAAAAGAAATATTATGTAAAACTAATAAATTGATTAATCTGCCTTGTTAAGTATAACCAACGACTGCCAACGTCTTGTATATAGATAATCGTTATATATTATATAATAATATTATTTATTAGTTGTAGATTAACTAAGACTATGAATTTTAACAAAAAATATAAATTTACGGATTTTAGCAAGAAAAGTGTGAGTTTTTAGTATAGTATTAACAGTGAATTAAGGGGTGTTATATGCTTAAAATTGGTAATAATTTTAAAATTTACATTTTTCACAAAGGCTGCTTTTCTGATTTACAACGTATTTTAGAACTGGATTTTGAACAGGAATTAACAACTAACTTGTCTATTAATCAACAAGTTGAATTAACTAGTTTACGAGTCAATTCAATTAGTTTATTAACTAGTTAATTCAAATTTTTTATCAACTTGTTTATCAACTAGTTAATTCAACTTGTTTATTAACTAGTTAATTAACCGATTTAATTCAAAAACAGTTTTATGCATTGAAAAACAGGTAAATTATCATGGGTGCCTTACTTAACACACACTAGTGCCTGTAAAAGTGTACTTAAAGCCATTAACTTACCAAAAAACCTTGAAAATTTTGAATTTTTCAAACTTTTTTGAAGAAATTTAAACATAGTGCAGCATGAATATTTGGCCTCTATTTTTTTTTTATAAATTCGTCGTTTATTGCATAAATTCTTTGTCCTCGATTTTGTAAAATGTCATGAATTTTTTAAAAGGTCTCATATTACTATAAATTATGTTTGACATAGTTGGATTAATTAAATATCAATTAAAATTTATTTTATTTAAATAGAAATTGTGGTAAATAACTTTAAAAACCGATATAACGTTTGTTATATCACTGTTATTTGGTACCACTGTATTACGTTTGTAGTAGATCCTATTGGATAAGTGATCAAACTTATCCATTCAATTCAATAAAATAGCAAATAATTTAACAGTTGGCTTCCAAATTTTTTTCCAAAAATCGGGTCATTTTTTTCAAAAATTGGGGGACATTTTTTTCCAAAATTTGGAGACATTTTTTCCATAAATCGGGAAATTTTACTTTGTATGTCTAGTATGTTTGTGCAGGTTAATAATAATCAGCTGTTAAATTTTTAGCTTTTTTATTTTATTAAATTCGTTAAAATTTTCAACAGGTACTCATATTTTTCAACATATTATAAGCTATTACAAACATAATATGTTCAACAAACGTATTTTTATTGCAACTTGCATAATTCTATTTTATTTTGGTTGTGTATTAATGTTTAGAACAAACTTTCGTTGAATAAGTGTATTAATATTATTTAATAGTGTGTGAAATTGAAAATTTAGAATTATAAATCATAATTATTATCGACTTAATTTAGGAAATTCATGCTAATGAATAACTATGCTAATCTATGAGAAGAGATTTTAGTCGTCAGTATGTATTCTAATCATAGATTTAATTAAGTATTTTAATAGATGATTTAATTATTTGATGGTATCTAAAATTGTGATTAGTTTTTGGTTCAGTTAAAGGTTTATTGAATTTAAATAGATTTTTTTTGAAATTATAGATTATAATATTCTTGGCCTACTTGAGAACTAAGATTGAAAATTTAAAAAATTCAGATTCATATTTAACGCCGATTCCACGTAGATCCTGTAGAATTTAACCGCCGTTTAATTATGACATCTAACTGAACCAATGATCGAATAAAACTTCAATACAATGATAATTATCATTTTATGGTGATTAAAATTAATTTTTGTGCAACTGGCTATAAGCCTATCAAAATAATAATTTCTCATGATAATAATACTGTTATTGAAGAGATGAAGAGTCTATTTTAGTTTTTCTTATAGTGCTTCTAAAAAGCTGCTATTTTGTTTGAATATAATTAGCGATAAATGATAACCAATATATTTTATAATATTGGTTAATATTGGCATCTAGTATTTTAAAATCAAAAATAGAATATTTCAAAAATATCAATATTTATTATAAAAATCTACTAAAATCATTGTGTTTAATTAATTTGATGTTGAATTACTTTGAAAAAGATATCAAAATAAAATGATTTACTTTTATTATAAATTTAATAATCAAAATAGAATCAATATTTTTTGTAAAATCTACTAGAACCATTGTTTTTTATTAATTTGATGTTAAATTACTATACTTTTAAAAAATCTATCAAAATAAAATGATTTACTTCCAATATCAATTTAATAATTACACTTGTAACAGACTTATTTGTTTTATAAGTAGCTATTTTTGTATATATATAGTTGTATTAATTTTGTGTAAATGTTTTTATTTTCTAATAATTATTGTCAGACGAATATAACATTATAATATTAGAAGTTGTTTGTATTTCCTCACTTTTTAAATTTGTAAAAAATTTATTTTGATTGTATTTCTGTTTCTATTGTATTCAGGGTGTTTCAGAACTCCCTACCAATACTCTAGGGCATTGTTCCTGGGTAAAAACCATATCTAAATATCATATTTAAATTGTCCGGAAGTCCTTAGTTACTCACACAGCTGCCATTTTGTTTTTTCACTTATTATTTTTTATCTCAATAATGGTGAAACATGTGGAATTGAAACTTTGCACCAACATTTATGACAACTAGTCTAAGCTACAAACAAATATGACAATTTTTTGACAAATATGACAATTTTTTGACAAAAAATGACAATTTTTTTGACAATGTTGGTGCAAAGTTTCAATTCCATATGTTTCACCATTATTAAGAAAAATAATAATTAGTGAGAAAAACAAAATGGCCGCTGTGTGAGTAACTAAGGACTTCCAGGCAATTTAAATATGATATTTAGATATGGTTTTTACCCAGGATCAATGCCCTAGAAGCCTAGAATATTGGTAGAGAGTTCTGAAACATTTAATTACAAATCGATTGAAACCTTATTTGTTAAGATTGGACCAATATTGACTGAGATATGGCAGCTTTAGTGATAGGTGACCGCTGGAGGCTGGTTGCAGTGCATCCTGGGCTTGCGGCTAAAGTCTGCTACAACAATGCAACAGTCTCCGTCTGCTTTGCATATGTTATGTTTGAGCGATTTTAGATTATTTCGTGTGAATTTTAAAGACAGTAAAAAGGAGTGCAAGTAACCTCCAGTGGTCACCTATCACAACTCCTCCATGGTTTCTCAACCGATTTTGCTAGTTCACGTCTCATTTGAAAGATCTCACTGAGTAGATGTTTGATAAGGTCTTACATTTTGAAAAACATTATCGTGAACATGAGGAATGAACGATCAAAGTTTAAATTTTTGCCATTGCTTTAACATAGGTAGGCCTACTGCAGGTGAGTAGCAAATTTTCACATTTCAACTTATGATCCAACGATCAGCTGTTTTGAAACAAAAAATTTATTGTTCAATTTACAGGTAAAGGTGGGTTTTCGTTACTGCGACAAAGTGCCGCAGCGGAGCCCGACACAGCGTTGCCAGATGGAATTGATGAAGAATCCCCACTATGAATAGTTGGGATTTTTCACTCCGAAAAGTGAAAGTTGTTGTCAGGCTCCACTGTGGTATTTTGTAGAAGTAACGAAAAGCCACCTTTACTGCGACCGAGTGCCGCAGCGGAGCCCCAGCGTTGCCAGATGCAATTGATGGAAAATCCCAACTATTCATAGTGAGGATTTTTCATCAATTGCATCTGGCAACGCTGGGTCGGGCTCCGCTGCGGCATTCGGTCGCAGTAACGAAAACCCACCTTTAGCGATCGAAAGCATTGAGGGTATTTGTGCAGAGAGAGAACAAGAGAAAGATAGCGAGTGAGAAGGAGAAGAATGAGAAGATGAAGAACGAGAAGGAGATGGAAAAGAAGAAGAGAAAGGAGAAGAACGGAAAAAAGATGGAGAAGAAGATGGAAACGGCGAAACGTAGGAGAAGAAGGAGATTATTACCTACATAGAAGATAGAGATGAAGAAGAAGTAGAAGGTTGAGAAAAAGATTGAAAAGAAGTTGAAGGAGGAGGAGAAGGGGAATAAGGTTGAGAAGGAAAAGAAGAAAAAGGAGGAGATGAAGGATGATTAGAAGAATGAGAAAAATTAAAAAGAAGAAGAAGTTTGAAAACAAGTACTGTAGATGAAGGAGGATTGGAAACTATTTCATGTACGGTAGTACAATAATTGCAGTTTTATGCGACCTGGGATGTCCTAGTATATGTCATTATTATTTCAATGGTAGGTATCTATACGGGATTAAGTTTTATCATCGAGAGAACCAGAACCTTACTTCCAATCTGATATGCATGCTTTTGAATAAACGAATGCTCTGAATTAATTAGCTATCTATAGTCTAATGGAGTTGAAACTATAAAGAATTGAATATAAATACACAATTAACTCCACAAGAGGTTACAGTGGCTTGAAAACCATGTAGGTTATAAGAAAAAGACGATCAAAATTGCTCGATGCAACATGTAGATTTTTGTAGAAGATCTAATAAATCTTGATCTTGTGTTGGAAGTCAGCAATTTTATGTTTTCTCAAAAATTTTATGGTTTTCAAGCTGCCGCGAAGTATCTTGGGCTTCATTACATATTCATCTTCAATTCTTTGTAGTTTTAATAACATCAAACAACTAATTATTCCAGAATACTTAATTATTTTATGGTATACACAGGTACCGTATAGCAGGATTCTTTTAAATTGTCATAAAACAGCTGATTGATGTACGCTCGTTTACTAACGTTAAATCAGCTGTTTTCTGACAAGTTAAAAGAATCCTGCTATACTGTTGTACCTGGTTCGAGAATCACATGTTCGTACACAAGGTTAGTAAAAAAAATAAGTAGAGACCTACAGCAGGATTCAATCAACTTGTCATAAATCAGCTGATCCAGTAATAATTAAACAGTGATTTCGACACAATAATCAAAAGGCTTGAAAGTCTTAAAGACCTTTAAAGTCTTTAAAAGACCTTTTTGAAGAAGACCTTTCATAGAATAACTTTTTAAAAGACCTTTTCAATAATCTGCG
Organism: Laodelphax striatellus; assembly: GCA_017141395.1. Lineage (NCBI taxonomy): Eukaryota > Metazoa > Arthropoda > Insecta > Hemiptera > Delphacidae > Laodelphax > Laodelphax striatellus. Next base: position 10,489,857 of record CM029543.1, read on the forward strand.
AGATTCAGCATTTGTAGGTTAAGTATTGTGATCATAATGCTCGTCGATCAGCTGACTTATGACAAGTTAATTGCATCCTGCTATACATACCTTGGTACACAATACCGTACATCATTCTGATATGCATGCCGTTGATTAGTCGAATGATCTGAAATAATTAGCTGATATTATTAAAACTGCAAAGAATTTAAGATAAATATACAATAAAGCCAAGAAGAAGTTGCGGGGGTTTAAGATCATGATGATTTTGCGAAAAATATATAAAACTGCTGAATTGGACAATGTAAAAGATGGGGGAAATCAAACTCTTTCCTTCATTTACCCAGCAATATCCTTTAATAATCTACAAATGACTCAAAGTATTTAAAAAACGTTGAGTATAATCGACGTGAATAATCACAACCTTACAACAATATCTCTAAAAATGTGAAATTTTTGTCAAAATTTCACAGTTTTGTAATCAGTTGGCTCCGAACGAGCGATTTTAAAATTGGCGCTTCAGACAACTGATATCTTTAACGTTATCGAACTATAATTTTCTGAGTAATTTACAAGTTTGTTTAATAGTTATGAATTAATATTATTACTAAAATACGCTAATAATTGGAATAAAACTCAACAATTATTGTTTTGTTTTATATACTTTCATTTCTATTATGTTGGCATACATGTTTTCGATCATTCAATAAACCGGGATCAACTTGAAGATTCTTCAATGCCAGATCTAGCCAGCGTATACTACGTCTTGTTCCTTGTAGGCTACGCCATTATTGTGAATTTCGCCTATTCTTGTTGTATTCTCTACCGTTATTTAGCAGTTCACAGTGATTTTAATCGGTGATTAAAGAATTACGAATTATTTTGCTGCGTAAGCATAGGAGTATTAGGAAACCGTAATCTCAAATGAGATTTCACGAACTATAGTGTCTAAAACTAAGCAAATTTTCGGTCCAACACTGAGCTTTTAGCTCATCCCACGTTTATACTTATTATAATTTGCGGGGTTAGTAGTTTGAATTCTATTCAAAATACGTTCTCGGCAGTTATTCTAAGTATAACGTTTACTTAGAAGCTAATTGGTGTCTCAAGAGTTTATTAGGATATACGATAATTTTTCAAAATGGTCTACAAGCCTAACGACAAGGTAAGTTTTACATCACAATAACAATCATTCAATTCAGAACTAGCTTTTATCGAATCTTGTTTGAAGAATTATCAGGAAATGTTGTGGTAAAATTCAAGTTAGGCTATCTTACCCTACAAATTCATTGAACATTATCCAATACAAATAAGCAGACTTGTTGGTTTTTGTATCTGCGAAACCGGCATAATAAAACGCCTCTCTCTCATCTACATATTTGTCAGGTAATAAAGATTATTTTTGTAATTATCAATTTTCTTCCAACAATGCCGCTTCACTAATAGTTTTTCATTTGTGCACGTTATGATTTTTATTGATTTCAATAGCCTACATTTGCAAAGATTGTGAAGACAAGACTTAGTAGGCTATCAGACATTATATATCATGATGAAGACTTATTCAGACATTGTATCAGTTCTACACTAGGCCTATAATGTGTCAAGTTCATTCTTCAATTAACAATGTTAATTCGTATTTTTTTTTCAATGTTTTTTTTTTATTGCCAAAAAGTAAATTATACAACAATAATATTGGTTAACAATACAAAGTAAAATTGGTACACATTAGCATAACATACAAAAAAAAATAATAATAATTACCTTGAGAATAAATTTTAAACCATCAACAGTATTGTTAACAATAATTAATATGGCACTACCGGCAAAAGATAATCTTGTATGATTTAACTTGAGTTATAGAATTCTTCAGGTAGTCTAATTTAATTGATCACTTTGGTGTAATTTGCCATTGCTGTTTGAATTTCATGTCGGGGATTCTTCCACAGGTGACACTGCCTATTATCGATATTGAAATATCGCTATATCGAATAGTGGTTCCATTCGATATATCGAATAGAAACTTTTCAATTCAAATAATCGATTTCCAAATTATGGAACTTTACTCATACTATCACATCAATTTCAACATTCTTATTCAACATTCTTATTTAAGCTTTAATTTTTATGTATCCTTTTTCACTTTTCTTTTATCTTTCACTTTCACTTTTAAACTGTCACTTTTCACTATTCCTGTTCTTTATAATTGGCGCCATTTTGGAATAAAAAGTGAAAACTTTTGTTGTTTACTCTGGGATCGATATTTCGAATATTTGAAATGAAAAGATTTCACTCGATATATCAAATGGAACCACCATTCGATGTATCGATATTTTAATATCGATAATAGGCAGTGTCGCCTATGGAAGAATGCCCTTCATGTCTCCTGTCAATTGTTTGTAGATGTGTATCTGGCTCATGCTAATAATTAAAAAATAGCCGAGAAAAAAATGTGCTGATATACTGCACTTTTTATACTGCACATTTGTGATTACTTGATCATGGCGCCTCCACCATTGTAACAAGTGTGTCATTTAATATTATATAAACTCCACCATTGTGACGTTCGTTAATTAATAAAAGATCTTAGAATTTATATATTTTTATGGTGAATAACCAAATGAAATGATCTGTAAACCTCTAAATTGGAGTGAATAAATCAAATTGATTCAAATTGACAAAATTCGATTCCACTCAAATAATTGATTTCTCCAATCTTTCAGTGTTGATTAATTCATTCAGTTACCTCACACAAGCGCCTCCACCTGTGTCTTTTTTTATCAACAGGAAAAACACAAACCTTTAAATGAATAGGTTTTTACATTTGAATTTAATAATACCAGGTATTTAGATTTTCTAAGAGAAATTGAAACTGGAAAGAAAGAAAGTCCATGGATGAAAGAGTTTCAATTTTATTACAATAATTTATTATTCATAACAAAAATAAAATTTACAACAAAAAAAAACAAATGATATTAAGAATGTATCATATTTGAATATTTCTTTATTTTTAACAGTTGAATATAAAAAAAATTAACAAAAGAAAATTTGAAATAAGAAAAGGAATTTGATCTCTGTTTCAGATACTATATTTATTTTCTAATTTTTTTTTGGGGGGAAAACGTTCTCTCTCTAATCTCTTGATTTTAATATCAATTTATTTTTATTTTTGTTTATAATTATGTGATTCGCAAATTATTTAGTTGTTGCCGAAATTTCTTTTAAAGTTGAGGTGGAAAAAAGAAAAATTGGAAAAAAACTGTTTTACCTTACGTCTCTGGAACGGACTCCTGTACGGTTAGACCAAGACTAGACCAAGCTGTCGCAACCGCTGCTGCACAAGAGCGTTTTTCGGTTTAAATTTGGTAGGCATAAATGCAGAGTCTTTACTTTAGATAGAAAAGGCTTCAACGCCTTGCCAACAGTTGAGAAAAAAAAGAGAGATAGGCTAGTGAGTGAGAGAGTACGTTTCCCTCTTCTTGCTTTACAGCTTACTATTAAAAAAATAATAAATTTTTGTTGAATGTGTTCTGTCACTATTGTCACACATTGAATGAAAAATTATCTGTCTGATGCCTGGTTGTTCGTACGTCTATTAAATTTAACCGGGCGATAAATCGGGGACGCAACATAATGGGATCGACGACAAACTGAACTAACTTGAAATGGAGAATTGAGACAAAATAGTTTTGGAAAGCCTTGAATTGCATTGATTTTATTTGCAAAACTACATTACTCATCATTTTTATTAGATGTTATTACAAAAATAATTCTGTAGACAAAATTTATGAATTGCACTCCAAATTTTTATCAATGAGGCAGATGGTACCTGGTAGTGAAAAATACTAATGGCATAATTTTTCAGCAAAAATATCAGCTGGTTGTGCACACATTTCAAATTGTTGAAACATTTCTACCTCATTAAAAATAGGGTTAACTGCACTTACAAAATATTTAAAATATTAATTAATAAATATGATTAAAAATATTAATCTGCACTACCAAAATTGAGAAAAATATTGAAGCACATCTGTTGCTATAATAATATAGACGAGTAGCTGCCAAACATCAGCGCTCAAGTGAGAGACAGAGGAACAACTTGTCGGGAATGAAGATGGGTTAACATTGAATCAAATGTAAAAATGTCTGTTTTCAAACCCATCGTATTTGATAAATATTCAGCCAAAATATTCCAGTAACTTATAAAATCAAAGCTAGGATGTTCAAGAACACTTCAGTTGCCTTTTTAAGAGAGAAGAAACAAAGATAATTTTAATTTGATCATCTTTCCAAAAGCATTCCTTTCCAAAAAAGAGTGAGATAGGTACTGATATAAAATATAATATTGAACATAAATAGATGAAATATGGAAAATATAAGATGTAAATATAATGTTGTAATTGAATTAAATATTATTTGTGTGAAATAATTATTTATGTCTCTGGATTAATAATGTTTATAATTCATACCATACCAATGTTTACACATAGCGGGAAGTTCAAACTTCAAAAACCTAACCTAGCAAGAAGAGTCTAGCAACAAGATGACGAAAATTCTGATAAAAGTACTTTAATCCAATTAATACATTCATTAAAACACCTTGAAACCACTAAATAATAGATAGCAATGACGTATTGATGATACATTAATGATTTAATTGAATTCTATACCAAAATCGTGTTTTGTCCCTATCTCACAATGGTAAAATCCCGACAAGTTGTTCACTCTCTCTCACCTAGAGCGCGCTGATCAGGTCTAGGAGCTACTCCTCTATAGGCTAGTTAAATTAATGTTTTTTCTTTAAAATTTCCATCCCTGTGCCTAGGTACTCCCGAGCAGAGCTCGGTCCCCCGATATTGGTATCTTGATTCAAAATTGACATCTGGTTAACGTGAACAATTGATAAAGTTATAAGTTCGAATGAACAATAAAATTGAATGGAAATTCAAATTGGAATTGACTGTAACAAAGAACTAGCTTCTTAATTAAAAATTATTATGCCGTGACTTGAAATTGAGAGCGTCTTACTTTGTAACATCTTATTGTGTACGAACATAGTATGAATACCTTCTGTTGAATAAAATTAGGAATTAGTTAGTTGAATTAATTTATGATATTTCAAGCTTATAGAAATTACTGAATGTAGCTAAATATAGGCCTACAATAGCTTATTCGCTGTGTGCACGTAGGTGGTGGGGATAATAAAATCGACCCCTGCGCTCACGCGGAATTTTTGTGAACGAAAGCGGGTATTTTAACATGAGAAAGGATAGGGAATAAGCTTATTACAATGCATTTAAAGTATTATCGGATTCCTAATTGTATTTAAATACCGTTCACAATAGTGATTGCGTCTTCTATTCCGTCCATATTTCCAAACGTAAATTGATTCAACAAAGAAATCTGATCTCTGTTTTGAATTAATCGAGTGAAAAATCCAGTTCAAAAGCATTATGATTGATTTTAAGTCTCGCGCCCATAATCCATTTCGGAATATTGACCAATGGGAATGAACTCAGCTGTGGATAAACTACTTCGTCTGCTCAGTCTGCTTCAAACATAACCTTCAAAGTTGATTTTAAAACTTGAATTGAAGATTATAATAATGTTTAAGAACATGTGATATGTTAATTTCATCATTCTAAATATAATTCCACAATCGATAAGTAGGAAAAATAGCGACAGGGAATTCTATTTCAGTTATAAACTAATTTTTACGTACATAAGCCTATCCTTTCCCATGTTAATCTACCAGGAAAGATTCATACGATTATCCGCCAGAGCGCAACACCGTAGATGCTCACAGCGAATAGTAACAGTGTGACATAAAAGGTCACATTTTTGATTGGTTAGCTCGGATAAACCCACCATACTTCTGCCAATTCCCATTAGATTTGCATTAAAATGAAACACAAATCATATGTTATGTAATTATGTTGCGTGATTCACTTCTAACCTACAATTTACCTTTGCCAGTGTTAGTTTTCATAATTTCAAGCTGTTAACACAATAACAAAAGTAGAGAGACAATTTTTAATGTTAGAAAAGTTATTTTCGATGTTGTTTCTCTTGGAATAAGTTTGAAAAATGAGTGAATGGGTTAATGTTTGCCTGTAATCCCATATCAAATTCTAAAATTTGGCAAAAGTATGGCGGGGAATAAATGATCTCCACATACTGTTATAGAGTGCTTCACACAAATGGCCACACTGTTACTATTCGCTGTGTGCATCTACCGTGTTGCGCTCTGGCGGATAATCGTATGAATCTACGAGGGTAGATTAACATGGGCAAGGATAGGCTTAAGTACATAATCATTAGTTTCAATTGAAATAGATTTCCCTGTCGCTATTTTTCTCACTTATTGATTGTAGAATTATATTTAGAATGATAAAATGAACTTATCACATGTTCATTATTATAACCAACCTTCAATTCAAGTTTTAAAATCAACTTTGAAGGTTATTTTTCAAGCTGACTGAGCAGAGGAAGTAGTTTATCCACAGCTGAGTTCATTCCAATTGGTTATTATTTGAAATGAATTATGGCCGCGAGACTTCAAATCAATCATATGCTTTTGAACTGGATTTTTCACTCAAATAATTCAAAACTGAGATCCTATTTCTTTGTTTACGTTTGGAATTATGGAAGGAATAAAAGCCACAATTACTATTGTGAACGGTATTTATACAATTAGGAATACGACAATACTTTAAATGCTTATTCCCTATCCTTTCTCATGTTAAACTGAACTTTTTCGTTCACTAAAATTCCGCGTGAGCGCAGGTGTCGATTTTATTATCCCCACCACCTACGTGCACACAGCGAATACACTCTCTGTAGTGCAACTCAATATAAAGCTGTTAAACTGAGCAAATCGGGTCGGCAAAATCGGGTAACCACCCAATGTATAAAATCAAGTAGGCTAGATTTTGGTGAAAATTCGGGGATTCTTCCACAGGCGACACTGCCTATTATCAATATTGAAATATCGATATATCGAATAAAAACTTTTCAATTCAAAGAATCGATTTTTATCGATTAAAATTACGGAACTTTACTCATACTGTCACATCAATTTCAACATTCTTATTCAAAGCTTTAATTTTCATGTATCCTTTTTCACTTTTCTTTTATCTTTCACTTTTAAACTGTCACTTTTCACTATTCCTGTTTTTTACAATTGGCGCAATTTTGGAATAAAAAGTGAAAACTTTTGTTGTTTACTCTGGGTTTTTCCCACCAAACTGTGCACTTCATAAAATCATTTAAATAAAATAATTTATCACTTGAATCTTTGATAATTTATCATTTCTCACCAAATAATAGTTTCATTTCAGAAGAAAACGTTCAGAAAAAGGAAATTTTAGCACCTCACCAAAACACATTCACTTATTCCAATTCAAAAACACATACTAAACTATCCTTCTAAATTTAGTTTAATATGCTATTTACTCCACGGTTGCCCATGGCAACAAGTACAGTTCAGATTATTTATTGTGCAAAGGATCGATATTTCGAATATTTGAAATGAAAAGTTTTCACTCGATATATCGAATGGAACCACCATTCGATGTATCGATATTTCAATATCGATAATAGGCAGTGTCACCTATGAAAGAATGCCCGAAAATTTTGATTTTTTTTTTCAGAAATCCAAGAAACATGATCACAACGCAGCTGCATCTTCAGCCGCAGTGGGGGGGCCCACCACCCCTTTGGAGCAAGGACCTCCCCCCTCTCTTATGGTGGGACCTCCTCCTGCAGTCAATAACAACTCGATTGGCAGCCCAATGCCGGACGGAGGACCCATGATGGATCCCAATTTGAGACATGGGGGCCCGATTGGACCTCCCCTCAATCAAGGTAGTTTTTCAAATTCAAATTTATTGATTTCAAGTACATACAAGCTGCAATATATGTTATACAAATAATACTTTACAAAGAAAAACAGTAGTACATGAAAATCAATTTTAGCTCACAAGACTATTCAATCAATCAATCAATATTTATTGCCAAAAAGTAAATTGTTTAAAAATACATCAATAATATTGGTTAACAATACAAAGTAAAATTGGTACAACATTAGCATAACATACAAAAAAAATAATAATTACCTGAGAATAAATTTTAAACCATCAACAGTATTGTTAATATGGCACTACCGGCAAAAGATAATCTTGTGCGGTAGTGAGGTCAGAAGTCAAAAATTTAAACTAAATGCATTAGCTTCTGCAGCATTTAAAAAAGAATTTCAAAAGCAAATAATGACTTGATAATTCATTAGAAGCAAAATGAATTAAATCAATCTTTGAATTCAATTCTAAATTAAATTAAAATATTAAAACTTTAAAAACAATAAAATAAAAAACTAAAATCAAAATTAAATTGAATTAACAAGTGTTTTAAGATTCGCAACTACAGAAAAAACTAAACAAAGACTACGTCAACTAAAGAAAACATTACATTGTGAACTCATCAAGCAAAGGAAAAAAACATTGAACAATGAACTTATCAATTAAAAGAAAACATTACATTATGGATAATAAATTTTTGAAATAAATATTTCTCCTAATCCATTCCAGTATAACATTAATTGCGGATTTAGTCATTTTATTTACAATAAACTGTATTGGTTTAATTCGTCTAATTGATTGGACTATTGATAAAATTAATTTCCTCCGTAATTGTTTGGTGAGTGAAGGATAATGGGGGGGGGGGGGTAGGTTGGTTAAGAGATATTCCAAGATATTGTTATTGATGAATTATTAAAATAACTACATAACAAATATAGTAATAAATATTGAAGTTCTGAATTTTTGGATCCATGACGAACTGCGAAGTTAACACTATTGTTTTCACACTAGAATTGACGACATGCAGTCAAATTTTACTGTAAATAACATAAATGTTACTCACTGGACTGAAGCGCTTTCAAGTTCCTTTGAACTCTTTTTCAACAGTCTGTACATTTATGTTATTTACAGTAAAATTTGACTGCATGTCGTCAATTCTAGTGTGGAAACAATAGTAATAAATAGTTACAGGGCAGAAAGCTTCAGTCTTCAATAATTTGTTTACATTTTAAATGAAAAAATCAAACTTTGGTGGGCTGTATTCCAGTTAATATTGAGTCTAAAGAATTGTTTCACCAACCAAAATTTTATTCTACAACTTTGTAATGCACAATGGTACACAAAATATGTCATTCAGATATACACGAAAACATAGAAAATGCCGAAAATTTTGAAGTTTTTGGCCCTCGAAGGTAGCACAGGGTACTGTGCTAGGTACTGGAAACTGGATATACATCCCAGAGTACCCCAGACATCAAGTAAAATTTCATAGACTTCGGAATATTTTCCAGGTAAAAAGTGTATATCTACTCGATTATATGAAGAATATTTGTGCAAAATTTCAAGTTTGTAGGTCAAGTATAGCAGGATTCAATTCAACTTGTCATAAATCAGCTGATCCAGTAATAATTAAAGAGGATTCGACACAATAATCATAAGGCTTGAAAGTCTTAAAGATATTTTAAAGTCTTTAAAAGACCTTTAAAGAAGACCTTTCAAGAATAACTTTTTAAATGACCTTTTCAATAATCTACGAGATTCAGCATTTGTAGGTTAAATTTATCATATGCTGATCAGCTGATTTATGTCAAGTTAATTGCATCCTGCTATAGTTTGGGCTGTGGTGTGATTCCCGTGATCAAATTTAGCCTTTTATAGATATAGATTAATTCTCTACTCTATTCACGGAGTCGAGAGACGGCCAAAACAAGCTGTTTGCATTTGTGTGCGTATAGAAGTGAAGACTAACAGCTGTTTTCGATAAATCTCTGTCCAATTCCAGTTCACAATACGTTCATTCAAGGTCAGACTGAATCACGTACAGCAAGTAGATCAATTAACATGTCATAACTCAGCCGATCCAGTAATAATTAAACAGTGATTTTCGATTAACAATAATCAAAAGGCTTGAAGTCTTGAAGAACCTTTAAAGTCTTTAAAGACCTTTTGAAGAAGACCTTTCATAGAATAACTTTTTAAAAGACCTTTTCAATAATCTGCGAGATTCAGCATTTGTAGGTTAAGTATTGTGATCATATGCTCGTCGATCAGCTGACTTATGACAAGTTAATTGCATCCTGCTATACTGCAGATAATAATAATATCATCAGTAGTTTCACTGTGAATTGGTCTAGCTGTCTTAGCTAGGAACTCGCTTTTTTACGCAGCACACAAGTTTATTTACATTGTTTCTCCTTTCCCTGAACAGACTATTCGCTGTGAGCATCTACAGTCTTGCGCTCTGGCGGATAATCTTAGGAATCTTTCCTGGTAGATTAACATGGGGAAGGATAGGCTTATGTACGTAAAAATTAGTTAATAATTGAAATAGAATAATCTTCAATTCAAGTTTTAAAATCAACTTTGAAGGTTATGTTTCAAGCAGACTGAGCAGACGAAGTAGTTTAATCCACAGCTGAGTTCATTCCCATTGGTTGTTATTTCGAAATGGATTATGGGCATGGGAAACTTCAAACTCTCAACCAAATCATATGCTTTTAAACTGGATTTTTCACTCGATTAATTGCCAAAACCGAGGATCAGATTTCTTTGTTGAATCAATTTACGTTTGGAAATATGGAAGGAGGAATAGGGAGACACACCATTACTATTGTGAACGTATTTATACACAAATTAGGAATACGACACATACTTTGAATGCGTGTAAATGCTTATTCCTATCCTTACTTCTCATGTTACTGCAAACTACCTGGTTTCGTTTACTAAAAGTCCTCCCGCGTGAGCGCATGTCGATTTTATTATCCTAACACCTACGTGCACAGCGAATAGTTTAATCTTTCCTCATGAGTTTTCTTGATCTTCTTTTCCTCCTTTTTCATTGATATCTTCCTGATGACCCTCCTCAAAATTACAGAAGCTTTTCTTCTTCTTCTTCTTCG
>CM029543.1:10501307-10625920 GCA_017141395.1 Laodelphax striatellus
GGAGAGAAAACAACGAAAATTAAACAATTTTTCAAAGCACATCCATCGCCTTATGCACCAAACTCATCATTGCACTATAAAAAATTAATCTTAGCTTTGAAAACATTATGAATAATCGAGTTTGAATGCATTTCATTTGAAAAATCAAACTTGTGGTAAATTAATAAAAAATAATAACATGGGTTGATAACTATTCTTAGCTCAGCTGTTTTGATGAACTCTTTGACGATTTTTCACGAATAAATAAAAACAGATCACATGGCTAACTTCTTTAATATGCCCTCAAATTTAAAAATAACAATAATATATGGAATATTTTCTAAATTTTCAATTCCTTTTAATTTTCTATAGATAAATTAAAAATCAAAATATTATTATTTGAAAAAATCGCAATTTGTGGTAAAATTCCTTGCTTCATACAAAATATTGGGGACTGGAGTTGTGCTCGGGAGCAATAAAAAGCACAGGAACGGAAATTATAAAGAAAGTATGAAATTAAACAATTTTTAAAGTACAGCCATCAGTCATATGCACTAAATAATCATTGCACCATAAAAAAATTAATCTCAGCTTTCAAAAATAAATATTATTATGTGAATAATCGAGTTCGAAATTTGGCCATTATTTGAAAAATTGCTTTGGTAGGTAAAATTTTGTTCTCAGAGAAATAAGAAATAATAAATGGGTTAGGAATCAGCTGTGTTAATGAACTCTTGACGACTTTTCTCAAATAAATATAAAAACAGATGACATGGGTAACTAACTAACGTCATGCCTGAAATTTGAAAAATACCAATTATTAATATGGAATATTTTTAATATTTTTAATTCCTTTTAATTTTCTATAGATAAATTAGAATAAACGAATAAACGAAAATAGATAAACGAATTATCTCAATAGCTGATACTTGCAATCTTCTCTCACTCGCACCTTCCACTCTCTCTCAACATTAAGAACCGACGGAAAATTGGTTTCTTCTGTCAGCCGAATTCTTCTGTCACTGTCTCAGCAGCTGAAATAATAACCTTGTCTCACCTACACACTCACTCGCTCTCACTCCTTTTTTCTCATCATTTACAGCCGATTTGAAATTTGTTTCTTCTGTCAGCTGATTCCTTAAAGGATCGGTTTTTCCTTTTAATGTCCTTCAGCGAGTTATCCTAGGATGTGAGACCTATGCAAACTAATTCTTAGCTCTACAAACCTCCCATATTCCAAATTCTGTCAAAAATCGTTAGAGCTGTTTTGAGATCCGTTGGACATACATACACAAACATACATAAATACATAAATACATAAAATATAAACATACACAGTAGATTGCTCGCTTAATATAATAGGATAAGAAACATATGGGTTGATAACTATTTTTACCCCAGGCTGTTTGATGAACTCGACGATTTTCCCCAAATATAATTATAAAAACAAATGACACATGTGGCTAGCTTCATGCCTCAAATTCAAAAAATACTGATGTATACAATATGGACCATATTTTCAATATTTTTGAATTTCTTTTAATTTTCTATAGATAATTTGAAACAGAAATGAAAAAGGGTAAATAGGAGCAGCTTATGTGTTTCGAAATTTTCTTAATTCTATTAATTGAACCGCTGGTTTTACCTGTAGGTTATAGAAGCTGTGCATTTCACGAGTAGATCAAGTGATTGAAATGCAATGTCTCAGCAGCTGAAATAATCTTGTCCTCAATTCGCGTCAATCACCGCTCTCCTATTCTTTCTCACTTGTCATTTACAGGCGACGGAAATTCTGCTCTTCTGTCAGCTGATTCCTAAAGGATCGGTTTTTCCTTTTAAGATCCTTTAGCGAGTTATCCTAGGGGATGAGACCCCGGCGGCGCAAACTAATTTTTGTATCACAAACCACCTCATATTCTCAAATTTCCCGTCAAAATCGTTAGAGCTGTTTCCTCGGAGGATCCTTGTTGGACATACATAAATACATAAATACATACATAAATACATACATACATAAATATAAACATACAGAAATTGCTCGCTTAGTATAATAGGATAAGCACCCAATTATTAGAATTTTTAGTCTGAACCCCCTCTATTTTCTGTGTTTTAGCTCGGAGGCATAGTGAAACCGAACGATGGTGAATGTCATCTTGATTCGAAGGGCCTCTACACGCACTCCACGTTCCAAGACTACCCGTCTATATCTCAGGTCAACCTCAAGGTCAAACAGAACTCGATCAACGTGATATTCGCCGTGACTGCCGAAGAACATGAGATCTACGAGCGACTCAGTAAACATATAGAGGGCTCGTCTTCTGGCAAACTCAGCAACGACTCTTCTAATGTCGTGCATTTGGTTAGGGAACAATATGAGGTGAGATGATGAGTTTCAGTTTTTGTAATACAGTAAAACCAGTGTAAGGTTTTTTATAAGGCGGACCTTGTGTGAAGCCCGGTCTAGACGCTACGATAAGTTTGTCAAACTTAAGTCGTTCCAACTAGTTGGAAGCAAAGTCAGCGTGTAGATGGCAAAAATTAAATTGGTCCAACAACTCGTATGGAAAGAGCATGACTTTTTATAAGTCGTAGCGTGTAGACGCGATGCAACTCATCCAACTTTTGCTTCCAACTAGTTGGAACGACTTAAGTTTGACAAACTTATCGTGCCTGAACCGGCCTGAGACGGAAACCTTTTGAACAGAATGCTTTTTCTGGTCCCAAAGAATTAGGTACAATGGTAAAAGCGCACGGTTAGTCAAGACAAGACGAGATTAGTCACATTTAGTCACAGTATTACATTGTTTATGAAACACCGATAGTCATTGCATCAGTGTGTGCTGCTTCATAAGCAAACTGTGAATATTGTCCCGTCTTGTCTTGTCTTGTCTTGACCGGTGTACGCCTAGCCTTATATTATCAGTTTTCAACATGTATATTTATCAGTTCTTGGTAATGATCAGGAAAAATCTAGATTCATACCTTAGCAATGAGATCCATGACCATGCAACAGGAAGAAATCAAAACATTTTTCCAGCCTAGGGTCAGATTAGAGAGTACAAGTAGAAGCTTCCCCATATCAGGAATAAGGTTTTTTAATATGTTACCTGATAAAATCAGAAGTTTGTCCCTGATAGATTTTAAAAGGAAGATGAAGTCATGGCTCATTATAGTCTGGCAACAGACAAAAGAACCTTCGCGCATCGTATCACCGAAGTGATACAGTATCACATAGTACCACTACTCTAGTGAGCGACTGAGATAAACGTGCACTTTCTCTGCCCAGTAGAGTTACTATTTTGGAGGCTCTTTTGTCTGTTGCCAGACTATAGTAACTCTATTCTATTAATGAATTTGAAGATTCCAACCTTCTATGATTGCCAGTTTGCATGACCTATCTTCAACTTATTGCTAGTCATCATTTTGAAATATTGTTGAGTTTGCCAAATTGTTGTTAAGTTTACTCCTGCATGTAATGATGTTACTTGAAATATACTATTACAATAGGTACTAACTGCATCTGTGATAATTATTTTATATGTTCTATATTATTATTATTATATTTATGAGTGCTTATTTATTGAATATCGTTGAATATGTATAAGACGAATGCTTGTTCTGTTGGAAAACCTGCTAAAACGGATAAGTTTTTTCAGTCCGGTCAAGTTCTGTCTTAGACAGGTTTTACTGTATCTATTCTTATTTATTCTTTGCTACTAATCCTCTCCTTCTACTCCTTTTTCATCTTCTCCTTTTTTCACTCCTCTTCGCTTTGTCCCCTTTCTGCACCTTCTTCTCTTTATTCTTCTCCTCGTCTTCCTCCTCCCAATCCTCCTCCTCCCCCTTCTTCTTTCACTTCTGTTTTCTCGCCCCTTTCTCCTCCTCTTCTCCTCTTCCTCCAACTCCTCTTCTTCTTTCTCACCTCCTATTCCTCTTCCTCTTCTCCTATCCCTCCTCCTCTTTCCCCTTCTTATGATTCTCTTTTCTCTTCTTTTTATTCTCGGTATTCTATTTCTCCTTTTTATTTTTACTCGTCTTCTATCTTCTTCTCGTCTTCGCCTTGTTCTTCTCATTCTTCCACGTCTCTTCTTCTCCCCTTTCTTCACCTTCTTCTCTTTCTTTTTCATCTTCCCCTCCTACTCCTCCTTCCACTTCTCTTTTTCTCCCCTTTCTTTTTTCCTCCTTCTCCAACTCTTCTTCTTCTTCTCCTCCTTCTTCTCATTCTGTTTTCCTTTTTCTTTTTGCTTTGCACTCATTTTCCTTTTCTCCTTTTTCTTTCTTCTCCTCCTCCTTGTTCTCATTCTTTCACTTCTCTCTTCCTCCCCTTTCTTCTACTTTTTCTTCTCATCTACATCTTCTTTTTCGTCTTCTCTTCTATTTCTCTCTCATCTTGTATTCCTTCTTCTCGTCCCTCCTCCACCTTCTAATTATCACCATTTCTCTCCTACTTTTTCTCCTTCTCCTCCTTCCATTTCTCTTCTCACCTTCCTTCTCCTATTTCTCCTCCTCGTCCTTTTTTTCTACTTCTATTTCTCTCCTCCTCTCCTTTTCCTTCTTTTCCTTTCTACCACTGCCCCCATCTCCTTCTCCTTTAAGGGGAAAATGTTTAGTACGCATGCATGACACTGAAAAGTCTAGTGTGAAGTTTACTTGATTTTAACACATTTTTATCTCATTTTAAAATTTGACAATCTTCTCATGTAATTTTTCAGAAAATTAAATTTTCAGGAAAGTTTACTTGATTTTAACACAACATTTTTATCTCGTTTTTCACAATCTTCTCATGTAATTTTTCAGAAAATTTCCTCGTCAGTAGAAATGAAGGATACAGCTTCTAGTGCCGTTAAGGTGTCTTACTACTCCAAGTGTCTCAACTCATCTGATCTCAGTCAGACTAATAAATGCGATGGACTGAAGGTAATTTCTTGATTTTTTGTGATTTCTTATTTTTTCTAGAATTGAGAAAGATATCGAAACACATAAGCTGCTCCTATTTTCCCTTTTTATTTCTGATTTTATTTTATCTATAGAAAATTAAAAGGAATTCGAAATATTGAAAATATTCCATATTGTATTGTTATTTTTAAATCTAAGCCACGGAGTTAGCCAAGTCATCTGTTTTTATCTATTTGAGAAAAGTTCTTCATCACTTTAGTAGCGGTAATGTATTCGGAACTTTTGGGATGCGCTAGACTAGCATGGCTTTTTCGCGAGGTCTACTGTTCACAGAACTACTAGTGTAGATATTATTGTTTTTTGTTAGTCGTTAATAAAATGGAGTATTCAACGGTTGTGTTTTAGGCTTTAAACGACTCTTGAGATACCTTAAAATAACTCGCGCCGTTGCCGCTCGTACTTTAAACTCGGTATCTCACTCGTCGTTAACAATCGATTCTACAATATGGATTAGTGATATGGGGCGCAGCATATGATGTGCACATAAACAACCTTTTCATAGTTCAAAGAAATATTATTAAGACAATTTTAAATAAACCACGGTTATACTCCACACATTTAACTTTCAGGGATTTTGATGTATTTACAGTAAGACAGCTCTATGTTAAAACCTTATTAAAATACTCGATAAAAAATCAAAACAAATTTACTAAAATAAATAAAGTAGCATATAACTTTAGACCAAACACTACAGAGAAATTTAAAATCTATCCTACAACGTTAACGTTAATTAGAAGACAACTCATTTACACTAGTAGTAAACTGATGAATGCCTATACCTTTTGATCTGGATAGAAAGATATCAAATAAGAGTGTGGCAGAATGGATAGAGTGAATATTTTTTCACTTCAAACCTAGCTTTTTAATCTTGGTTCTTTGAGAATTGTCTCAGAACTTATTATTATTATTGTTTTACTTTTCTTCTCTTTGACTTTGTTTAACAAACCTTTTTGTTTCAATTTCATATTGTTTTAAGGTTTTTTTTATGCACCTCTCACCAGCGGGAAGAGAGTCATCGTGTTGCTGGTGTGATGCCTAGAATAAGATATTGGTTTCTGTTTTTTTTTCTTTTATAATGTATGTAATGCATGTACTATATTATGTACATTTTATTTTCATTTCTCACATGTGTATATATTATGTAAGAGAGAATTGTTTGTTTCAATTTTTTGGCAATAAAGTGAATTTGGCAAAAAAATCTCATAATACAACCATTGGATAAACTACCGTACTGGATGACAATTTGATGGTGGGCACACCGCATTACTGACATTTTTTGTTCTCTAACGATGTCTCCCTGTTTGTTTAGGTTGGCACACGTGTCCAGTTCGAAGCCCACGTGGAGCTGAAGGAGTGTCCGAAGAATCCGAAAGACTGGAAGCAGACATTCAACATTTACCCGGTCGGCATCAATGAGACGCTCACTATCAACTTGGAAATGCTGTGCGATTGTCCCTGCGAACACCCCGGACATGAAGTGAGTATCTTTTTCTCTTCTTCACTTCTTCTTCCCTTTCTTCCTCCTCCTTCTTCTTCTCCTCGTCCTCTTTCTCCTTCTCCTCATTCTCCTTTTTCATCTCTCCTTTCTTCATCTTCTCCTTCCTTTGTTATTCTTGTCCTCCTCCTTCTCCTACTCCTCATTCACCTCCTCCTTTTCATTCTCCTTCTCCTCCTCCTTCTTCTCCTCCTCCTTCTTCTTCTCTTCTTCTTCTTCTTCTTCTTCTTCTTCTTTTCTTTTCTTTTTCTTTTCCTTTTTCTTCTTCTTCTTCTTTTTGCTTCTTTCTTTTCTTTTCTTTTCTTTCTTTTTCTTTTCTTCTATTTCTTCTTCTTCTTCTTCTTCTTCTTGCTCTTCTTTTCCTCTTTCCTCCTTTAAGCTAGCTACACTCCCAATTCTTCTCCATCTTCTTCTTATTCTTCTCCATCCTTCTTCATCTTATCTCTTCTCCTTCTTCTTCTTCCTCTTCTTCCTTCCTTCTCTCCCTCCTCCTCCCTCCTTCCTTCCTTCTTTTCTCCTCCTCCTTCTTCTTCTCCTCCTTCTTCTCCCTTCTTCTTCTTCTTCTTCTCCTTCTTCTTCTTCTTCCTCCTCCTCCCTCCTTCTTCTTCCTTCCTCCTCCCTCCCTCCCTTCTTCTCCTTCTTCTTCTTCCTCCTCCTCTCCTCCTCCTCCTCCTCTCCTTCTCTTCTTCTTCTTCACTGCCAAACTGAGCCAGTTCCCTTCTCTCGATCCGACACGCCCTGGGCGCTGAGCGATCCCATGTGCAGTGCATGGAGGTTAGGCACCCAGAACTACAACAAACTGGAAAAGATGGACCATTTGCTTTTTGAAAGTAGTATTTTATCATTTATTGGTTCCTTCAACTTATAAAATATCGAAGATAAGCCTCGCAAATATTCACTTTTGAGAATATTGTGATAGCAGGCCCGAACAGCAAACCTGGCAACCCGAGTAGCGGCTGCGGAGTATGTAGCCGGAACAGCAACCTGGCAACGCTAGAGAAGCGGCTGTGAGCGGCGTGATTGCTAACTGTCTTCCATCGCTGAGTTGCCGGAGCGATGGAGCTTGCTGTTCTTTGACCTCCAGGTGCCTAATGCCTCTTTTTCTCCCTCCTCCCTCTTCCTCCCTCTTACTTCTTCTCTGTTAGAGACTGTGGATATTTATTTATTTATTCAGTAATTCTAAAACATAATACTAAATGAAAGTTCAACAGGCTTTGCTGCAAAAACTATCCTCTTCAAATTTAGGAAAAGTCCAAAATTTAGGGTTATGCATCCATATCAAAACAAAGCAATTTTTCACCTGAAAACGAAACACTTGGAAATTTTTTGAATATTACAGCAGATAATATATGTGAGTTTTGAAACTGAAAATAGCCAAATTGTTGAAAAATGTAATTTCTTTGAAAATTTAGATTACAACATTTTCTTGAAAAATTTTTGCAATTCAGAAAACAACCTCATCTAGTGGCTACAGCTGTTAGTCAGATAATAACAGTGTGACCATTTGATGCAGTTCATGACTCCCCAGGACTGGTCAGCCTGTTCAAATCCAGCCTGCTACTTCCTCCCATAAGGCCAGGGCGCACCGCCAGGCCGGCCATGACAAGACAAGATTAGTCACGTTTAGCTCACAGCACACATAGCTGCTTATGAAGCAGCCACACCGATGCAATGGACTAACTGGTGTGTGTGTGGGTTTCCATAAAAGGAGAAGAAGAAGGAGGAGAAAGGAGTAGCTTGATGGAGAAGAAGAAGTTGAAATAAACAACAACAACAATAAAAAACAACAACAAGAAGAAGAAGTATCGAATAGAAGGATACAAGAAGAAGAAGAAGAAGAAGAAGTAGATGATGGAAAAGTGATGAGGAGAAAAATACAGGCTGAATAATTACAACAACAAAAGAAGGAGAAGCAGCCAGATGAAGACGGGAGGGCTAGTTGATCAGGCACCTGATGGGGCCATGGGAGGAGCAAGAGGATTCTGAAACCATTTCCATATTTCAATAGCCTGGAAGTTTTGAAAGGACCTGGGATGTCCCATTGGTGCTGATCCACTGCCTCCTGCCAGTCAGCAATTTGCCTCAGATGGGAGCTTACATCCTCTTGTCTCAGCACAAGGCGAGCCGCTGGATGTCTCCCCATCCTATCTGCACCAGCATAGTTGCCGCACACAGTCCCAACAAACACGTTTGGTGCTTTTCTTTTATTTCTCAATGAAATCTTATATTACCGCCCCTCCTATAAACAAATGTCGTGCTGACGTCTTGACGGGAATCGGACTATAGTTTCTCATTAATTTTTGTTTCATATGACAGTGGAAAGTGGCCGAAGAGTTCTCGCGCACCTCGTTTTCGGGCCTGGCACCCGCGCGCGGCGGCTTGCGAGTACTACTTCCTGCTTTCCGTCCTCTCCATAGGAATAGGTGAAATGATGAAGAAGGAGAAGAGGTCGGAAAAGAAGGGAGATGGAGAATGGAAAGGAAGAAGAAAAAGTGGAGGAGCATTGTTGAGAAGAAGAAAATAGGAGAAGAAGAAAGACGAGTATATTGAAGAAGAGGAAGATGGAGAAGTGAAAAGATTTGAAAGAGGAGAAGCTGGTGAAGAAGATCAGAGGAAGGAGTGATAGGGAGGAGGAGAAGAGAAAGTGGTTAGCGAGATGTGATAGGGAAGTTCTGGAAGGAGGAGAAGAAGAAAGTATGAGAAGCATGTTGGCCAGGAGAGAAAGGATGGAGAAGGATGAGGAAGTAGGTGTGCGATTTGAGTAAGAACAGAAGAGCTGGTGAAGTGAAGATCGAGTATGAGGAGGAGAGAGAAGAAGAAGAAGTAGTGAATACTAAGGAGATGGAGAGTGAGAAGGAGGGAGAAGAAAATGAGAAGAAGCGTGAAGGAGAAGAAGAAGATGGAAAAGGAGGAGGAGAAGAAGAATAATAATAATTACAATAACTACAAGAAGATATAGAGAATTGAAAAAGTTGGAAACTATTTTATATATACTCAATAGTCGCAGTGCTCTTTGCGTGACCCAGATGTCCTAGTTCCTCATTAATTTGTTCTTTTTTGCCATGACAGTGGCATGAAGAGTTCTCCAGCCACTGCTCGGCCTGCACCCAAGTGCAATTTGCGAGTACCTCACTCCTCCTCCTCCTACTCCCACTCCTGTTCCTCCTCTTCTCGTCCTCCTCCTCCTTTCCTCCTTTATTCTTTTCTCCTTTCTTCTATTCTTTTTTCTTCTTCTCTCCTCCTTCTTCTTCTTCTTCTTCTTTTTTCATCTCCTTCTTCTTCTTCTCCTCCTTTTTCTTCTTCGTCTTCTTGTATTTTCTTTTCTTCTTCTTTTGTAAACAAATCTCCTCCTTTCTTCTTTCATCTCCTTTTTCTTCTTCATTTAATTCTTCTACCGTCTTTAGAAGATGGAGAAGAACAATAAAACACAAGAAGAGATCGAAAAGAAGGACAAGAGAAGAAAGAAGGAAAGGAGAATTATAATTTAATAATAATAATAAATTTACAAAACAAGAAGGAAGAATAACAAGAAGAAAGATGGAGAAAGAAGATTAAAAAAAGTTGATGAAGGAGATGTGGGAAGATGATTGAAACTATTTCATTTTTCAATAGTCGCAGTTTTATGCGACCTGGGATGTCCTATTTCTCATTAATTTGTTCTTTTTCCTATGACAGTGGTACGAAGAGTTTCCACCAGCTCAGGCTCTGGTGAGTACTACTCCTCCTCCTCCTCCTCCTCTCCTGTCCTCCTCCTCCTCCTTCCCTTCTTCTTCTTCTTTTTTTCTTCTTCTCTTTTCTCTTCTTCTCCACCGTCTTTCTCTCCTCTTTTCTTTTGTTCAAATTCTCTTATTTTATTCATCAAGTTTAAGAGAAACAAAAAACAATCAGCTGTTTGACAATTTAAAATATCAAAGAAGGAAAATGAGAGAAAGAGATGTAGAAAGAAATCAGGATGAATAAAATAATGAAGAAGTTTGAACAAAAGGAAAAGACATGTCTAAACAAATAATCAATATTGTGAAACACATAGTTTATTCTTTTTTTTAATATCCATTTATTCACATATTTATATTCATGTATTTCTGATTCTCATAATTCTCTTTTCTATTCCTCATTAATTTGTTCTTTATGATAGTGGTACGAAGAGTTTTTCCCACTGCTTAGGCTCTGGTAGTGCACTCCTCCTCCTCCTTCTCCTCCTCCTTCTTCCTCCCTCCTCCTCTCCTCCTTCTCACCTCCTCTTCCCTCTTCTCCTCCTCCTCTAGTCTTCTTCTTCTCTCTCCTTCCCCTTCTTTTCTTCTTTTCTTCTTTTTTCTTCTCTCTCTTCTTCATTCTTATTATTTTTTCTATCCTTTATTCCTTGCTCGCTTAATACTTCCCTTTTCTTGTTGCTTTTCTCTTTTCAAATACTTGTGAATTTTCCTTCTTTTCTGAATTTTCTGATAGAAATCCAGATATCTTTTGAAAATTTCCTTTTCTTCATTTCAGCAGTGAGACAGAGGATAAGATGATACAAAAATATGTTGCCTCTTCTTCTTTTTACTACTGTATCATATTTTGATTATAAATTCATCAAATGGTTGTTTCATCCAATAATTTAATTCATGACAAATATCATAATTTGTTCTTTTTTTACAATAATTACGAAAAGTTCTGCATCGCTCAGGCACCTAAGTGCATTGCAGTACTATTTCCGTCCTCTTCCTCCTCCTCCTCCTCCTCTTCCTCTTCCTCCTCCTCCTTCTTCTTTTCTTCTTTCTCTTCCTCTTCTTCTTTTCTTCCTCCTCTTTCTTCTTCTCATTCTCCTACTTCTTCCTATCCTCCTCCTTCTTCTCCTTTCTCTTCTTCTCATTCCTCCTTCTCTCTCCTCTTCTTCCTCCTCCTCCTCCTTCTTTCTCTTCTTCTCCTTTTCTCCTCCTCCTCATCTCATCTTCACCTCCTCCTCCTCTCTTTTTCATCCTCTCTTCTTCTCCTCACCTCCTCCTTCTTCTGTTCACTCCTCCTCCTCCTCTCCTTTCACCTCCTCCTTTCATAATTTATAACTGGATTATTATTTACAAGTGCTATTTGCTACTACTCCTCTCCTACTTTTCCTCTTCGTCTCCTTTCCTCCTTCTTCTTCTTCTCTTTCTTCTCCTCCTTTTCTTCTTTTTCTTTTTTCCTCTTCTTCTCCACCGTCTGTGTAAGTAGGAGCACCTACTATTGTGACAACACAGTAGTTGTCATTCATTATTATTTTTTTAATATCCATTTATTCACATATTTACTCATTCATGTACTTATTCTCATGATTCTCATAATTCTCTTTTTCTTATTCCTCATTAATTTGTTTGTTTTGCTATGACAGTGGTACGAAAGTTCCACCCACAACAGGCTCTGGTGAGTACACTCCTCCTACTCATGTTCCTCCTTCTCTCCTCCTCACCCTCCTTCTTCCTCTCCTCCTCCTCCCTCCTCCTTCTTCTTCCTATTTTTCCTCCTCCTCCTTCTCATCCTCCTCTCTCTTCTTTTCCTCCTTTCCTCCTCCTCCTCCTTCTTCCTCTTCTCCTACTCCTTCTTCTTTTCTTCTTTTTCTTCTTTTTTCTCTTCTTCCACCGTCTCATGTTCACCTACTATTGTTCCATTCTTTATTTTTATCCATTTATTCATTCTTAATAATTCATCTCTTATGTCTTTATTTCTGTCCCTTCTTAACAATATCACGAGTAAAATATCATATTCACTCTTTATTGATGAAATTAAAGTCTGCTTAATTTTTCTTAGAATCTTTAATCTGCTTTGTCAATTTCACCTCTCTTCTTCTCAAGCTTCCCTCTATTCGAGACCTATATTATTTCTTGTTCAATACACATATTTTTATCATTATTGTTTGGATCAGAATGGATGTCATGTTTGATAGGTTTCATTAATTTACTGATTACTCCCCACAGACTTTGTATCTGTTCTATTCTTTCATTCTTATATTTATTTTTTCTTCAAACAGATCCCTTTCATCTAACGCAATGCTCGTCTTTTCAACTATAGTCTATCTTATCAAGATTGACATATCCTTGGTCCTCTGAGGAAGATTGAGTTTTTTTCCCCGTGAAATTTTCATATATACCAAGTTTCATGGCAAACGGGCCAACGGTTTCCTCTTCTATAAACTCCAAACAAACAAACCAACACGCTTTTATATATATGAATATAAGATTCACCCATTCATCAACACTCTCTTTTATATATAAGAAGATAAGATCTACCCATTCATCTACTTATTTCTGATTAATTTGTTCTTTTTTCCTATGCCAGTGGTACGAAGAGTTCTCCGCGCACTGCTCGGGCTCGGGCACCTACAAGTGCGGCATTGCATTTTCCTCCTTTCCGTCTCTTCCTCCTTTGAGATAAAATGGAGAAGAAGGAGATAATGGAAAGAAGGAGATGGAGAATACTGGAGAAGATGGAAGTCAGAAGAACAAGAAGATCTATTCGAAGATCGAGGAAGAAGGAGGAGGAGGAAGATGAAGAAGGAGATGGAGAATGAGAAGGAATTCTCTTCTGAGAAGAAGAAAATGGAGTCATTTTTCTTTTTTTCTCTCAACAACAACCGAAGAAGATGGTTCCAAGATTATGAACTTATGAAAACTATTTCTTATCTTTTCGACCACTATTTCTCTTCTTCTTTCTATTCTTTTCTCATTAATTTGTTCTTTTTCCATGACAGTGGTACTCTCCAGCCTGTTCCTACTCGTGCGGCATCTGCAGTACTCTCCTTTCTTCTTCTCCTCTCCTCCTCCTCCTCCTCCTTCCTTTCCTTCCTCCTCCTCCTCCTTCTTCTTCTTCTTCTTCTTCTTCTTCTTCTTCTTCTTCTTCTTCTTCTTCTTCTTCTTCCTTCTCTTCTTCTTCTTCTTCTTCTTCTTCTTCTTCTTCTTCTTCTTCTCTTCTTCTTCTTCTCCTCCTTCTCTTCTTCTTCTTCTTCTTCTTCTTCTTCTTCTTCTTTTTCTCTTCTTCTTCCTTCTTCTTCTTCTTCTCCTCTTCTCTTCTTCTTCTTCTTCTTCTTCTTCTTCTCCTTCTTCTTCTTCTTCTTCTTCTTTCTCATCTTCTTCTTCTTCTTCTTTCTTCTTCTTCTTCTTTCCTTTTCTTCTTTTTTTATTCCTCCTTTTCTTCTTATTCTTCTTCTCCACCGTCTGTGTGAAGAAGGGGTGCTCCAACAGAAGAAGAAATCGAAGGACAGAAGAAGAAGGGGAAGTTCACGAGAAGAAGATGGGATTTTGATAGTAGGAGTGATTAAACTATTTATATATTTCATAATTCTCCTTTTATTTGTCCTATTTAATTAATTTGTTCTTTTTTTTCAGTGGTACGAAGAGTTCTCCACTGTTCGGGCGCGGGCACCTACTCGTGCGGCATCTGCAGTGCGACATTTTCGGTCCTTACAACCTCGACATGACGGCCTGCCCCGGACAAATCCGTCGACTGCAGCGGACGCGGCATGTGCTTAGTGCGAGTGCGAGCCGCGCTTCCTTTTTTTATTTTCAACTTTCAGCTGTTTTTTTCTGATTTCGACACAACTCATTATCTTCTATTTATTTATTTTATTCTATTTTATATGTTTTTTCTTCCTTCTATACAATTATTATTAGAATTTTTTTATCATTATTTTAAATTTGAAACAATATGATGATGTACCGTTTAATAACTTTTTTTTTCTTTTTTTTTTTTTCCTGAATGATAATAGCTCTATTTTGTAATTTATTGAGATATGACGACTATTTTAGGCAGTCACCGACACAACGTCTTCATTTTTTTTATTTATTTATTTTATCATTTATTCATTTTATTTAGCTTATTTTATCTTTTTTATTTATTTTTATTTTTTTTTATTTATTTTATCTATTCATTTTTATTTATTTTTTATTCTATTTATTCTATTTTATTTATTTATTTTTTTATTCTATTTTATTTATTTTTTATTTATTTATTCTATATTTTATTTTATTTATTTATTTTATTTATTTTATTATTTATTTATTTATTTATATTTATTTTTTTTTATTTTTTTTTTTTAATCATTTATTTATTTTATTTATTTATTTTTTTATTCATTCTATTTATTTTATTTATTTTATCTGACATTTATTTATGTTTATTTGTTTTATTTATTTTTTTGTTTTTATTTTTTCAATCAATCAATATTAAATTGTTGCCAAAAGTAAATTATTAAAAATACAAAATAATATTGGTTAACAATACAACAATAATTACAGTACAAAGTAAAATTAAACGCCTAACATAAAATACAAAATAAATAATTACGAATAAATTTTAAAACATCAACAGTATTGTTAACAATATGGCACTACCGGCAAAGATAATCTTGTGTTGGTGAGGTCAAAATCACAAAATTTAAACTAAATGCATTAAACTTCTGCAGCATTTAAAAAAATTTGAAAAGCAAATAATGATTAATTCATTAAAGCAAATGAATTAAATCAATCTTTAAATTCAATTCTAAATTAAATTTAAAATATTAAAATTTAAAATAAAATCAAAATTAAATTGAATTAACAAGTGTTTTGGATTCAACAGACAAACTAAACAAGACTACGTCAACTAAGGAAAACATTACATTGTGAACTCATCCGGCAAGAAAAAACACTTAACAATATTTTTATTTTTATTTTATTTTTTTATTTTTTTTTTTATTTCTCATTAAATTACAAATACAACTTTTCAAACAAACAGAAAAAAGAATCAATAACAATACAGTATTATACAAATAAGAACATATTTAAGAAACGACTTCCCCAAAAGAGCAAGCTCGAGCTTGGGGAAGGAGCAGCCGTGCTACAATAGCAACTAAAAACTATATCCTTCTACAAAACACATGAAATCAGTAATAATATAGTAAGCCATTCATTCAATTCTTAAAATTATAATCATATTGGGCCGTATGTATAAAAACTGAGCATATGTTATAAGCACGAAGCATAAGTTTGCACTAAAAATAAGCATTTGCTCATTTTTATAGATATCTTTATATACTCTTAAAAATCTGAACAAATGCTTACCTATTTCAAAGATTTTTCATCAGCTGATTCATCTTGCTCAATATTTTAGAAGTATAAGCATATTATGCTCAGTTTTTATTCATACGGCCCATTGTAATACATAAATCTGTAATAATAAATGATGGATGAATTAGATCATTATAATTATCAAATTACATTATAATTTAATAATGATATTCAAAATTTCTCAAGTGTTTTGTTTTTGAGTGAAAAATTGTGACTTACAAAGATATGGATCATCATAACCTAAATTTTGGACTTTTTTCTAAATTTGAAGAGGGACAGTTTTGGGCTTAAGCCTGTTGAACCTTTCATTAAGTATTATGTGTACATTACTGAATAAATAAATAAATAAATTACTTTTATAATATCAGAATACTAGAAAAAAAATTTTTTATGGAGATGTGAAAGTAGGATATAATGTGCAGATAAGATTTTTTTTTCAATATTAGAGACTTCAACGAATAACAGTGTCATCATCATGCAGAATTTAAATATAATAAAAGATAAATTTATGCAAGAAGAGTGTTTATAAATATCAATATAAATGAATAGAACTGATATATAGTTAGATGAAAAAAAGTATAACAAAAACACTATCCTATTGTATTCCAGAATCGCTCAGCCCTATCTCAGCCATGAGCGTCAACAAGATACTTTTTGGAGTTGGATTGAAGTAAAATAAAATACAGTATTATTAGAATTTTTGTTACTAAAATCAATCAGCTTTATTTAATGAACAATCTAGGATCTTGCTAAAACAATATTTTCTAGCGGTGCATAAAGAAACTTTTGTTATAATAGTTTATGCAATGGTTGTATTATGAGAGCCTTTAAACGACGAGTGAGGTACCGAGGTGAAAGTACGAGCGGCAACGACGCGAGTTATTTTAAGGTAACTCAAGAGTTGTTTAAAGGCTAAAATACCGGGTGTCCCACGAAGAGGTTTAAATGTTTGATTTTATATTACTTGCCCATTCATGCACCGAACTTTTTCAAACTTTACACAGTTCACAAAGTAGGATCTAAAAATATTTTGGGAAAATTTCAGCTTCCTAACCTTTTTAGAAACAAAATGGCGGCATATTGAAAGACGATACTTTAAAAACA
Organism: Laodelphax striatellus; assembly: GCA_017141395.1. Lineage (NCBI taxonomy): Eukaryota > Metazoa > Arthropoda > Insecta > Hemiptera > Delphacidae > Laodelphax > Laodelphax striatellus. Next base: position 10,517,898 of record CM029543.1, read on the forward strand.
TTAAAAAATGTGGTTTTGGTTTTATGAAATATTTTTATTGTTACATCCTAGGGCAGAATGATTTTTAAATAAGAAAAACTAGGACATAGCCTAATGAAAAACATTAAAGTCCGAAATAATTCAAACTGTAACCCATCCACAGCACAACACACTGATGTCAAACAATTACTAAATGACAACTTTCATGGCTGTTGGATTGGTCGTGGAAGTTATTTTTAGATTACCACCCTGATCACAAGATTTAACTGTTTGTAACTTTTTTATGGGGTTACTTGAAAAAACAAGTTTATATCTATATCTTCAATTTCAATAATGATGAGGAACTAAAACGATCAATAGAAGAGGAACTTCTCCGGATACCGCAAGGTTTCTTTGTAAGAGCTTACGAATCATTTGTTAAGCCCTGTTATCAGTGTGTTTGCTGTGGATGGGTTACAGTTTGACTAATTTTGGACTTCAAGGTTTTTATTAGGCTATGTTCCTAGTTTTTCTTTATTTAAGTCATATTGCCCAAGAATGTAACAATGAAACATATTTTATAAAACCAGAAACCTTCTTTAATGTTTTCAGTATCGTTTTTCAATAAGCCGCCATTTTGTTTCTAAGCAGGTTAGGGGCTGAAAGGCCCAGAATATTTTAGAACCTACTTTGTAAACTGTGTGAAGTTTAAAAAGTTCGGTGCATGGATGGGCACGTAATATAAAATCAAACATTTAAACCTCTTCGTGGGACACCCGGTACAACCATTGCATACACCCATTTTATCAAGGACCAAGAAAAACAATAATATCTACATTATCAATCTAAACTAACCTTGATTCAAACCTTCGACCATGTATAGAATAGACACGGCCTATGCTATAAATGTTGAAGCAAACATGAATTGGATCTTGTCCTCCAGTCAAAACTACAGAGAGTGTATACTATACTCACAGTGTGGCCATTTGTGTGAAGCACTCCTTAAAAATAAGTGGAGATCATATTTCTTTCCGCCGCCGCCATACTTTTGCCAATTTTTTGAATTTTTATATTGGATTACAGGCAAACATAAACCCATACACTCATTTGTCAAACTTATTTTGAGATAAACAACATCAAGACTAACTTTTCTGCCATTAAAAATAGTCTCTCTACTCTTGGTATTGCTTTAAAAACTTAAAATGATGAAAACTAATACTGGCAAAGGCAAAATGTAGGTAAGAAGTGAATTTTATATCATAACATATGATCAGCTTTTCATTCCATTGCAAATCTTATGGGAATTGGCAAAAGTATGGCGGATTTGTCGGAGCTAACCAATAAAAAATTTTCAACTTTTTCAACACTACAGGAATATCGAGAATAAAATTCTACATACATACAGGTGTATATGTGGTTTAATTGAAAATTTGAAGTATTTGCAATTTCACACAATCTGACAACGCTGCTATTTCCGCGGGTGGAGGCTCAAGGGATAACTAGTTTTATTCGAACTATAATAGTTGTAAGCATCTATATTCTATACCTATAGTATTTCCTTCTTGTTTGGTAAGACAAATATATGTCAGTTTAGTCATAAACTACTGCTGTCATTACCTATTATAACTAAAAATATTCAAATAATTCACTTTATACAGCCATTCACTTTGGTTTAAAATTCCGTATTAAAATCATGTATCGCATCACCATCACATAATTCGAAAAATAATGACAAATCCAAGATGGCGGACTAAATTTGAAAAAGTCACTGTAAGGTAGTATTTTTGATTTAAGTAGGATCCTCAATCACCCCTATCATCAAATTAACTTTCTATTATGAGATATCAAGCCGATCTCATACTTTTCACTCACTTTGACATTGAAAATATGTCTGATTAATAATTAAAATATCTTCAAAACGGTCTGAGATATCGATGTCCGGTTTCCGCCATTAATTTTCTCTTGAAATTCTGTATCGAAATCATGTATAACATAACCATCTTCCCATTCGAAAAAATGAAGTTAGATTCAATATGGCGGACCAGATTTTTGAAATCACATTAAAGTAGTATTTTCAATTTTAGTACGATCCCCAATGTCACCTACTGTCATATTACCTTGGTATAAAAAATATTAAGCCGTTTCCATAATTTTAATCAACCCTGTATATTGTTTCCAATGCTTGCTATTCATTTTTGTCTCATGTGCAGCAAATAACGGGAGCATTCTGCGAGTGCGACAATTTCTCGTGCGACCGCTATGACGGTGTGCTGTGCTCGGGGCCCGAGCAGGGCACGTGCGAGTGCGGCCAGTGCGTGTGCAAGCCGGGATGGACGCATGGCGCCCGGGGACAAGCATGCGACTGCCGCACGGGCAATGATACCTGTGTGGCGCCCGGAGGCAACGGTGAGTCTATGAAGTGGTTGATTCATTTCCGTTATTATTACTTGATTTTCTGTTATAAATTAATTCACTAGTGCCCGGTTTTTCAGTTGCTCAATAGACAGTTTATGGATCCAATAGCACTATTGAATCAATAACCATGTGTTTTCAAAGGCAAAAAAAAGTTCAATTCAATAAGTTTATTACACGACTGAAAAACCGGGCATAAGACATCCCAGGTCGCATAAAACGGCGAATATTGAAGTACATAATAGTTTCCAATAATCCTCCTACTTGATCTACTTCTTTTCAATCTTCTTCTTGTTCTTCTTCTCCCTCTCTTCTACTTCTTCTTCTTCTTCTTCTTCTTCTTCTTCTACTTCTTCTTCTTCTTTCTCTTCTTCTCCCCCTTTTTCTTCTTCTGATTTCTCTTGTTCTCCTCATTGTTTTTTCCCCTTTTTCTTTTTCTTCTCCTTTTTCTTCTTGTTATTTTCTTCTCCTTCTTCTCATTTTTCTTCTCCTTATTCTTCTCCACCTCGTTTTTCCTCTTCTCCTTTTTATTCTTCTCTTTTTCTGCTTCTGCTCCACCTTCTTCTTCTTTTAATTTTCTTCTCCTTCTTCTGCTCCTTTTTCTTCTTCTCAATTTCTTCTCCTTTTTCTTCTCGTCCTTTTTCTACTTCTCCTTTTTCTTCTTCTTCTTCTTTTTCTTCTCCTCCTTTCTCTTCTCATTTTTCTCCTCCTCTTTGTTATTCTTCTCCTTTTCCTTCTTCTCCTGTTTCTTCTCCTCCTCCTTCTTCTCCTCCCTTTTTTCCTCTCCTTTTTCTCATTCTTCTCCTTCTGTTCTCACTCGCTATATTTCTCTTTTTTTCTCTGCACAAATAATGCTCTTACCGGTGCAATGAACAATGAAAAATGAATTTTTGTTTCAAAACAGCTGATCATAAGTTGAAATGTGAAAATTTTCGGCTCACCTATCCCTATGTTAAAGCAATGGCAAAAATTGAAACTTTGATCGCTCATTTCTCTTCTCCACGATTACTTTTTACAGAATGTAAGACCTTATCAAAGATCTACTCAATGAGATCTTTCAAATGAGACTGAACGAACAAAATTGGTTGAAAAACAACGGAGGAGTTAAGGTCACAAAAAACTGTTGTTTTTTTTTTTAAAGGTTGTTTCAGAACTCCCTACGAATATTCTAGAGCATTGTTCCTGGGTAAAAGCCAGGGTGTAAATATCATATTTAAATTGTCCGGAAGTCCTTGGTTACTCACACAGCTGCCATTTTGTTTTTTTCACTTATTATTTTTTATCTCAATAATGGTGAAACATTTGGAATTGAAACTTTGCATCAACATTTATGACAACTGGACTAAGCTACAAAAAAATTGTTAATTTTTCAATTCCATAAAACAAAATGGCGGCCATATTGACTGAGATATGGCAGCTTTGGTGATAGGTGACCACTGGAGGTTACTTGCACTCTTTTTTACTGTCTTCAAAATTCACACAAAATAATCTAAAATCGCTTAAAAATAACATGCAAAGCAGACGGAGACTGTTGCATTGTTGTAGCAGACTTCAGCCGCAAGCCCAGGATGCACTGCAACCAGCCTCCAGCGGTCACCTACCACTAAAGCCGCCATATCTCAGTCAATATTGGTCTAATCTTAACAAATAAGGTTTCAATCGATTTTTAATTAAATTTACTAAAAAAAGTTATTTTTGTAAAAGTTTATAAAGAATATGTTACAGGATTATAGTATCGATTGTGTAACTATCGATACTTGTATCGATATCGATGTCGACTCGTCAAGTCGATATTCGCTCATCTCCTGTCCTATTGTTGTTAATTGTTATCCAAGAAGTGTTCTTATTATAATACTTGAATAAATATGTAATCATATTAACTTAGTAAATTCATTGTGTCTATTAAATTCCATAAAAGGTTATGGGCCCAGAGAACATTCAGAAACGAAGTTCTGTGAAAAACTGGTCAAAATATGAGAAGTTCAAAAACTAATGAAACGTGCTCGCGACGCGATCGATCTAACCTAAAACCGTGTTCTTACTCGTTCAAAATGTTTGTTGCGCGTGTTAAAAATTAAAAAAAAAAACTTTTGCTGTTAACGTGAGTTGTTGATATCTTTGAAATCGAAATGTCGGGCGTGAGCATAAATGTTCCAATGCTTGTTGGCAGCAACTTCAATAACTGGAAATTTCGTATACGATCTCTTCTAGAAAAAGAACAACTGGTGGAAGTAATAGACATTGAAATCCCAGAGGATGATAAAAGAAAGGCCTTTTTAATTAAAGACTCAAAAGCTAAAGCAATTATCATACAAGGTGTGAGTGATAAGCATCTCGATATAATTACAGATGCTACAACTTCAAAAGAAATGTTCGCAGCTCTCCAAGCAGTATTTGTCAGATCTAGTGCTTTTGGAAAACTTTCTTTGTGGAGAAAATTGATGAAACTTGAAGTGTAACAGAGACTCATTGGAAGATCATTTTCTCAAATTCGACACAATTACACGTGAACTGGAAGATTTAGGTTCCAAAATCGATGAATCTGATAAGGTATGCCATCTGCTTCTTACTCTAGGAAAAGAATATGATACAGTAATTACTGCCTTGAAACCTAACCTGACGTCAAATTCGATTTTGTTAAAGCAAGACTATTAGATGAAATCAAACTAAAATCCAAGCAGACTAGGAGTGAGCATGAAGTGAGCTTTAAAGCAGCTATGAATACAGGTGGAAAGAGAGGTGGTTGTTTTGGATGTGGAGACAAGAACCATTTTATTGCGCAATGTCCTGAAATCAGCTTATCGTGGAGCAAGAGGATCAAGACCATCTTATCAAAATCTATACAACGGTGGCCGTGGTTACAGTAGAGGCAGAGGTTCGTCTGCCAACTATAGTCAAAATATTTCTTTAGTAGCAACATGTTCACCGAATAAAGAACTTACCAGTGATGAAAAATTCATTATCGATTCGGGCGCAAGTGACAACATGATAAAGGAGAATTAAGAAAACATATGTTTGATATTCAGAGAGTGGACAAGAAAATCAACATATTCATAGCAAATGTTGAGGTAATGGAAGCAAACGAAAAGGTAAAATAAAATTATTATGCCAGAACAAATCTGTAATTATTGAGGCATTAGTTGTGCCAGGACTCAAACATAACCTATTGGCATTAAATAAAATGGTAGAAAAGAACTACAAAAGTGATTTTGATAAGCAATCTATAGTATAAACGGTAAAGATTTTAAAATATTCTGTGAATATGTGAGAGGACTTTATGTTCTACGTGCAAGCATTGTGAAGACAGTTGAAAATCGATGTTTTGTAAGCAAATCTACCAGTGTTGATAATATTTGGCATCGTCGTTTGGGACATCTGAATTACGACAGTTTACGTCAGTTAGGACTTCCTTCAAGCAATGAACCGTGTGAAGTATGCGTGGAAGGCAAAGCAACAAGACAGCCTTTCCATAAAAAAGAGAAAACCACAAAATATATTGGTGAGTTGATACATTCAGATATTTGTGGACCTGTAAATCCAACGACCTATGATGGAGAAAAATACTTTCAAGTGATAATAGATGATTTTTCAAATTTTGTAGTAGTTAGATTATTGAAATCAAAAAATGAGGCAGAAAATAATTTGATTGGGAATATGTAAGGAAATGGAACGACAACAAGGAAAGCAAGTGAAGAAAATTCGAATGGACAATGGTGGTGAGTTTACATCAAATTTATTTAAAAAGTTTGCTCGAGTAAATGGAATAAAGTTAGAATATACCATGAGCTACAGTCCACAGAGCAACAGGAAGTCAGAGAGAATGAACAGAACATTACTGATCAAGTAAGAACCAAATTGATTGATTCAGGTATCCCAAAATTTTTGTGGGGTGAAGCTATCAGATGCAGCGCCTATGAATTAAACAGATGTCCATCTACTTCGGTGGAGAAAGGAGAAACGCCATCGCTCCTTTGGAATGGCAGACAAGACATTTCAAAACTAAGAATGATTTGGGTGTAAGGCTTGGTACACTGTAGTCCCAAAGCAGAACAAATTGGATTCAAGAGCAAAATCTGCTTGTATGATAGGTTGATTGTGGAGGCGGATATCGCCTATGGATCCCAGAAGAAAATAAAGTGATAAGATCTAGAGATGTCAAGTTTGATGAAAGAAAATTTGAATTCAAAGAAAGGAGTGATTTGAAACAAATAACTGAAATTAATGATTGTAACGACCAACAAGACAATGAAGAAAAGAACAAGGAGGAAATAAATGTAAAAGAAGATAACAATGAAGAAGAAAGGAGTGAAATAAACAACCAACAACAGCAACGAGAAGAAGACACTGGATTAAGATCAAAGAGAAAAATCACAACACCAAGTTATCTTCAAGACTACGAACTCTACTCAGCATTTTGTATGTTAACAAAAACAGAAGAACCAACAACTTATGAAGATGCAATGAAGATTCCCGATTGGAAAGACGCTATCAAGAAGGAACTAGAATCACACGAAAATCTAGGAATCGATTGCTAGTTTATATTGATTTGATGTTCCATGTAGTATTGATTTATTAATGATTTGAATTTAGCTATGTTTGATAAACTATCAATCGAGGGGGAGTGTTACAGGATTATAGTATCGATTGTGTAACTATCGATACTTGTATCGATATCGATGTCGACTCGTCAAGTCGATATTCGCTCATCTCCTGTCCTATTGTTGTTAATTGTTATCCAAGAAGTGTTCTTATTATAATACTTGAATAAATATGTAATCATATTAACTTAGTAAATTCATTGTGTCTATTAAATTCCATAAAAGAATAAAGAATAAATTTGATTTGCCATAAACAAAACAATACAGAATATACACTTTATAGATATTAGTGCATTCGATCTATGGCACTACTGGCATAAGAGACTCTTGTTCGCCAGCAGTGAGTTCAAAATCGAACAGACTTTGATGCCGAAGCAAACTAAATAAATAAAGAACTATAGATAAAGAAATATAACTTAATATAGAAAAATTAATATTCTTAACTATGAAAACAGATAACAGATAGACAATAGATTAATAGCTGGAAGTAAATTAAAAATAAATAAATTACGATACAGTAGCATTGCCAGTATTCTGATAGGTATTGTCAGACACGACTAGGCCTACTCTGAAAAAAGAAACCGTGAGTACGTAGCCATAAAACTAAGGCAAACTCCTTATGAGTTGAATTAAACTAATTTGAAGTAAATAAAACTAAGTTTCGTTAATATCAACGGTTTCCGCGTTATTCAAGAAACAAAATTTTAAATGGCCGCCATTTTGTTTTTTAGATTTGAAAAATTGTCATAATTTTCTTGTAACTTTGTCCAGTTGTCATAAATGTTGGTGCAAAGTTTCAATTCCATATGTTTCACCATTATTGAGGTACAAAATAATAAGTGAAAAAAACAAAATGGCAGCTGTGTGAGTAACTAAGGACCTCTGGACAATTTAAATATGATATTTAGATATGCTTTTTACCCAGGAACAATGCCCTGGAGTATTGGTAGGGAGTTCTGAAACACCCTGTAGATATTAGGCGTGGCTGAAAACGTTTGTCCAGAAGTTTAATTGTTTTTAATTATAATTGTTTAGAATTGTTTTTATAATTGTTATGATTGTAATAATTAGAGCCCGGATGTTAGGCAAAATGCCTTAATTTTGCCTATTCTGCCTTTTTTGGGTGTTAGTGCCTATTTCAATATCAATAGCTTATTTCATCCTATTGTATATGTTTTGCCTATATGATTATCATTTTTTAATTTGAAATATTTAAAAAAGTATTAGATTACTCAAAAAAGAAAATCCAGCGTGCATATAAGAATGTGAACATGAGAATAAGTCTATGATCTCTAGAGAACATATAATACTGTATTACATTTGCGAATTCCCTAATGCAGGCTACAAATATCCTTGAGCCCATAAAATGAAGCTTCTTGTAGTCAGTAATCGTCTATTTATAAACAGATAAGGTATGCATGAGTGTGCTATAGGCTACAAAAACCTTAAAAATGAATAAATAATATTATTTATTTCAATCCATAATTAATTTTGTCAAACGAAGGTTTTGCAAGAATAAAGCTAATATTCAATATTTTATCATATTTAAGGTAACTCTTTTATTAAGTCTAGCTTCAGTTCGAATACAATAGTTTGCTTCAGATATGTTACAGTAACAACAGTTGATGTAGAAAGGTCTTTCTTCATACTGGAAAATATACTTTCAGAAATGAAACAAAAAATGAGTCAAAAAAACTTCAAGGAAAACATATTAATCATGTGCAACCAGTAGAATATAAGCTTTTCAATTTTCTTGTGTTATTTTTTCACATAAATATATAGAATACACTATGCCTTTTTTTCGATTTTAAAGTGCCTATTTTTGTGTTTTTTAGTGCCTTTTTGCCTGCCTATTTCAAGTATTATAAATGCCTGAACATCCGGGCTCTAGTAATAATTTTCTTATAATTGTTTTTGATTTCTAGGAGAGGTGTGTTCGGGAAGAGGACGGTGCGAGTGTGGCAAGTGCCGGTGTAGCGAGGAGGAAGCAACCGGCAGAAGGTACACCGGACAGTTTTGTGAAAAATGCACGGTGAGTTATCAGTTGTCTTTCCCTTCTCTTTCTCATTCTTCTTCTTCTCCTTTTTCTTCTTCTCTTCCTTTCCATCTCCTCCTTCTTCTTCTTCTCTTCCTTTTCATATCCTCCTTCTTCTCATCTCCTCCTTCGTCTCATCTTCTCCTTCTTTTAAATCTTTTTCTCCTCCTTCTTCTTCTTTCTCTCCTTTTTCTTCTTCTCTTCTTCTTTTCCCCTTTTTCTTCTTCTCTTCTTCTTTTCCCCTTCTCCCTCTTTTCCATCAACTTCTCCACTTTCTTCTCGTTCTAAATCTTCTCATTCTTCTCCTTCTCATTCTCACTCGCTATCTTTCTCTTTTTTCTCTGCTGAAAATAATGTACTTACCGGAACAAGGAACAATGAAAAATAAATGTTTGTTTCAAAACAGCTGATCATCAAATCATAAGTTGAAATGTCCTTCTCCTTCTTCATCTACTTCTCATTCTCCTCCACCTTAATCTCCTGTTCTTCTCCTCCCTCCTCTACTTCTTTTCAATCTTCTTCTCGTTCTTCTACTTCTTCTTCATCTCCTCCACCTCCTCCTTCTCCACCTCCTCTTACTTCTCATTCTTATTCTTTTCCTTCTCCTCCTTCTTCCTCATCTTCTACTCCTCATTATCCTACTTCTCCTCATTCTTATTCTTCTCCTCCATCTCAGTCTTCTCCTTCTCCTCCTCCTCCCTCTTCCTCCTTCACCTCCTCTTTCTTCTCATTCGTATTCTTCTTCTCCTCCTCTTTCCTCTTCTACTCCTTCTTCATCTCCTTCTTCTTATTTTTTATTACATATTATGTTAACCAGTGCTGTAACAATTCAAACTAATCCAAAATCATCTAAATCGGTTCAGCCGTTCTCGAGTTAAGTGAGCGTACAGACACCAACTCTCTTTTATCAATATAGAAGATTATCACACACTTAACATAGGGTAACAGGACTAATAAATCACCCTGTACTATTCATAAAAAATACTAGGAACACAATAACTAACTCAAAAAAATGAATTACGTATTATTTGAATTTATTAAATACAAGCTGTCCCGGCGAACTTCGTATCGCACTCTTACCCCCCCCCCCCCAAATGTCACCCCCACATATCCCTCTTCATGTCAACCCCCTCTTTCCCATCAAATGTCACCCCCCTCTTCCCACCAATTATTATTATTTTTTTAAATTTCTTCTATTTTGTATTTTTTTTCATTTATCTATTTCTTTCTATTTATCTTTTTAATTTTATTTCTGTTCTTCAATTTTATTATTTGAAACGATAGAACATGTATTATACGAACGATAACTCATTCTTAATTATTGATGATTCTAGCGTAAAAAATAATTAGAGCAGAAAACCTAGTACAAAAAGAAATGGTTCGGAGCGGGAATTGAACCCCCAATCTCTAGGTCGCTAGGCCGAAACGCAATCCACTGAGCCACGGAGGCTTGAGATAACATTGCTAATTTTTCTAGTCTTGAATCACGATCATCTTTCCGTTCTTCGGTAGCCGGCAATTTCAAAACGTACGTCTGTGAAGTGTTTGATAGATTAGGTCATTAATGTACTAATTATTTATTAATTATAAAGGGATTTTCTTATATTTTAATACATATTATGTTAACCAGTGCTGTAACAATTCAAACTAATCCAAAATCATCTAAATCGGTTCAGCCGTTCTCGAGTTATAAGCGAGCGTACAGACATCAACTCTCTTTTATTAATATAGAAGATTATCACACACTTAACATAGGGTAACAGGACTAAAAAATCACCCTGTACTATTCATAAAAAATACTAGGGACACAATAACTAACTCAAAAAAATGAATTACGTATTATTTGAATTTATTAAATTAATATTTATTGTGTTTTTTCAGACTTGTCCTGGACGCTGTATGGAGCTAAGGGATTGCGTGATGTGCAGAGCTTATAAAACTGGGCCGCTATCTGAAGAGGAATGCGCAACTAATTGCACACATTTTGAACTTATTCTTGTTGACGAAGTCAAATGTAAGTGATTTTTTTCAATTTCTGCTATTCTTCTCCTTCTTCTCCTCCTCCTTCCTCTTCTACTCCTTCTTCATCTTCCTCTTCTCATTCTTCTCCTCCTCCCCCGGAAAATTTTTGGATATTTTTTATTCATTTTCTTTATTTTACTTCAACTTTTGATTGAAAAAAGCTAGATATGATTGTAATAAAAATACACATTTTTGTATACACGCCAGTGGCGGATCCAGAAGGTGATTTGGGGGGGGGCAAACACCAGGGTGGTTGGGGGGTATGGAATACCCTTCAACCAAAGGGGGGTCTGGGGGCCTACCCCCGGAAAATTTTTGGATTTTTTAACAGAAAATGATGTATTTTGACGTCATTTTGGGGATCTTGGGGGGGGAATTGCCCCTTTGCCCCCCCCCCCCTTGGATCCGCCACTGATAAACACACACACCTATACGCTTGCCTTTCTCCATCGATTTCAAAAACATTTTGTCATTACACAGGGTGTTTCAGAAGTAGTGTCGAACATTTTAGGGTATTGTTCCTGGATGATAAGGAGACTACAAATGTCGTATTTGAAGTGTCCAAAACTCAGCGGTTATCCTTATAGCTGCCATTTTGTTTTTTCACTTAGGAATTTTTATCTCAAGAACGAAATGTTGTATTGAACTGAAATTTGGCATGAATATTTATGCTATAAAGACTCAACTTTAAAAAATGGTATAAAAAATTTTCGTTGTAAATTTTCAAAATGGCGGCCATTTTAAATTTTTGATGGCAAATTTCACGAAAACCGTCCACTTTACATAAAATTTATTTGGAAAGAAGTTATTCTTGTACATTTTCTGTAATGTGAACGGTTATTGTGGAATTGGCCATCAAAAATTTTAAATGGCCGCCATTTTGAAAATTTACATCGAAAAATTTGTAATATACTCTGTTCACGGAGTCGAGAGACGGCCAAAACAAGCTATTTGCATTTGTGTGCGTATAGAAGCGATGACTCACAACTGTTTTCGATAAATTTTCTGTCCAATTCCAGTTCACAATGCGTTCATTCAAGGTCAGACTGGAATCACGTACTGCTGATAATACTAATATTATTTCAGTAGCTCTACTGTGAATCGGTCTAGCTGCTCCTAGCTAGACTCGCACGCACAGGTTCATTTACATACTTTAATTGAAAGAAGCAAGATTTGAGTGTAGTAAACATACACATCTTTGTTGTATACGCGAACACTTGGCATTAGATATATGTAACCGGGGGAGAGATATCGGCGGATCTTCTTCTCCCCTCATAGTGAGAATACCATTTATTTAACCATTTATTTTAAAGGTGATTTCCTTTGTATCAATGTCAATCAGAAGTGACGAGTTTAACTCTAAATTTTCACTTCCAATTGGCAATGAATTGGAAATCACACGGTTAATAAATATCTTGCTGTTTAACGTTTGAATCCTCATCTGGTTGGTTGGGAGCTTTTCATGGATTCGTTCCTTCAAATGCCCAGATCTTAAAACTACTAAATCTCCATCTGTTTGAGCAACTAAACTAAGACGAGCCAGGAACTTCAATAAAAGATTAAAATATATTTTTTCAGGTTTATTGAGCTATACTAAAATTAAGTTCTCAATTTAAATGTTATCAGTTATCAATCTTCAATTTACGTTAAAAATGCATCACGTTAATAAATTCATCAATTCATAAATAATACTCAGATTTCAGGTTTAATTTACAGTTAAATTTAGATAGGATTCTGCTAATTTACTTAATTTCTTTACTTTAGCATTCAAGGCCTCGGTCAATCTATATTCTTACTTAAATTAATAAACAAACTCGACACAAATAAACTCACAAGCACAATAATATTCTACACATTACTTCAACTTCAAACTACAATTTTTATCACTACATCAATAATTCACTTGAACATTTATAACGTTGAAATAGAAAAATATGAAAATAACCGCAAAAAAATTTGGACCGAATTCCCTCTAAATGGGCTGCCACCCTGTTTAGAGGCCGAGGCTTGTGCAATAACTACATTTTTATGTCTTTACGCGGCCGTGTCTCTCTTCGAATTCTCGCTTTTCCACTAAAAACTATCCCCCCTCCAGCGGACAACCCCGCCGCTTCACGTGGAGCGCTGAGCCTAATTTTCAGTGGAATCGCCAAATTCCCAAGAGAGGTCATTGCTCGGATCAAACATTGCCCAAGTACGGTTGCAATTTAATCACAAAATCTAAACCAATTCTGTGGAAATGCCAGAAAACTGCAATTTTTCCGACAACGCTAGCAGCAAGTTAGCAAATCCCTTTAAAAAATGCAATTGTGAGGCAGTCAACTCTTAACAAGAGTTAACTCTCTCACAATATCAAAATACATAAAAAATTCAGCAAAATCAAAGCATATATATTTAAAAATTTTGATCACTTCAATAACCCGAAACAAAAGACACTAAAAAACACAAAAAAAACTATAATAAAACAACTCTCAATATTCCCCATATTACAGATAAATAGATAGATATAGAGATATTTCTTCTTGACGATGGCCGTTTCTTGCTGATTACCGTAGAGTCCGATGGCAAAATAATAATATCTTTCTATCTATCTAATGCCATCCGCCAAATTAAATTAATCCTATTATATTCATTAACTTGCTGTAAAATGTTTGATAGGATAGGTCATTAATTTACTAATTATTTATTATTTATTTATTTATTTTGATTTTGAGGCCGCATAGGACCACTTCAGTTAATATTTCAGTCTCCCCTACGTCCTCGCACCAGCCTAGATTCTAATTTCTTTCTCCAATATTACTTCATCCTATCAGATCTTAGTTTTCTGACCTCGTCTGAAACCTCAACTGTCCTCCGTCTTTCTGGTCTTTCAATGTTAAACTTATTTGTTCGTAAAATTTTGTTAATTTTTAATTTTAATGTTTTATTTAATCTGGAGCATCTTCGATTCTTAGACCAATTTCTTGAAGATCTTTTAAAATTTGTGTAACATAAATTCCTTGGGTACTTCTATTAATATTCCTCACGACTAATTGTTTAAAGGTTCTGCTATCGGGCATCCTGAGTATGTGAAAAAAATATGAAATTCTTCGTTTCTTCATGACGCTGATAATTGGCTCTATATTACTGTAAACTGTTTCATTTGTAGCGATTCTCCAGACACCGTCTTTTTGTTTATTCAATTATTTATTAATTATTAAAGGATTTTCTTATATTTTAATAGTGCATATCATATTAGCCAGTGCTGTAACAATTCAAACTAATCCAAAACATCTAAATCGATTGTTCTCGAGTTATAAACAGGCGTACACACACCAACTCTCTTTTATTAATATAGATTTGTTTATTTTTCAGTGGACGAAGAGAAAGACGAGAGTATCTGTGTATTTGATGATGAAGACGATTGTCGGTTCGAGTTTGTCTACTGGTACAACCGCACCAGCATTGTAGTCGAAGCCCAAAAGGAGCGACAGTGTCCGCCGCAAGTATTCATTCTAGGTAAGGCTACGACTACACTAACGATCCGTTATCGTTGAGCGATCCTAAGGTCAACACTCTACTAGTTGTTTTAAATAAGACTTAAGCCCGGTCTAGACGCAGCGATAAGTTTGTCAAACTTTTTGTTCAAACTTATCAGGATTATTTTAAATTGTCATAAAACAGCTGATTTAACGTTAGTAAACGAGCATACATCAATCATCTGTTTTCTGACAAGTTAAATGGATCCTGCTATATTTATAGCAGGATTATTTTAAATTGTCAGGAAACAGCTGATTGATAGCTGATTAGCTCGTTTACTAACGTTAAATCAGCTGTTTTATGACCATTTAAAATAATCCTGATAAGTTTGAACAAAAAGTTTGACAAACTTATCGTTGCGTCTAGACCGGGCTTAAACGCGTACACCGGTTATTCAAGACAAGACGAGATTGGTCACGTTTGGTCACGGTGCTGCTGCACGCGCTTATGAAGCAGCACAAAACCGATGCAATGACTAATCAATGTGTGTTTGCTTCATATAGGCATACACCGGTTAGTCAAGACAGGACAAGACGATTGTCACGTTTAGTCACTTACTCACATGTTGCTTATAGCAGCCGCACACCGATGCAATGACTAATCGGTGTGTGTTGCTTCGCTTCAATGTGAAGTAATGTGACTAAACGTGACTAATCTCGTCTTGCCTTGTCTTGACTAACCAGTATACGCCTAGCCTAAAACCCGTTTCTTCCAGGGGGCTGTCATTGAAGAAGTGGAAGTATCGTATCTTCCCTATGTTAAAAAAGGGTGAAGCCTGTGTCATGACCTTCTTGAGTTTTGTCTAAAGATGGCCATGCTGTGTCTCGATCTCATTGGCCGAATAAACTATGGACCGATGTCGGCCATTATTATGGATTATTATGATTTTGGCGGTGTATTTGAATTCACAGCCATCATGTTAAATTTAATTTTCATGGAGTTTTGAAAGTTTATGGTATCTTTCGCGGTATAAATCAAAGCTGTTTTTTTTTATTTTTTTTATTCTTGCTTTTCAGGAATCAGTTATCCTATAGCAGGTTGGCATTTATAAAATTCAAATAAAATACATTATTGATATAAAAAAAATCCAAACAAAATACAATATTTATGTGAAGGCAAATTATCAATGTCAGTCAGTCTTTCACTAAAAGAACCTTTACTCATTCAGATAAAAAGACCGGATCTTCAGGCACTGCTCCACAAACGATGAGAACATCTTCAATCTGACGTTGTTAATGTGTTGTAGCTGCAGATCACAATGTTCAAGTTCTCTTGTTGAAAAGCCGGCCTTCTTCTTGTAAGCCATGATCGTGGGGCTGCATACTGTGGGCACTCCTGCAACACATGCTCGACCGTCTCCAACCGCTGCAGGTTGCACATTGAACAGAGCTGATCGGAAGTGATCTGACAGAGTCTCACATTCCATTACTTGTAGGTCAGAGATCGTTTCTACTGTAGCCATGTTACACCATACTAGATCAATTACACTCCTCCCAACTGAACCAACATAAGTAAACTTGCCAGGTATATCACTGGGTGCCCTTCCATTAATTAAAATGAATCCATTGTCATTAGGAGCCTCTTGCCATGATCATTCAAAACTCCATCCTGTGATTCTCTCATATCATACAAATTTGTAGATTCAAAAATATCTTCTTCCAGCTGGTTTTCATTACATACACGGCAATTGAAGTCTCCGCCAATTATTATCCTTCACTGTATCTCATCTGTAAATATAATATATCCGATGACAGGAGATTCAGAAATTCAGCACATTCAGAAGAAGGTCTCCTATAGATCATTCCGATTATGATAGGTAATCCATTCAATCATAAATGTAAGAAGATTATTTACAAGAGCTAGTAAACCTCCACTAGCTCTGTCCATGCTTTTTTCCCTGACCGCTTCAACGCAATATGGAACATAATCAGACCACTCAGCTGACATAGGAAAATAAGACAAACTTGACCAGGTTTCACATATAAATAAAATATCAATATCAAAACAAAAATTATTCCTATTCAAGTTATTCAGACCGTTAATATTCCAAAATGCAACATTAAATGTCTCTTCATTCAGTCATTGGACGTTTGACAGACTTTTTTCTTTTTTCTTGTCTTTCAGTGCACCCTTCTTCAATTCTACAACGTTCTCTACATTCGATATTTGTTGATGTCTTTTATTTGCATGGATTGTGCTCTGCGGCGAACTGCTCAGTTCTCGCTTTCTTCTGCTCTTTTCCTTTTCCAGAACAATCAGTTTGTCGTAATTCAGGATTGCATACTTTCCTTCCTTCCTAGCTAAGATCATTTCAACTCTCAAATTTTTCCTGATTTCCTGGACTTCCTTGGGATAATCCTCAGCTAAGTAAATATTGCTGCCCTTCAATATCGTCCTCCTGCTAAGAATCTCAGCCTTACGCCTACATGTGGTGAGACCAATAATAATAGGTCTGTTTGAGTTTGATTTGAATAATCCAATTCTTTCGGCAAAGTCCAATTCACAATCGTTTATATCCACTCCAAGTTTAGATCTGATAAATCCAAAAGCAAATTTCTCTGTGTTCTCGCTTCTATCATCTTCAACACCGTGAATAATAATATTCCTCTTTCTAACTTCTTTTTCTAATTGACGAATTCTATCTCCCTGTTTGCTTACTTCTTCTTTCAGATTGCTTGTCTGACTTTTTATTTCATCTCTGATTTCTTTTGATAGAGTTGTGAGTTTGGCCGTTAATTCCTCACTTAAATCTTTCCTCAGCTCATCTTTAAAAGTTCGAAGCATTTGTTTCATACTCTCAGCATCCATTGTGAATATAATTGTAAAATTTATTATTCACCAACTAAATAAGCATGCTCGGAAGAATCTTTCTGAAAATCTATCAGCTGATTATTATGTTCTCTAAGGGATAGGAAAGACAGGAATATATGGAGGCGCCTAGAGAGCTATCAAGGCTGGAACAATAAGGAAGCTCCTGAAATTGAAAGGTATCAAGTCTGGGAAGAATGATAGAAAGGAGTTTCAGATTTATTTATTCTCACACTGTGATAAAGCACTCAGCTGTCTAAAGCAAAACAGAACAATAATTAATAACACTAGTCACTTCTCCTTCCGAACTCTTCAATTGATAAGATAACTTTAAGCATGATCGGCTCAAATATGATAACAGATAAAAGAGAACGATGTATACGTTCAATTGACGATTGATTCTCTAGTTCTAGGAATCACTCCTAGATGGAGACATACGACTGAAAATATCTACAGCCGGCAAGCTGCACTGATTTACATCATTCTTGGATTCTTGCAAAGGTCAATTTGCGATTTAATAGTTGTACCACCTGAGTTCAAAGTTCAATTCTTCTGAAATGTAGTATTACCTTGGGCAGCCGAAAATAATGGCTGAATACAATGACTTGAAGCTCAGTGGGGTTAGAGCGATCAGAAGCTGTTAGTTACTCACGAGAAACCGTCGCGAAAAAAGTCTAACGTAGTCCGTCGTGAAGTGTGATGATAGTAGCTCCTTTCAAACACTCTTAATCAACTCAGAAAGCAATATTAATTACAAATAAACAAATTTATCGAGAGCACATTATAACTTTGACTTTTCAACTGCAACCAGTGTTGCCAACCCTCCAACCCAATCAAAGCTGTTGAGAGAATATAGTTGAAATTTACGGCAAAATACAACATTTTGGTCGGATTTTGTGCTTTTTAGGCTGATTTGGGTAGAAGTTATGTAGATGTTTTCAAATACAGCGCCAAAATTAGGTCTAATAAAAATGGCCGACATCCTACTCCCCTGATTTCTCTTACTTCCACTCCATTAGAAAATGAGGTTATGTTTGTCAGCTCCCTGTTTTCTTCAGTCGCTATCAATCTTTTATATCAATTTAATGCTCAAAATTGATTTTCCATTAATTTTTGTTGAACAATTCGAGGAGAATCAATTGAATCAGCTGTTATCGGCTAGTATCGTTTGGTATTATTGGTTACTAGCAGCCACCCGTGCTTCGCTACAGGGTCTCAGAAATCCCGTTGAGGTTAAGGTATATTTGTGTGGAATTTCTAATCACTGCATGCATGTTCTTGGAGGGAATTTAAAATATATATAAATCTCAAAACCCACTGTATTAATTTCGCTTCGACATAAAACCCGAAAAAAATATACTTGATCAGGTCTATTCGATAAATGGAAGTTTCTGTCCAAGTTAAATGAGGCTACTGATAGAATTGGGATATATTTTTGATGGATTGGGGCGTATCTACGTTTTTATCATTCTAGATCATACTTTCAACATATGGTATTAGTATCACAAAGCCTCTGATAAGTTTGAAAAAGTCATATGATTATGATTAATCATATGATTATTATTTATATAATCTACAATGTAAGTCCTGAAAATTAATTGAAAGAGCTTTCATAAAATTCAGTCAAACTATAAAATGGGTTGTCACTTAGAAAATTATGTATTGCCTTTCTAAAACTAAATAAGGTAAATCTCGGACATATGATGGCAAATGATTGAAAAGCCGTATTCCTACATTAAAATGGCTTCTCAAAGTCCTTGATAGCCTTACTTGATCAATATGTACATTTCTATAGCTCCTCGTATTATAATTGTGGATATTTATGTTATGTCTAAGATTAGACATATACTTAGATCTGATTTTCAAATCCTTGAAACCTTCGCCTATGCGAATGAAGTGAATGGAATTTGAGCTTTAATTATGAAGAATTGAGAGAAAAAATTAAAATTTGGGCTTGGTTCAAGAGATTGATTTTTTTGAAGCTGTAGGCTTCTAGCTGCGCTCATAACTTCAATTCTCATCATTAATTATTCATTATTATATTTTAATTTGTAATAATATATAATCTAAGAAGTATTAAAAAAATTATTAATAATTTACAAAATTCCAATACAATTATATTCCTTTATAGATGTGTGTTCTCTGGTGAAACGTTGTTACTATGAACGCGGTATGGCTTAACACATTGTATAATTTCCTTTAATGATTATTATAATATTATTCATAGAAAAATCTACAATAATCTATTTATTTAAATTTTTCTGTCTCTTTTAATTATAAAACTTGACATTTGTGTGTATTTTGTTTGCAGGAATTGTGCTAGGTGTTATAGGAGCTATAGTGCTAATTGGGTTGGCACTACTGTTGTTATGGAAGCTATTGACTACCATACACGATAGGAGGGAGTTTGCCAAATTCGAAAAAGAACGAACTCTCGCCAAATGGGATACGGTAAGACTTATATTTTTGATAATATTTCCTTTTTATTGGAGTTCTTCCTTGAAAAATCGCGGTACTACAGTCGAATTCCGGTTTAAAGGTGTATTATATCTTGAAATAAATAAATGTATCCATCCATATTCAATGTTCATTTAATACTCACAAACGCATAAATAAATAATAGTATGTTGCCATGTTCACTCATGGCAACCATATAAAGGTAGTAAACATGTGACTTATTATCCAATAATTCTCCCCGCTCAAATTCCACATTTAAGGAGCTTTCCAATAAGGTGCGACTACACGATGACAGTCGACTGGCGACAGTCAACTAGTTTTTAGTGTTATTTCTGAAATTTCAGCTAAAGGAACGCTTATTTCACATCAAAACCTGTGTATTAAGTTTTTATATTTATTATACAGGGTGTCCCAAAAAATAGTGACGCCAGTACTACCACGGTATTCTACATTCTTTGTCTTTTGAACGTTCTCAATTTTATTATTGGATGGAACAACCAATTGATGAATTTCATGAATGTGGAAATATGATACAGTAGTAAATTTGAGAACATTCAAGATAGGCAATCATATGTTTTGCATTCATAAATTTATTCTCATGTCTCACTGCTGAAGAAATGAAGAAATACAGAAGTGGTAATCTTCAAATAGCCATATCTCGGTTATTTATTATCCGATTCTCTAAAATCATAATATACGTTTTTATTTAGAATAAAATTTTCTACATTTTTGTATTTGGAAGTTTTATCGTAAAAAGCAAAATTCCTCCAGTAAAATCGAATTGAAAAGTTTAGTCGGTCGCCATTTTGTAAACCACACCTTTAATTATACCCCTACCAAATTTCATGAGAAAATCTTGTTTTTTTTAACGGGATATGATGAAAAATATTAAAAACACAAAATGGCGGATTATAGGTAAACTAAGGAGAAATCAGCATTTTGCCAACGAGATTTTCTGTTTGTTTTGACTTGAAGAATACCGTGGTAGTACTGCAGTCACTATTTTTTGGGACACCCTGTAGTATGTAGGGATGCCTACCTTTTGTAGGGAGACTTATATGGAGTGCAGTTCCGTATCTGTACTACCCTATTATTGATGTGAAGAATATCAATACTAAAAAATATCCAACCTTTAACACGTTGTTTATCAATAATTTGATGTTATTCGATAAATTGATAGTAGGGTTGTACTTGTACAGATACGGTACAGCAACCATAAGCCTACAACTAGCCCACTGTCCTCAGAGCTAACCTAAAACTAATTACTGCCTACTTATCTAATCAACTGAAACTATACCTGGAGTATTATGCATCTTTCCAATACCATACCAGATCTTGTCCTTTTTTCTTATATTTTTATATTCTCGATGGTTTAAAACATACAAAATTGGGTAGGTATAAATAATTTCCAACATCTTCTCTGTAGCCTATTCATCATTCTCATTTATCATAATCACGGTCTTGTTTACATTGTGACAGACGACAGACGAAATAATTGTTAGTTCATTGTTTCGCCGCAAAAATTCACAGTTTGCAAGCGCTGCAAATGCTGCATGCAGCATTTTGTGCGAATCTTTCGCAATGCGAATATTCGCAACGCGTTGGTGTGCGCTAACACATACACCGCCGTGGTATTAGATTTCCGCACGGCAAGTTCTCAGAATTAAAATCGCACCGCAACAAAAATTCGCAAGAGATTCGCGTTGGTGTGGGCTAGGCTTTAGGCGCTTATTGACAGGGAAAGTAGAGAGAAAAAGTAACTTCCAGCAAGTACTTGCCTCTTCAACTTACCCCTTACTTTCCCTGTCTATAGGGGTACTTTCCACTTCAGAGAAAGTAATCACTTCCTGGAAGTAAAATCAAACTTGTTTGTTTTTACTTGCCACTCCAAGGAAAGTAGAGGGTCACGTGGGTGGTCATGTGATTACTTTCTCCCACTTTCAGCCAGTAGAGCAGAAGAAACGCATCGTTTTATTAATCAGATGATTTCTGGAAATTATAACATGTGTTGAGAAAAACATTGAAAAGTGAAGAAGAGAGGGCTAGTTACTTCCAGCAAGTACTTTCCCTGTATATAAGCAAATAAGTAGAAAGTGACGTAATGGCTAGTACTTCCAGAAAGTAACTTTCTCTCTACTTTCCCTGTCAATAAGCGCCTTTAGTCATAGAAAAATGTGAATTAGCACAAGAGATCGAGGACGTTGAAGAGGTAGACGCTTCCACAGCCAAGCGGCGTGATTGTTTATTTTGTCAATAATACGCGGCTTTCCAATGCTAGGAGCAATGAACAGCCCATCCAACGTTTTCACACGAGACAAAGCGACATGTGTCAAGCCAAGACCGAACTCGTTAAGGCCAATGTCACAACGAAATTTACTGCACACAGCTGATCACTGAGTCCACGTTGTTAGAGGGAACTCAATACTATCTATATTAATTTTGCATGATAACGACATAGAACCCGAAAAACTGTACATGATTAGGCCTATTCGATACATGGAAATTTTATCCAAGCTAGATGAGGCTACTGAAAATTTAGGATACATTTTTGATGGATTGGGGCACCTCTACATGTTTTCATCATCCTAAAAATAGTTGGGATTTTTCATCAATTGCATCTGGCAACGCTGGGTCGGGCTCCGCTGCGGCACTCGGTCGCAGTAACGAAAACCCACCTTAACAGCTCGCTCAGCAATTAACACAGTCTTTATGTAAAATAGGCAAACATTTTTTTTCTTTGATAAGAACTCAGTGGTTTGAAATAAAAACACAAATGTTGTCTTTTTCTACTTACATAGTTTTATTTATACAAAACTTAAGTTTCGATGCTCATGGCATCATCAGTTGAATGTTGAGTCGAAACTCAACATTTCAGAACCTTTCCATCGTTGATATACATGTCCAAGCTAAATTTCATGGAAATCGACTGAATAGCCTAGGAGGAGTTTGATCACAATCGATTTCCACAAGTGGCATGAGGCTAGGCGTACACCGGTTAGTCAAAACAAGACAAGACGAGATTAGTCACGTTTGGTCACAGTACTTCACATAGTTGCTTAAAAAGCAACACACACCGATTAGTCATTGCATCGGTGTACTGCCTCATAAGCATCTATGTGAATTACTGAACTAAACGATGTCTAATCTCGTCTTATCTTCACTCGACCAGTGTGCCTCAGCTCTACTGCTGTACGCCTAGCCTATGAGAACCTTCCCATCGTAGATATACATGTCCAAGCAAAATTTCATGGGAATCGGCTGAGTAGCCTAGGAGGAGTTTCATCACAATCGATTTTCACAAGTGGCATGAGATTGAGCGTTTCCTTACCTGAAATTTCAGAAATAACACTAAAAACTAGGCAACTCTGTCAATGTAGCATTCAGCAGTGTACACTACAAATTCAAAGATCTCAAATCAATTTTATTGTCGATTGATGTTATAAAAAAGCCATGTAATTATTATTTCAGTTTTTAATTTTTTTCGTTTTTCTTTACAGGGAGAAAACCCTATCTACAAGCAGGCGACTTCCACGTTTAAGAACCCAACTTATGCCGGGAAGTAGAGATTTTGAGCCGATAATTCAAATTTCGAGTTTGACATTTTTGAATACAGGACTTGAAACTGTGGAATTTTAAAAAATAATTCAAATTTAGAGTTTGACATTTTTGAATACAGGACTTTAAACTGTGGAATTTTAAAAAATAATTCAAATTTCGAGTTTGACATTCTTGAATACTGGACTTTAAACTGTGGAATTTTAAAAAATAATTCAAATTTCGAGTTTGACATTCTGAAATACTAGATTTCAAACTCTGAAATTTTGAAAAATAATTCGAATTTTGAGTTTGAAACTCTTTAATAAGTTTCTGGATTTTAAACTCTGAAATTTGAGCGTTGAGGTTATAGAAATGATTCAAATTACATGTTTGATATTTTTAAATACAGGACTGCAAACTCTGAAATTTGAATTTGGGTTTTCGAAATTGCGAGTGTAAATTCTCAAATTTTAAACTGAAATTTGACTTGCGTGATTAATATTATATTGAAGATATTGTTCCTAAGATATCGCCCATTTATGCACTATATTATTATTGATTGAAACATTCATTGATAACTATATAGCAGGATCCTTTTAACTTGTCAGCTGTTTCGGTAATAATTAAACAGTGATTTCGACACAATAATCAAAAGGCTTAAAAGTCTTAACGACCTTAAAAGTCTTTAAAAGACCTTTTTAAATAAGTCCTTTCAAAGAATAACTTTTTAAAAGACCTTTTCAATAATCTGCGAGATTCAGCATTTGTAGGTCAAGTATTGTGATATTGCTCGTCGAAACATATGTTTTCTGACAAGTTAAAAGGATCCTGCTATACTTTCTAGAACTATCATAAATATAATCGTCATTATTTGAAATCTTTAATTAAACTAAAACGATTTTAAATAAAAATAATTAAATTTAAAACTATTATTTCGAAATTAGATTCAAATGGAGTGGTCCGTAGCCGAGGGCGATAAGCGCCTGTCTGATAATCCAAAGGTTCCAAGATCGAATACAGTCGCCGGAACGGATTTTTACCGAAACGGCCACTCCCGTCTTTCGGAGAAGACGAAAAGCCGTCGGTCCCGACTGCCTAAAAACAGTCATCTCTCATCATCACCCCTCTCATTACCCACGCACAAACCTAGAGCTCATGTGGGCATCACCCTAAAAAAAAATTGAATTTGAATGGAATTAAATTTGAACGGAATTAAATTTAAATGGAATTAAATTTGATTGAAATTAAATTTAAATGAAATAAAATTTAATGAAAAATTTAAATTGGGAAGCGGTTCGCTTCGTAGTCGTACCGTCTTTATCCAATTCCTCAGATTAGATAAGAGACGTGAACCTGTTACTCCCGTTGTAAGGGTGACCACTTTTGAGGCATTCTCCGCTGAATATCATTTATGAGAAGCAAAATCTCTTCCCGGTGGTTCGGAACCCACCTAAAGCTGTAGGTCCACTCATCTCTCATCATTACCCTCCCCAATACCCACGCACAAGTCTAGAGCTTATGTGGGCTACACCCTCAGCAGGAACAAAATATCAGTTTGAAAGTTATTTGGAAT
This sequence comes from Laodelphax striatellus, assembly GCA_017141395.1. Lineage (NCBI taxonomy): Eukaryota > Metazoa > Arthropoda > Insecta > Hemiptera > Delphacidae > Laodelphax > Laodelphax striatellus. Next base: position 10,542,817 of record CM029543.1, read on the forward strand.
CTTTTTACAATTTTATAATATGACTGATACCTTTTGGTCTTTTCTTACTATTTTACGTAATTAAAATTATTTTGGATGATAAATCTTTCAAAAACAGAATATATTATTTGTAATTGAAAATTAAAATTTGTACAAAATCCTATGAATAATAATGAATTGTGCATTGATGGGCCTATAAACTTGTTTATTAACTAGTTAATTCAACTTGTTTATTAACTAGTTAATTAAACCTGTTTATTAACTAGTTAATTCAACTTGTTTATTAACTAGTAAAACAAAATCAATGGTGAACAAAAAAGAAATATTATATAAAACTAATAAATTAATTAATCTGCCTTGTTAAGTATAACCAACGACTGCCAACGTCTTGTATATAGATAATCGTTATATATTATATAATAATATTATTTATTAGTTGTAGATTAACTAAGACTATGAATTTTAACAAAAAATTTAAATTTACGGATTTTAGCAAGAAAAGTGTGAGTTTTTAGTATAGTATTAACAGTGAATTAAGGGGTGTTATATGCTTAAAATTGGTAATAATTTTAAAATTTACATTTTTCACAAAGGCTGCTTTTCTGATTTACAACGTATTTTAGAACTGGATTTTGAACAGGAATTAACAACTAACTTGTCTATTAATCAACAAGTTGAATTAACTAGTTTGCGAGTTAATTCAATTAGTCGATTAACTAGTTAATTCAACTTGTTTATTAACTAGTTAATTTAACTTGTTTATTACTTAAAGTAAAGTAAGTAACTTGTTTATTAACTAGTTAATCAACCGATTTAATTCAAAAACAGTTTTATGCATTGAAAAACAAGGAAATTATCATGGGTGCCTTACTTAACACACACTAGTGCCTGTAAAAGTGTACTTAAAGTCATTAACTTACCAAAAAACCTTGAAAATTCAAACTTTTTTGAAGAAATTAAAACATAACTCGTATAAGAAATCGCTAAATACTTACTGTAGTGCAGCATAAATATTTGGCTTCTATTTTTTTTAGAAATTTGTCGTTTTTTGCATAAATTCTTTTTCCTCGATTTTTTAAAATGTCATGAATTTTTTAAAAGGTGTCATATTACTATAAATTATGTTTGACATAGTTGGAGTAGCTTATATATCAATTAAAATTTATTTTATTTAAATAGAAATTGAGTTGAATAACTTTAAAGACCTATATATTACGTTTGTAGTAGATCCTATTGGATGAGTGATGAAACTTATCCATTCAATTCAATAAAATAGAAAATAATTTAACAGTTGGCTTCCAAATTTTTTCCAAAAATCGGGACATTTTTCCAAAATTTGGAGACATTTTTTTCAAAATCGGGACATCTTTAAAAAAAATCGGGGGACATTTTCTCCAAAAATCAGGGGACATTTTTTCCATCAATCGGGACATTTTACTTTGTATGTCTAGTATGTTTGTGCAGGTTGATAATAATCAGCTGTTCGATTTTTAACTTTTCTATTTTATTAAATTTATTGAAATTTTCAACAGGTACTCATATTTTTCAACATATTATAAGCTATTACAAACATAATATGTTCAACAAACTTATTTTTATTGTAACTTGCATAATTCTATTTTATTTTGGTTGTGTATTAATGTTTAGAACAAACTCTTGTTGAATAAGTGTATTAATATTATTTAATAGTGTGTGAAATTGAAAATTTAGAATTATAAATCATAATTATTATCGTCCTAATGTAGGAAATTCATGCTAATGAATAACTATGCTAATCTATGAGAAGAGATTTTAGTCGGCAGTATGTATTCTAATCATAGATTTAATTAAGTATTTTAATGGATGATTTAATTATTTGATGGTATCTAAAATTGTGATTAGTTTTTGGTTCAGTTAAAGGTTTATTGAATTTAAATAGATTTTTTTGAAATTATAGATTAAAATATTTTTGGCCTACTTGAGAACTAAGATTAAAAATTTAAAAAATTCAGATTCAACGCCGATTCCACGTAAATCCTGTATAATTTAACCGCCGTTTAATTATGACATCTAACAGAACCAATGATCGAATAAAACTTCAATACAATGACATCATTTTACGGTGATTAAATTTAATTTTTGTGCAACTGGCTATAAGCCTATTAAAATAATAATTTCTCATGATAATAATACTGTTATTGAAGAGGTCTATTTTAGTTTTTCTTATAGTGCTTCTAAAAAGCTGCTATTTTGATTCAATATAATTAGCGATAAATGATAACCAATATATTTTATAATATTGGTTAATATTGGCATCTAGTATTTTAAAATCAAAAATAGAATATTTCAAAAATATCAATATTTATTATAAAAATCTACTAATATCATTGTGTTTAATTAATTTGATGTTGAAGTACTTTGAAAAAGTTATCGAAATAGAATGATTTACTTTTATTATACAATTAATAATCAAAATAGAATCAATATTTTTTTGTAAAATCTACTAGAACCATTGTTTTTTTATTAATTTGATGTTAAATTACTATACTTTTAAAAAATCTATCAAAATACAATGATTTACTTCCAATATTAATTTAATAATTTCACTTGTAACAGACTTATTTGTTTTATAAGTAGCTATTTTTGTATATATATAGTTGTATTAATTTTGTGTAAATGTTTTTATTTTCTAATAATTATTGTCAGACGAATATAACATTATAATATTAGAAGTTGTTTGTATTTCCTCAATTTTTAAATTTGTAAAAAGTTTATTTTGATTGTACGAGTATTTCTGTTTCTACTGTATACAGAGTGTTTCAGAACTCCCTAACAATACTCTAGGGCATTGTACCTGGGTAAAAACCATATTTAAATTGTCCGGAGGTCCTTAGTTACTCACACAGCTGCCATTTTGTTTTTTCACTTATTTTTTTTCATCTCAATAACGGTGAAACGTATGGAATTGAAACTTTGCACCAACATTTGTGACAACTAGACAAAGCTACAAAAAAATTATTACAATTTTTCAAATCCATGAAACAAAATGGCGGCCATTTAAAATCTTGTTTCTTGAATAACTCGGAAACCGTTTCCGAGTTATTCAAGAACATTACGAAAATGTTACAGGAATAACTTTTTTTAGTAAATTTAATTACAAATCGATTGAAACCTTATTTGTTAAGATTGGACCAATATTGACTGAGATATGGCAGCTTTAGTGATAGGTGACCGCTGGAGGCTGGTTGCAGTGCATCCTGGGCTTGCGGCTAAAGTCTGCTACAACAATGCAACAGTCTCCGTCTGCTTTGCATATGTTATGTTTGAGCGATTTTAGATTATTTCGTGTGAATTTTAAAGACAGTAAAAAGGAGTGCAAGTAACCTCCAGTGGTCACCTATCACAACTCCTCCATGGTTTCTCAACCGATTTTGCTAGTTCACGTCTCATTTGAAAGATCTCACTGAGTAGATGTTTGATAAGGTCTTACATTTTGAAAAAAATTATGGTGAACATGAGAAATGAACGAATGAAAGTTTGAATTTTTACCATTGCTTTAACATAGGTAGGCCCACAGGTGAGTAGCAAATTTTCACATTTCAACTTATGATCCAACGATCAGCTGTTTTGAAACAAAAAATTTATTTACAGGTAAAGGTGGGTTTTCGTTACTGCGACCGAGTGCCGCAGCGGAGCCCCAGCGTTGCCAGATGCAATTGATGGAAAATCCCAACTATTTATAGTGAGGATTTTTCATCAATTGCATCTGGCAACGCTGGGTCGGGCTCCGCTGCGGCACTCGGTCGCAGTAACGAAACCCCACCTTTAGCGATCGAAAGCATTGAGGGTATTTGTGTAGGGAGAGAACAAGAGAAAGATAGCGAGTGAGAACGAGAAGGAGAAGAATGAGAAGATGAAGAACGAGAAGGAGATGGAAAAGAAGAAGAGAACGGAAAAAAGATGGAGAAGAAGATGGAAACGTAGGAGAAGAAGGAGATTATTACCTACATAGAAGATAGAGATGAAGAAGAAGTAGAAGGTTGAGAAAAAGATTGAAAAGAAGTCGAAGGAGGAGGAGAAGGGGAATAAGGTGGAGAAGGAAAAGAAGAAAAAGGAGGAGATGAAGGATGAGTAGAAGAATGAGAAAAATTAAAAAGAAGAAGAAGTTTGAAAACAAGTACTGTAGATGAAGGAGGATTGGAAACTATTTCATGTACGGTAGTACAATAATTGCAGTTTTATGCGACCTGGGATGTCCTAGTATATGTCATTATTATTTCAATGGTAGGTATCTATACGGGATTAAGTTTTATCATCGAGAGAACCAGAACCTTACTTCCAATCTGATATGCATGCTTTTGAATAAACGAATGCTCTGAATTAATTAGCTATCTATAGTCTAATAATGGAGTTGAAACTATAAAGAATTAAATATAAATACACAATTAACTCCACAAGAGGTTACAGTGGCTTGAAAACCATGTAGGTTATAAGAAAAGACAGTCAAAATTGCTCATGCAACATGTAGATTTTGTAGCAGATCTAATAAATCTTGATCTTGTGTTGAAGTCAGCAATTTATGTTTTCTCAAAAATTTTATGGTTTTCAAGCTGCCGCGAAGTATCTTGGGCTTCATTACATATCCATCTTCAATTCTTTGTAGTTTTAATAACATCAAACAACTAATTATCCTCTCAAAAAATTCTCCAAAAAAGAATTCGTCACTTGTCTACTAAACCCGACCTAATGACAACGCTGGTGTGGAAACTAAAATTTTGTACCAAAGAAAAATCCAAAAACATTTATAATGCCAGCATGAAAATGTTTTGATGTAAACTAAATAAAGAAACCCGTCTCCCTCTGCCACATACATTATACATACAATATAATAATTATGTGTAGCCAGCCCAAACAAAATGAAACTCTGTTCTGGAAGCCATTGACATTGAGAAAAATTTGGAAGAAAATTTGGGGAGGGCGAGGGCACTCAATCTCACCCACTTAAATCACAGATTAGAAAATTAATATGCTAAACTTTCAGGAATCATGCTCTCAGTGTTTGAGCTAACAAGTTTTCATGAACTTTCTAAATTATTGACCGCACTCATGCTCCCCAAAATTTCTTCCAAATTTTTTCTTCAATCTCAATGACTCAGGCCAGATATTTTGTTTGGGTTAACTACACCTCATTATTATGTGTGTGTGTAAATGTATAATGCAGAGAGACAGGACTCATTCAGCTGAACATTTTCTTACTGAAAACTTATAAATGTTTTTTGGATTTTTCTTTGGTACACAAATTTTAGTTTCCTCACCAGCGTTTTCAGCAGAATCGGGGTAGGGACGGGTGACAAATTCTTTTGGAGAATTTTATAGAGGATCTCAGTTTTTTTTTAATCACCTTCTTCTTATAGAGGTGTAACACTGCAAACTACAATGGATGGGGAGAGAGTTAATTTTTTAAACAGTGAAATGCCATGTTATTTTGATAAAGATATTTTATCCTCACTATTTGGGTGCTACAAAATTATTCTAGCTATAAGTGAGCCAGTTATGGTTAATACTGAATGAACAAACAAGACGTTGTGACTGTCTGTTGCATCACACGTTATCATTTACTATCCAGACTTTAACGACATATCATTGTAGCAACATTAATTCATGTATAAGCAGTTATCCACAAAGTTTGTTAAATCAAGATTGAGATTTTGAATTTAGATTGAAATTTTAACTCATTACGATAGGTCACATGACCACTTTTGATGAAAAAATATTTTGTAATCGAAAATGAAATCCTTGTAAAAATTTGCCCAACACCATTATTATACATTTCCAGAACAAAATTTTCAAATTTTCCCCATTAATGATTCTAAAATGAACGATTCAGTTTTTCTATTTCCTGTCAGAGTTTTATTTCTTTTAATTGCTAAAATTGTTGAATTGACGCGACATTTACATTCTTTAAAACTTCAAATTCCAAATATTTGCAACTTTAGTTCGTATTCGGGCAGAGCTACAGGCTTAATCGGACATTGAATGATTTGAAATTTTAAATGTGAATAGACTTCTACTAATCTACTTGAAGGCCTATATCTTCCAAACTATTAGGCCCTCAATGACCAATTAATTCTCAAATTGCTTGGTATTTTAATATGCTTTAAGAAATATATTGGATGTCATATATGAGAAAGTGATACTTCACGGTCAAAATTCAAAAACAAATGAAAAATTACGATAATTCAATGAACTTTGAAGAGCTGTATTTCGGAAACGGTTGAGCCTACAATAACTTTTTGGTGCAAATTGTAGGTAATTGAATCAGCTTCAGAACTATGTTGAATGTTCTATATGTAAAAATGATTCTTCAGGGTCATAATTGAAGAAATGTAGAAAAAGTGAAAAATTCAACAATTTGATAAACTTTGAAGGCCTACATCTCGCAAACTATTGGGTCTACAATAATCTATTTGGTCTCAAATTGTAGATTCTTAAATTATCTTTCAAAACTTTGCTGAAAGTCACATTCGAAAAGTGATACTTCACGGTCAAAATTGACCAAATGTAAAACAGGTGAAAATTACGATAATTTGATGAACTTTGAAGAGCTGTATTTCGCAAACGGTTGGGCCTACAATAACCAGTTAGGTATCAAATTGTAGGTATTTAAATTTACTTTCAACCCTATGTTGAATGTCCTATGAAAAAGTGATTCTTCAGGGTCAAAATTAAAAAATTGAAAAAGGGTAAATTCTCGTTAATTTTATGAACTTTGAAGAGCTGTATCTCTACGGTTGGGCATACAATGATAAATTTGGTCTCAAATTGAAGGTAATTTGATATACTTTAAGAAATATGCACAATGTATCTATGAAAACAGATTCTTCAGGGTGAAAATTAGCCAAACATAAAAAGTGCAAAATTCGCCATTTTGTACGATTTTTGGAGATGAACCGGTAGTTTGCCTAGATCTAAAACTTGGATTTAGCATCCCAGGACTACCATAAACATTACAAAAAACCATTATCCCATTTCATACAAGGTAGACCCTATTTTTGATGACAATTTTTCTTGCTATTATTGAAAAGGTCGAATTTGGCGGTGGCAACAGTGTGAAACTTTTAGTTTTAACCGCTAGGATCGCGACATTTACATCAGGGCCACCTAAGACATGGTCTAGCTAGACACTGAATTTAAACGTGCAGCTGACGTCATCACATCGTGTCCATAACAACTCATGTTTACAACTCATCCTGCATTAAAATTGGAATTCGTGTTTGGTTTTTCTCGTCTCGAGTTTATTTCAACTGCACAAGTACCTTTTGGTGGGTAAGTGGTTTTATTTATTTATTTTTAAATAATAAAAATTTAAATATTCAAACTTGGTTGTGATCAGTGGCTGTTTATGAACAGTATGTGGTGGAGTGGTAGGCCTCTTAGCCGTGACGTCACATTTCAGTGTCTAGGCCATGTTCCTGGGTGGCCCTGTTTACATTCGATGAAAAGCTTCAAATTCTTCAAATTGCAACTTTAATTTTTATTCGGACAAAGCTACAGAGCTTAATCGGGCATTAAATGATTTGAAATTTTAAATGTAAATAGTTTAAACATGTCTTCAATCGCTTTTGGTGGTCCGAAATCTCAACTCATTACAGATTTTTCACATCAAGTGCTCAAAGTTGAAAAAATTGAAAAATCCCAAAATTAGTAAAATGACAAAATACCCGTATATAGTATCTTTGCAGATTTATATCGTGAAAGTTCGTTTCTGATCTTAAATGAAAGCGCTCAAAAATCTGAGAAAATAATGTCATTACAACATTTTAAAATTTTCACTACCTTCCGCGTAAATTCAGATAACAACATGCAGACATCAAAGGAAGTTCGTTTAGAATATAATTATTTGGTCCCAGTCTTTCATTCGTATCTGGGGGGGACGGGTGGTGGAATTGTTCGTTCACTAGATTCCCAGAAGGTATACACAGGTACCATTTTAGCAGAAGTTCTTATACACAGGTTACCGCCTTAGCAGGATTCTTTTAAAATTGTCCCTACCAAGAAAAACGAAAGCTGATTGATGATGTAGCACGCTCGTTTACGTCAGCGTTAATCAGCTGTTTTCTAAGATGAAGGAATCACACTATCTATTAATACCTGATTCCGAAAGACTCGCTGTTACAACTACATGCCATTACAGGCCTCTACAAATTGGCCTCTCTCCTGGAGCATGTGCGTTGATCGCTTTCTCCCCTACAGTGCTTACTGCTGACTCACTTACGGTACAGTAAATTTCAAGCATGCAATAATAGTTCATTCAGCTGGCAAACCCAGCTTTATAAAAAATTCGTATATTCGCTTCGGTTGCACCAACGGCTGTAGTATGATGTTATTTGCTTCACTGATGGCCTTATCTTTCGGCGGTAATAGAGAATTTTGGGTGACTATACTAACCTTAGCGGCCTGTGGAGGGGGAAGCGTGGTGGGAAGGGAGAATATATCCCATCTCCTCTGTGCCCTCCCTCAGACGCCCCTCCCACGAACTTTTGAGCCCCCAGATGGCACACTCTTTTTGTACCTCATTCTGATATACGCATGCCCGTTGATTAGTCGAATGATCTGAAATAATTAGCTGATATTGATTATTAAAACTGCAAAATTTAAGATAAATACCTACAATAAAGGCAGAAGAAGGAAGAAGTTGCGGGGTTTTCCCAAGATGGCATGAAAGGATTTTGCGAAAATAACCTCTAAAACTGCTGAATTGGACAATGTAAAAGATGGGGGAAATCAAACTCTTTCCTTCATTTACCCATCAATATCCTTTAATAATCTACAAATGACTCAAAGTATTTGAAAAACGTTGAGTATAATCACAACCTTATAACAATATCACTAAAAATGTGAAATTTTTGTCAAAATTTCAGTTTTGTTATCAGTTGGCTTCGAACGAGCAATTTTAAAATTGGCGCTTCGAACAACTGATATCTTTAACGTTATCGAACTATAATTTTCTGAGTAATTTACAAGTTTGTTTAATAGTTATGAATTAATATTATTACTAAAATACGCTAATAATTGGAATGAAACTCTAACAATTATTGTTTTGTTTTTATATACTTTCATTTACCTGACCGCATTATATTTTGGCATGCTTTTATGTTTTCAGAGTCATTCAATAAACCGACAGGATCGCTTAGAAGATTCTTCAATGCCAAGATCTAAGCAAGCGTACTGCTTTTACGTCTTGTAACAACCTTGTTCCTTAGTAGGCTACGCCATTCAGTGGAATTTCGCCTATTCTTTGTTTGTATTCTCTACCGTTGTTATAGCAGTTCCACGGTGATTTTTAACAGGTGATTAAAGAATTACTGAATTGTGTTGCTGCGCAAGCATAGGAGTGCGATAGGAAACCGTAATCTCAAATGGCAGGATTTCACGAACTACATAATGTGTCTAAAACTGACATAAAGGTTTCGATTCAACACTGAGCTTTTTAGCTCATCCCACGTTATACTTATTATAATTTGCGGGTTAGTAGTTTGAATTCCTATTCAAAATGCGTTCTCGACGATTATTCTAAATTATAACGTTTACTTAGAAGCTAATTGGGTGTCTCAAAAGTTTGTGCGAGATATACGATAATTTTTCAAAATGGTCTACAAGCCTAACGACAAGGTAAGTTAATTACATCACAATAACAATCATTCAATTCAGAACTAGCTTTTATCGAATCTTGTTTGTTTGAAGAATTATCAGGAAATGTGGTAAAATTTAAGTTAGGCTAACGTACCCTACAAATTCATTGACCATTCTCCAATACAAATAGGCAAACTTGTTGGTTTTTGCAACTGCAAAACCGGCATAATAAAACGCCTCTCTCTCTCATCTACATATTTGTCAGGTAATAAAGATTATTTTTGTAATTTTCAATTTTCTTCCAAAAATACCCGCTTCACACTGGACACTTTTTCATTTGTGCACGTTATGATTTTTATTGATTTCAATAGCCTACATTTGCAAAGATTGTGAAGACAAGACTTAGTAGGCTATCAGACATTATATATATATCAAATCAAATAAGTTTTTAATTTAAAAGATGCGGTATATCAGCACACATTCTCTCGGCTTTATTTTTTGCAGAATATCTGACTCAAATTTTTTTAAATGAAACTTGCTAGAGACAAAAATAAGCGCGGCTGGCACAATTTTCAACTTCATTACACCTATTCTAATATTTTTTAATAATGCTTTTGAAAATATTGCATATTTACTAACCTCTTTTGGAATAACACTGACAACCAGGCTTACGCGGGTAAATCAATATTCAGTTATTTGGTAAAATGGAATTCAATGCTAAATTTATTATTCTTTATGATGGCAATCACAATGATGTAGAAATTCAGTTTCTTTTTACTTGAAAAATTATTCAATACATTAATTACGATCACAATATTGAATATCGGAATCACGGGTGTCGAAAATTGTCAACCATTTTGCTATACAATGATATTTTAATCTTAATGATATTTTTATCGATGCACTTCGTAATCGAATGAGCTGGTAGAATCAAATTATCAACTGATCAACTATCGATATTGGACTTATCGAGCAACTTTATGACCAATTAAAAAAATTACGGTTTTTTTTATTATTACATCATTTTCAACTGAAAATGTATGAATACAATCAAAATATACTATTGTATTATATACTTCTTACATATTCAAGTTTAGATAATTAATAAAAATAGGAGGTTTACAATGCAAATATATTGTTGCTTTCTGTCTCTTATTTTGAACAAAATTATTTCAATGATACTATTAACTTTCAATTTGTTTGTGAGTTGATGATGTGGCTGGAGAAAACAAAGGCTAAGTAATCCTAGAAGTGTGGAGTGATTTATTTGAGTCCATAGATTGAGAGAGATTGCATGAAACGAGGAATTTTGCGAGAATTCGTGAATTTCAGCTTAAACTAACCTAACCTAAGCTTGTACTAAGACAGGCTCAAATATACCAAACTTTGTTGTTGATTTTAAAGAATTGATGAAAAATATATGAAAATTGAGATTATGGCTACTTTTTTCAATTTTTTCTGCATCAAATTGTACATAAAATAAATTGTACAAATATTCATATCATATATAAAATTTGCTGAGAAGTACAATGAGACCAGTTCGAAGTTTGCAACTTCAGTAAAGTTACAAAATTTGTATATACAGATTTTTGTAAGAGCTTCACTGTCTCAACCTTTCTTTTTCCCCTATTCGCTAACCTCGCTAGTGGTGTGTAAAATTCACCTGAAATTACCTCTCCGTTCAAGCTAAAGATGGCTGATTAATCGAATTGCCGCGCGAACCACGCTGTATCTGACCTCGACCTTCTTTTTCCGCGACCTTGACTAACTCGTCCGAAACAGACAAATCGCCCGGAAGTTTCAGGGGCCTCACCGGTCTTAATCCTTTTTCTCATCCTCGTTAATTGCCCAGGTAGTACCACGTTGAATACCTTCTTCGTGTTTCATGATGGCCCATCGCGCTTTGCGCGACCACAGATTCCACTGACTATAACATTGATATAGTCAGTAGCGAACGGGGTCACGGACAGGTAAGCTCTTGGTTTCACCGGTTCAACTTTTTTCTCAATCTCCAGGTACACCTTTGAACCCCTTTTCAGTTTCAACAAAGCCTCTGTGATAACCTAGAAACAGCCTGCGCAAAACCACAACATATAGTCCTCCACGGCGGTATCAGAGTTATAATCTGGAATAGAATACAATCCGTTAGCTGCGCAAAAGTGTGCGCGAACTTAAGCCTTTATCGCAGGCCTTTGTTAGCATGAAGGAGAGGTACTCAAGGTGATTCTGCTACCTACCAGCGAGGTTAGCTGGCCGTTAGTCTTGAAAAAAAGGTTAAGACCGGTGGCGAACCAAGAGAGCTTACCTTGTCGAGGCGTTTGTCCCGACCACGGTATCGGCCGCTGAAATTCGAATTGAATATAACGTGGTTCGCGCGAAGTGCGAACTTATGTTATCATAGGCTTTTTAGCTTGAAGGAGAGGTAATTTCAAGGTGATTTGCTACCTACTAAAGCGAGGTTGAAGCGAAGGTTAGGGGAAAAAGGTTAAGACTGGTGGAAACTAAGAGAGTTTACCCGTCGAGTGGGCGTTTTGTTCCGGGACTGCAGTATCACTGGTATAACTTGAATAGAATATAACGTGGTTTTGCGCGAAGCGCGAACTAAGGTTACTCAAGTAGGCTTTGTTAGCTTGAAGGGGATGTAATTTCAGGTGACGGTTACCTACCAGCGAGGTTAAGAAGGCTGTTAGGAAAAAGAAAGGTTAAGACCGGTGGAAACTAAGAGAGGCCACCTGTCGAGGCATGTTTGGTCCTGGGACTACGGTATCAATGTTATAATTTAAATAGATTACAATGTGGTTTATGCATAACGCGAATCTAAGTTTGTACAGATAAGACCGGTGAAAACCTTACGAATTTCAATATTCAAAGAAGCTGTCGAGTTATTATTAGGATGACGTGACATTTTCTCTCAGAATTTAATTTCAATGAAGAAAACCTACCTGTTTATCATGAGATAAACAAAATAACCCAGGTACTTTGATTAGGAAAAAACACTTTTTAACACATCTTTCAAAATATTCTCAATAACTACTGAAGTTACAAACTTTTAACTAATCGCATTGAATTTCTCGGCAAATTTTACATTTAATAGGCTTTTATTAATTTGAATCTCTCAACTAATTAGACAATAATTACAGTAAATTGTCTTTTTGGCAAATGAAATAACTGGTAATGTTTTTAAGCTAATGGTTTATTGAAGTCTGATCTCGAAAGTTACTGTGTTATCGATATTGAAGAACAATCGATAGAAATTATCGATTACTTTTTACCGAGATTAGAGAGTAGGCGTTCGTAAACAAACAAAGTCAAAAACATGGCTTCCAAAGCATCCAGCGTTCATACTACAATTCAAAAATAAACTGATTTTAATAACAATTAATAAAATAAATAGCCTACTGTAATAGCTTCAATATCGTAAGTAATTGATATCAATTATTCAATTTTCATATTGTGTCCACACGGAAATAACAATGAATTCAAGTGATAGGAATGTTGACAAATGTTTCAAAAAGATAGTTAGGAATCAAAGCAATTATTTCTGAAACCGATATTAAAAAATATTAGAATTTGTGTAATGAAGTTGAAATTGTGCTAGTGCGCGCTCAATTTTGTCTCTAGTTTCATTTGCACTAAATTTGAGCCGATATCTTTTCAAAATAGCCTGAGAAAAATGTGATGATATACTGCACTTTAGCCAAGTTTTATTCTGCACACCAAAATGAAAATACTATAACTTGTTACAGTTTTTCCTCAAATGACAGTCACAATTTAATCAAAATGTGAAAGATATAATAAGAGAGAAAAGAACCTTTACTAGGATATATAACATTTAGTAGTAAACAAAATCCTACTAACAAAAAAAAAAGAACAATAATGTATTTTTGTCTGTTAGTAGTAGCTCATAAAAAACTTCTAATTTTCTCATCAATAACAAACATGCACGCACAACACACGCTCCTCTTTTCACACGCAAATGGGAATCATTCTAAAACTATATTACTAAAATTAATTATTAAAGTTTGTATGACAGCTAAATTATTGAACATTTAAAAGATCAATTCATGATGAAGACTTATTCAGACATTGTATCAGTTCTACATCATGATGTCTCAAGTTCATTCTTCAATTAACAATGTGTTTAACAATGTTAATTCATATGATTTAACTTAAGTTATAGAATTCTTCAGGTAGTCTAATTTAATTGATCACTTTGGTGTAATTTGCCATTGCTGTTTCATTTCATGTCTCCTGTCAATTGTTTGTAGATGTGTATCTGGCTCATGCTAATTACATTGAATGAAAAATTATAGCAGGATTATTTTAACTTGTCAGAAAACAGCTGATTTAACGTTAGTAAACGAGCGTACATCAATCAGCTGTTTTCTGACAAGTTGAAAGAATCCTGCTATATCTGTCTGATGCCTGGTTGTTCGCAAGATTACTAGACAAAAGGTTAAGCCATCGTTGGTATAAGACGCAAAGTGGAGGGGGAACGCCAGCGTGACGTCACTTGAATCACAAAATCTAGACAGTAACTTGACTTCGTATACCGTTCACCATAACTCTGCTTCGAATAAATCGTCAGCGTTTAACCCCTTCTTAGAATTGAGTTAGAATTTTCAAATTGCTGAAGTACTTGAAGCGAATGAATCACTGATTCTAATGGTAGTAATTTAAATATACCTGATTTCAAGTTTATTCAACTCCCTATGAGAAGAAAAAGTAAACAGATTTTCACACATCTGAAAACGTGACATGGAAAAAGTTAGTAAGCTGAGGAATTTTCACATTTCTATGGTAGGCAAGTTTTGTAAGCGGGAAAGTTGTAGATAAAAGATGAATTTCATATTTCATTTGAACATTTTTTCTCTACGACCAGCCGTTCTCCTGATATTGTCGGCGGAACGTAGGCGAAACCACCAAATATGAACCATCGATTTGCTACTACAGTATACATGGTCATAATTTACTCAAAGTAGCCTAATCATATACGGTACTCACAAAGAACGAAGATGTAAGCATTGATGATTAATCATAATATAATTGATTGAATAATTATTTCGTGATTAATTTATCCACAGTGAATTAAGTCTAAAAAAATACAATTATTATTAAACTACTGTAATAATAAGATGGTATATTAACTGACAATCGGAAGGCAGCATGCGTCAGTTTATTCACTTCAATTTTGTGTTGCACAGGAACTCTCTTACAGGAATTATTTCACTCTAATAACTTACAAAGTAGTTAAGTAGAAGTAGAAGTAAAATTATATTTGACTTCTATTTCGATCACTGGTACTTGATTCCGGTAGCACAAAAGATAGTAGCATGATATCTACACCTACGTGAAATAATAATGTGTTCATCATTTACATAACTACATCTGAAAAAAGTCTGCATATTTATATTTAAAGCTTTGATGAATTTGGAAACTGAATTTTTTCCTCTTGTTTCTTAGTTCTTCACTTTCCATTCTTTGTTTCTCATTCATCTAATTAAGTCTAATTTAATGTTCTCGTACGAGAAAATTTCTTCTGTCATTCACTTGGGGGAATGTTTTCTTTAGAATTTTTAAATAGCTTTCAATCACCCTACTGTTTGAAACTGTATTCCCATGAATCCTCATGAATATGTCATTTGCTTGATGTATTATTCTCGAAAATTAATCAGTAGGACATGTTAAACCCCCTTCTACTCAGAGATTCAATCCAATCACTGTTGAAGTACATAGATTCTTTGAACTGTGGCCATCAGTCCTCATGAACAAATAAAATATAAAAAATGAAAAGAAGTCTCTTTTATAAAATAAAAATATCCAAAACATATTTTAGGGCTTCTTCTTCTTCTTTTCGATAAAACCGATGAATTGCAATCATAAACTCGATGAATTGCAATCATAAACCGATGAATAGCAATCATAACTTGCACTGAGCACGTGCTGCTGATCAAAGAGTATTGGACTGAAGTTGTGATCCAGCGTACGTCATCGATGCAGTCCCTCCCCCACTCCAACGGCTTGTGGACAGAAATAGTGACAAGCGATGAAGTTGAACCTTTTGTCTAGTAATCTTGGGGTTGTTCGTACTTTCTATTCAATTTAACCCAAGGATAAATCGGGGACGCAACATACATGGGACTCGACGACAAACTGAACTAACTTGAAATGAAGAATTGAGACAAAAGAATGTTGGAAAGCTCTTGAATTGCATTGGTTTTATTTGCAAAACTACATTACTCATCATTTTTATTGGATGTTATTACAAAATTATATTCTGTAGACAAAATTTATGAATTGCACTCCGAGTTTTTATCAATGAGGCAGAAGGTATCTGGTAGTGAAAAATACTAATGGCATAATTTTTCAGCAAAAATATCGGCTAAATTCTATATGACGGGTCCACATCCAATTTCTACCTGAAGCAAAAGGTAGCTCATTAGGAAAAGGTTTCACCATTGTTTGTGAAATTCTCACGCTGAACCTTTCTCCATTGTTCTATAATGGTTGGAAAGTTCAACCAATTTGTTGATTTTAGACCTCGAAGGCTAAAGAGCGCACATTTTGGAGTTGATATTTTATATTGTAGTCTTGCGATGAAAAAGTTGATCTTTCAATTTTTATTAATGTAGTAATTTGGGATGAAAACTCTAGTTCAATCAACGTAACCTGTTAGTACTATAAATAAAAATAATCTTTTACTTTACTTTCAATAATATTTAATATATTAATTTAGTTGTTGTTGGATGATTATTTCAATAGTATATTTTGATAAATTAATAAAATAATAAATAAAAATTTGGGAATTTTCCATCTATGGAAAAGTTGCAATGACCTTTTCCTAAGATTGCACAGACGTAATCTTCAATAGGACATTGGAAGTGTTAGAAATACAATTTATTATGCTTTTTTGTCAACATGTCAATATGTTAAATTAAATATATTATTCCTTGTTTATATATATATATATATATATATATATATATATATATATATATATATATATATATATATATATATATATATATATATATATATATATATATATATATATATATATATATAATATGATATTAATATTGATGTAAAAATTATAATCACAGTTATTGATATAAGATCCTCAGTTCAGAGCTCCAATAGAATTTAGTTTCAACAAAATCAAGGAGAAAACGATTCAATCACTATTATATTTCATAATTACGAGGATTTTAGTTTTATATAGAAATCAATAATTTTTGCAGGTTCTAGAAATCTAGTTAAGAATTTGTAAGAATTCATGTATTGTTAAAATGATTCCAATATTTAGACAGAGTTTCGAATGTTTTCCTCGAATGTAGAGGTAGACTATCAAATGAATATCTGGTATGATTCGTATCAATTTTCAAGAACTTTTTCTTGTAAGATGGTAGAATATGTAAAATGTAAGATGGTAGTACTAATATTTGTAGTACTAAGATTGTACAGTGAAGTAGTGAAACTAGTGAAATTAAGCTTACTGCAGAAGTGTGAAGATTTCAATGAATAATGACTCCAACAACATATTACCCACAGCGTTGAGACGAAGCAATGATCGATCATTGCCGAGTGACCGAGTCAAAGTACT
The DNA here is from genome assembly GCA_017141395.1 of Laodelphax striatellus. Classification (NCBI taxonomy): domain Eukaryota; kingdom Metazoa; phylum Arthropoda; class Insecta; order Hemiptera; family Delphacidae; genus Laodelphax; species Laodelphax striatellus. The sequence goes on from CM029543.1 coordinate 10,560,011, forward strand.
TCTTGTACTTGATCTAGCTTGTAATCCTAGTACATTTTACACTTGGATAAAATTTTTCTCCATTCTTAACAAAGATAATTTTACTGCGAAAATGAATAACACTTCTGTTTGTTTGTAATGCAGTAATCAATTGAGGAGAACTCTTATATCTTATATCACTAGAAAATAATAATTTCTAAAAGAATAGCAAATTACTAGTTGTGAAATCGGTAGTGTTTTTAAATTTCTTGGTTGCCAAAATGACAGTCAGTAAATCTTGGCATTACTCCAATTCATTAGCTCTCTCTAGATGGAACTGTACATTTGGTAGAGAGTTCTCATCCCATATAGTTACTAACAATGGGCATTCATAGATATGAGAACAATAGCTGTGGCCTTCCCACAACCCCTGAAAACTTGTTGCCCTGTCGACTACAGGTAGAAATTGGATGTGGACCTGTCATATAGAATTGAGCCCAACTCATTAATTCATTATAGCAACCGATGTGTTTCGATATTTTTCTCAATTTTCGTAGTGCAGATTAATATTTTTAATCATATTTATTAATTAATATTTTTAATATTTTCTAAGTGCAGTTAACCCTATTTTTAATGAGGTAGAAATGTTTCAACAATTTGAAATGTGTGCACAACCAGCTGATATTTTGGCTCAATTCTTAGCTCTTTTGGCTCTTTTCTTCAAAAATATTAATTAATAAATATGATTAAAAATATTAATCTGCACTACCAAAATTGAGAAAAATATCGAAGCACATCGGTTGCTATAATAATATAGTTAAATTAATGTTTTTCTTTAAAATTTCCATCCCTGTGCCTATGTACTCCCGAACAGAGCTCGGTCCCCCGATATTGGTATCTTGATTCAAAATTGACATCTGGTTAACATGAACAATATTGAAAAAGTTATAAGTTCGAATGAACAATAAAATTTAACAAAAATTCAAATTGGAATTGACTGTAACAAATAACAAGCTTCTTAATTGAAAATTATTATGACGTGAGTTGAAATTGAGAGCGTATTACTTTGTAACATCCTATTGTGTACGAACATAGTACCTAGTACGAATACCTTCTGTTGAATAAAATTAGGAATTAGTTAGTTGAATTAATTTATGCTATTTCAAGCTTATAGAAATTACTGAATGGAGCTGAATATACAATAGCTTATTCGCTGTGTGCACGTATTATTATTTATAAATTGGGTTGGGCTTTTTAACCCTTGGCCACCGCGACCGCTACTCGATCTTTTGTGGCATCCCCTCTTTGGCTTATGCCATGTTCCATAATCCAAGGCCAGAGCAAAATTTACTCAAGGCCTTGAAGTCCAGTTCTCTTGCCTCCTCTGGTAGGAGGGTTGCCTTTCCAAGAAATCTACTCCTCATTTGCAAGAGTGCTGGACATTCCAGCAGCAAGTGTTCTGCTGATTCTGTTTCTTCTATGCAGAATCTGCATTCATCATCCTGACATAGTCCCTTCTTCCATAACATATACCTGAATGGGCCGTGGTCCTGTCAGGAGGCTTACTATTTGCCTCAGCTCCTCTCTTTCCAGGCTTATTACATTGCGGAAGCCTTTGTTGAGGGTTTAATCAACATTTTTGATTGTCGTAGTCCTTCTGTCCTATTCCAAATCAAAACCTTCTTCTTTCCTCCCTTTCTCGGAGTTTTGGTTGACGATAGTTAAAAGGAACCCCACAACCTGCTTCCGGTCCTATAAATGGAGAATCTGCACCATTTTTGCAAGGCGATCAGCTCTTTCGTTTCCATAGATACCCTTGTGCCCCGGTACCCACATCAGGCTAACCTGATTCCTGACAGCCAGTTCCCTTAGGGAATTTTGACACTGTGTTACCAGCTTTGAACTGCTGGAACAGGCCTGTATTGCCTTAGGGCTGCCTGGCTGTCACTCAAAATAGAGATCTTTGCCCTTCTCAGTCCTCTCTCAATCAGTTGATCAGCGCACATCTCTATGGCCATTACCTCGGCCTGAAAGACAGTTGCCGTTTTTCCCAGGGCCCTATAGAATTTAGTTCCTGGCCCATATATTCCAACTCCTGTCCTTCCTTCCCTGCGTGATCCATCAGTGTACCACTTCAGGGCGTTTGATTCCCAAGAATACTCTCTTCCACCCCTGTCACTCTCCAGGATTGTGACTTTGTAGGTGATCCATTAAGTATTCCCTGTTTTTAAAGTCCGGAACAGCTAAAGCCATAGCTAATTCAGGAAACTCCTGTAATATTGTCAAATGACCTTTCTCCATGGAGTTGTTGATATTTCTGTTATCGGACAGTTTGAGGGCACTTAGTGCTGTCCTTTTCTTGACCTCCTGCGCCAGAGGCAACATTCCAAATATTGCATCTAGTGCAGTTGCTGGGCAGGAGCCTGTGGCTCCACTAATGCCCAGACCTGCCAACCTCTGCAATTTTTGGAGTTTAGTTGCAGTAGTCTTCTGTTCCACCTTCGGCCACCAAACCAGTGCAGCATAAGTGACCATAGGCAGTATTACAGTCTGGTAAACCCAGAACTGCATACTGGGTCTCAGCCCCCATTTCTTACCACACAGCCTCCTACAGGCCCCCATAGCCTTTGTGGCCTTAGTAAGAGTCCTCTCAATATGTCTATTCCACAGAAGTTTTTGGTCAAGGACTATCCCTAAATATTTCACTTCTGTGGAAAACGGAATTGTTGTTCCTCCCAGAGTTGGAGCTGTTAAGTTCAGCTTCCTTTTCCTGGTGAATGGAACAATTACCGTCTTTCAGGATTTAGCCGAATATCCTCCTTTTCACCCCACCTTCCTATGAAGGAGATGGCCCTTTGCAGCAGGTCACACAGGGTGTCTGCTGATTTGCCCCTTATCATGAGGACCAGCTCATCAGCATAGGCTTGCATCCTGTATCCTCTGTCTGCCACTTGTTCTAGGAGATCGTCAATAAACATAGCCCATAGCAGAGGCAAAAGAACCCTCCTTGGGGCAACCTCTCAGGTCTGTTACAGTTACTGACTCACTACCCATTTCAGCAGTTATCAGCCTATTCCTGAGCATTGACATAATCCAGGAGGCGGTATCACTATCGACCCCCTTTCTCATGATTGCTCTTTCAATAGATGGAAATGAGGTGCTATCAAAAGCTCCTTCCACATCCATAAATGCCCCAATTAGCATCTCCTTCTCCTCTAAAGCCTTTTCTACCTCCCCTGGTGAGGACATGTAAGGTTGTTATAGAGGAACGTCCAACCTGATAGGCATGTTGGGACTTATTCAAAGTGTTGTTGTTAAACACTTCATCCCTTATATATCTATCAGTTACCTTCTCCATGGTTTTAACCATGAAAGAGCTAAGGCTTATTGACGGTATGACTTAGGCAGAAGAGGGCTTCTGCCACCAGCCTTGGCACAAATACCACCCTAACCTGTCTCCATCTTATAGGAATGTAACCCATAGCATAACTAGCTCAAATGCTTTCACCATTGAGGACTTAATTTCCTCTGTGGCGTTTTGTAGCAGGGGCTGGAAATATACCGTCTGCCCCTGCTGCTTTATAAGGACTGAATGAGTTTATGGCCCATTCCACCTTACCTGGGGTGAAGATTTTACCCGCTCTTCTCCTAGCCCAGGCTAATTCCCTTCGGGATTTGCCAGCAACTCTGGGGGATTCTTCAGCCCCTGTCCCCCTGATCTCAGATCCAGGAAAGTGAGTATCTAGCAGAAGTTCAATAGTCTCTCTTTGACTACCTGTCATCTCCCCATTGTGGTTCAATAGGGAGCCTATTGGGTTAACATGGTCTTTCTGCAGAACCTTCTGAAGCCTGGTGGCTACTGGAAGTGACTCTATGCCTGAGCAGAAGTCCCTCCATGTTTTACGTTTGGACCGTCTCAACTCCTTGTTGTATTCAGTCAGGGCATTTTTATATTCAGTCCAGTTTCCAGAACTTTTTGCCCTATTAAAAAGCTTTCTTGTTTTAGCCTTCATCCGGCTAAGCCCTTCATTCCACCAGGGTACATCTCTACGCACCCTGTTGTTTCTGGAAGGGCATGCCTTGTAGTAGGCTTCCATTATAGCCTCTTTCGATTTTTGTGACTTCGTTCTCTAAGCCTTCCTCAGTCACAATAGGGTAGTTTATCTGGTTCGTGATTGAAGCCAGTTCCTCCTATATAGAACCCAGTCTGTAGACTTAGATTCTATAGGTATGCCGAGTCTCCTCCAGAACCTCCAGGTCAAACCTGATATGTCTGTGATCAGACAAAGAGGCCCTCAGATGAGACTCCCCATCCAGTCACCAACCCACTCGCCCGCCCATCAGCCAGTGTCAAGTCTAGGACTTCCTGGCAACTAGCAGTCACGAAGGTTGGTTCATCACCCATATTCATTATCTCAAATCATGCGAGTAAATGAATTCCAGAAGCGACTCACCTCTGACATTGACGTTGGTGCTTCCCCATGCTGTGTGGTGGGCGTTTGCATCGCACCCTATTATGAGGGGCATTCCTCTACCCCTGGCATGCTGCACCAACCTCTCCACCTCTGGTGTTGGAATGTTGTCCACATCTCCTGGGAAGTAAGCAGAGGCTATAATAACCTCTTTGCTACCTCCAGGTGTGGAGATCTCAATGATCACCGCAACAAGGTCCCGATCTATGAACCCTGTCAAAGGAAAGCACCTAACATTATTGTTGAGCATTATTGCAACTCTTGGACAAGAATGTTGGCGATGGTAGATCAACTTACCTTTTCGGCCTGTGAGTCCTCTAACTGCTCCTCTGCAGACCCAGGGCTCTTGGATGAGGGCAGCATCCAGCCCCTGAATGGCAAACCTCCTGTCCAACACGCTTGATGCTGCCTTTGCGTGATGGAGGTTGGCCTGCAGCAGACGAAACTTCATTGTCTTGATGCAGGGACACCCTGGGTGGATGACCCTGGCCTCCTTTCTGCATCTTCCACTCTGCCAGTTTGTGCAGGCTGCGAAGAACCTTTTACCTTCCTGGTTGTTGTGGAGGGGCCTTTGGTGACTGCTTTCCCCTTTTTGAAGAACTCCTTGGCTGGAGCCTTCTTCTCTCTATCCTTGAAGTAGCCTGTAGGCTTCTGGACAGTAGGAGCCGCAGCAGGGGGCTGTTCAGCCCTACACCGCTCCTCAGCTCCCACCCTCCCTTCAGCACTACTTGCCACTGGCTTTCCAGTCTTTCTGGCTGCAGGCTTTTTGCTCCTGTTTCAGCCGAGTTGCACCTTGCCAAGCTTGTAGGATACAAATGATCCTTTCCTTCAAGTTTGGCAGCTGATGCACCATCAATAGAGAGGGTGACTAGAGTGACCTTACCCTCTTCACTTCTTCTGAGGAGCCTCCAATCAGCCACCCTCAAGTCTCTATTTTGGACTCTCAAGCATTTAAGAATGTTCTCGCTTGAGTCCGAACTGCTGTTTGGAAGGTAAGCCGTTACAATATGCGATCGAGGAATTTCTCCCTCTAGCACCGCCTTCAGTTTAGCCCCCTCCCAAGGCATTATTCTCTTTACTGCCTCTGTCAACCAGGTTGATGTTGGTTGATCATCACAATTGATGATCATGTATCCTGGCTTCCTGCTCATTCCGCTGAATGTGGGCTGTTCAGCACCTTCCACCTCCATGATTTGAGCAATCACAGCTTCTTCCACGGCGTTCATCTGCTCTACCGTTAGGAGCTCGTCTGGGTAATTTTGGTGGATAATGCCCACCCTTACCCCTGCCAGCGCCTGCACAAAGCTCTTGCCGGGGGGAGGGTGATAACTGGCATTACCTGCTACCCTTGACGTTGAGGCTTCCTGAGTCTGTTTAGACCTCTTGAATGCCTTGTTGTCTGGAGTGGAGCCATCCGATCGATTTCTCTTCCACTGGTCCCTCCTGGTGCATTTTTGTCATGGGCTGAAGACTGCGCCTGGGCCTCCTCAGAAGATAGACCCTTCTTCAACCAGAACTTCATCCTCTTCCTCCTTGCACCTCCTAGTCTGGAGCTCAACCGAAGCTGCTTTGAGACATCTTCGTCCAGACCATCAGCTATGGACCCACCCTTCCGAAGCTGTTCAACTTCTATCAGGGTTGGGTCTGCACACTCCTCAGATTCCATTGCGGAATCTTCAGTTGTAGTGCCTTCCTCTACATGTACCGTTTCCCGGCAGGTTTGAGTCAGCAATAACTCTGAAACCTGTTCCAGGTCGGTAGAGTTTGGGGGAGATCCCCCATCCTCGTTAGATATTTGAGGCTGTTCAGCCTCTTTTACTTTTAAATCGGTATCCATAAGATTCCCACGAGTAGCTGGAGACTTATTCAGTCACCCTGGGCAGAGCTCCGCGTTCACCCAGGGAAGGCTTCTTGAAACTGGAGGTCGCCTGGTATCCAGAGTTCGCATACTCGATGTCAGGCACTCCCCTGACCATGCAGCCGTCGGCGTATGCTGTTCCACCATATGTTGGCTTGGATTGCGCAGTTGATGCTTCAGGTGTTCCTACTTGAACACCCTACTTTAGCTGGGACGCAACGGTGTTAGTTGCCAGCCAGTCTACATCAACCACTTGCTCAGGAACCCGGGGGATCGCCACACCCCAGACAGAATAAATTCTGTCCCCCTGCGGGGCTGTGTGCACGTAGGTGGTGGGGATAATAAAATCGACACCTGCGCTCACGCGGAATTTTTGTGAACGAAAGCGGGTATTTTAACATGAGAAAGGATAGGGAATAAGCATTATTACAATGCATTTAAAGTATTATCGGATTCCCAATTGTATAAATACCGTTCACAATAGTAATTGCGGCTTCTATTCATTCCATATTTCCAAACGTAAATTGATTCAACATATACATCGGATCTCAGTTTTGAATTAATCGAGTGAAAAATCCAGTTCAAAAGCGTTATGATTGATTTTAAGTCTCGCGCCCATAATCCATTTCGGAATACTGACCAATGGGAATGAACTCAGCTGTGGATAAACTACTTCGTCTGCTCAGTCTGCTTCAAACCTTCAAAGTTGATTTTAAAACTTGAATTGAAGATTATAATAATGTTTAAGAACATGCGATATGTTCATTTTATCATTCTGAATATAATTCCACAATCGATAAGTAGGAAAAATAGCGACAGGGAATTCTATTTCAATTATAAACTAATTTTTACGTACATAAGCCTATCCTTTCCCATGTTAATCTACCAGGAAAGATTCATACGATTATCCGCCAGAGCGCAACACCGTAGATGCTCACAGCGAGTAGTAACAGTGTGGACATAAAAGGTCACACTTTTGATTGGTTAGCTCGGACAAATCCACCATACTTCTGCCAATTCCCATTAGATTTGCATTAAAATGAAACACAAATCATATGTTATGTAATTATGTTGAGTGATTCACTTCTAACCTACAATTTACCTTTGCCAGTGTTAGTTTTCATAATTTCAAGCTGTTAACACAATAACAAAAGTAGAGAGACAATTTTTAATGTTAGAAAAGTTATCTTCGATGTTGTTTCTCTTGGAATAAGTTTGAAAAATGAGTGAATGGGTTAATGTTAGCCTGTAATCCCATATCAAATTCTAAAATTTGGCAAAAGTATGGCGGGGAATAAATGATCTCCACATACTGTTATAGAGTGCTTCACACAAATGGCCACACTGTTACTATACACTCTCTGTAGTGCAACCCAATATACAGAGTGTTTCAGAACTCCCTACCAATACTCTGGGATATTGTTCCTGGGTAGAAACCATATCTAAATATCATATTTAAATTGTCCGGAAGTCCTTAGTTACTCACACAGCTGCCATTTTTTCACTTTTTTTTTCTGAGGATGATGCCCACATGAGCTCTAGGTTTGTGCGTGGGTAATGAGTGGGGTGATGATGAGATATGACGACTACTTTTTAGGCAGTCGGGACCGACGGCTTAACGTCTCCTCCGAAAGACGGGAGTGGCCGTATTTGTCATAAAATCCTTCCGTCAACCAGACTCGAACCCTGGCCCAATGGATTTTATCTGACTGCTGATAACTTACCAGTCTGACGCCTTAGCCGCCTCGGCTACGAACCACTCCACTTATTATTTTTTATCTCAATAATGGTGAAACATGACCTCCATTGGGAACCTGGCTAATCGTTAGTAAGGCTAGTCAGTCACCCCCTATATTTTGGAGGAATATTAAATTGTTGCATTGCACTATATAGCTGCTTAACACAATGTTATTCAGCAGTGCTTTGTTCCCATCACTGGGTTGCGAAGACTAGCATATGGTTGAGATGTCAATGTGCTAACCACACGTTACATCTTTTCTGGTTAATGATCATTCACCTCTGCTGATTCAGTCAAGTGGATGTGAAACTGGCAACCAGCTGGTAGGCCTAAGCCCACATAGGGCTGTTGAGCCATTGACAAACAAAAAAAAAAAAAAATGGTGAAACATATGGAATTGAAACTTTGCACCAACATTCATGACAACTAGGCGAAGCTACAAAAAATTATGACAATTTTACAAATCCATAAAACAAAATGGCGGCCATTTAAAATGTTGTTTCTTGAATAACTCGGAAACCGTTGTTATTACGGGAATTTTACAAAAATAACTTTTTTTAGTAAATTTAATTACAAATCGATTGAAACATTATTTGTTAAGATTGGACCAATATTGACTGAGATATGGCAGCATCAAGTAGGCTAGATTTTGGTAAAAATTCTGATTTTTTTTTTTCAGAAATCCAAGAAACATGATCACAACGCAGCTGCATCTTCAGCAGCAGTGGGGGGGCCCACCACCCCTTTGGAGCAAGGACCTCCCCCCTCTCTTATGGTGGGGCCTCCCCCTGCAGTCAATAACAACTCGATTGGCAGCCCAATGCCGGACGGAGGACCCATGATGGATCCCAATTTGCGACATGGGGGCCCGATTGGACCTCCCCTCAATCAAGGTAGTTTTTCAAATTCAAATTTATTGATTTTAAGTATATACAAGCTGCAATCTTATATAATTATAAAAGAGAATGTTGGTTTGTTTATACTTTAAAGTGGAAGTTGAAAGTTGCACGAGCATGCGTGCGTTAACAAATGATTTTTCAAAGATGATTATTAACAGTGATCTGTTTGAATATAGCACGATCCATTTAACTTGTCAGAAATCAGCTGATCGGTAATAATTAAACTGTGATTTCGACACAATAATCAAAAGGCTTAAAAGTCTTAAAGACCTTTAAAGTCTTTAAAATACCTTTTTAAAGAATACCTTTCAAAGAATAAATTTTTGAAATACCTTTTCAATAATCTGCGAGATTCAGCATTTGTATTGAGTATTGTGATCATATGCTCGTCGATCAGCTGATTTATGACAAGTTAATTGGATCCTGCTATACGAGCTGCAATATATGTTATACAAATAATACTTTACAAAGAAAAACAGTAGTAGGCCTACATGAAAATCAATTTTAGCTCACCAGACTATTCGTCTAATCGATTAAAGACTATTGATCAAATTAATTTCCTCCGTAATTGTTTGGTGAGTGAAGGATAATGGGGTGTAGGTTGGTTAAGAGATATTCCAAGATATTGTTATTGATGAATTATTAAAATAACTACATAACAAATATAGTAATATTGAAGTTCTGAATTTTTGGATCCATGACGAACTGCGAAGTTAACACTATTGTTTTCACACTAGAATTGACGACATGCAGTCACATTCTAACACAATGTTACACTGATTGAGCGCTTTCAGAACTCTTTTTCAACAGACTGTTGAAAAAGAGTTCAAAGGAACTTGAAAGCGCTCCAAGCGCTCCAGTTTAGTGAGTAACATTTATGTTATTTACAGTAAAATTTGACTGCATGTCGTCAATTCTAGTGTGAAAACAATAATAATAAATAGTTACAGGGCAGAAAGCTTCAGTCTTCAATAATTTGTTTACATTTTAAATGAAAAAATCAAACTTTGGTGGGCTGTATTCCAGTTAATATTGAGTCTAAAGAATTGTTTCACCAACCAAAATTTAGCAAATTTTATTCTCTACAACTTTGTAATGCACAATGGTACACAAAATATGCTTAATTCACAAGATATACACGAAAAACATAGAAAATGCCGAAAATTTTGAAGTTTTTGGCCCCTCCCGAAGTTAGCACAGGGTACTGGAGGGGGAAAACTCAGGATATACATCCCAGAGTACCCCCAGACATCAAGTAAAAATTTCATAGACTTCGGAATATTTTCCAGGTAAAAAGTGTATATCTACTAGATTATATGAAGAATATTTGTGCAAAATTTCAAGTTTGTAGGTCAAGTAGTTCGGGCTGTGGTGTGATTCCCGTGATCAGATTTAGCCTTTTATAGATATAGATTAGATTCTAGATTCTATATAGATAGATTCTCTATTCACGGAGTCTAGAGACGGCCAAAACAAGCTGTTTGCATTTGTGTGCGTATAGAAGCGATGACTCGCAACTGTTTTCGATAAATTTCTGTCCAATTCCAGTTCACAAAAAGTTCATTCAAGGTCAGACTGGAATCACGTACTGCAGATGATAATGATAATATTATTTCAGCAGTTCTACTGTGAATCGGTCTAGCTGCTTTTAGCTAGACTCGCACGCACAGGTTTATTTACATTGTTTCTCCTTTCCCTGAACAGGCTATAGTTTAATCTTTACTCATGAGTTTTTCTTTATCTTCTTTTCCTCCTTTTTATACAATGAATGAATATACTGAATATGATATGTTTTTCATTGATATGTTCCTGATACTTGAGCCAAATTTCTTTAGCACTGTCATTTCTTTAGCCAAATAACAATACAAAATAAGTAAGTCTATAATCTAGTAGAAACAACATGTAGTACAATTATAAAATTAGACTATTCACAGGTAAATATAATTGGCACTACCGGCAAAAGTTAAACTTGAACGCCAGTAGTGAGTTCTATTAAGTGTAAAATCAAGATAAAATAATTATGACTAAAATTTAGATGTTTATGGATGTTATAAAAATTCTTTCAATAAACTCAGATAGTAACTAAATAACAGACTCATACCTATGGCAATAATGATTAATAGTTCAAGAACAACCAGAATTGAACAAAAAATAAAAAATTCAAAAGAAATACATTCTAGGCTAAAATTGAATGAACTGACAATAAAAGAAAGTCGATGCGACAATTATTAATATTTCAAATACAACTAGAATTTCAAAAAAGAAACATATATTTTTGAAATGAAATGAATTTACAAGAATAAGAAGTAATTCTAAATGAGACTATAGTATATGTTAGATCTCACCCATTCATCAATTTCATTGTGGATTTTTCTTGAAAAAGAACTGGTGATGAAATGGTTCGGGATTTTATTAGCAAAAAATTCCATAAATAATATATTGTAACTGATGCTTGTTTACAGTCAATCTGAAAAAAGACCTATTATACAAGTTGGCTATTGTTGGGCGTAAGCTGTGACGATTAGTATTAAAAGTAAGGCTTTCTCTATTTTTATTTATCAGGAAAATTATGCTTCTGACAAACACCTGCCTTATTGTTGGTACTCCAAACTCAATAAACAAACTTTCTTCTTTGTAAATTTGTATTCGTAGTAGTATTAGGTTTTTTGGAGAATAAATAATTCATTTATTATTTTTCTTTGCAGGCGTGCCCCCTCTGCAGATATGTCCCCCTGGCCCAACGGGCGGTGCGCCTCCTCAGCCGCGCATGAAGGGCCCCCGGCATGCGGGCGCACAAGGCGGAACCACCCCGGAACCCATGCCGCTTCGGGAGGCCGCCATGATGGTAAGCTATTGAAAAAAAATATCAAATTATTTGAAAGATATGGAGTGGTTCGTAGCCGAGGCGGCTAAGGCGTCAGACTGATTAAGTTATCAGCAGTCAGATAAAATCCATTGGGCCAGGGTTCGAGCCTGGTTGACGGAAGGATTTTTAACAAATACGGCCACTCCCGTCTTTCGGAGGAGACGTTAAGCCGTCGGTCCCGACTGCCTAAAAAGTAGTCATATCTCATCATCACCCCACTCATTACCCACGCACAAGCCTAGAGCTCATGTGGGCATCATCCTCAGAAAAAAAAAAGAAAAAAAAGATTGACGATAAATGGAGAACTTAGGGCCGGTTCTTGAGCTCGGGATTTAGCCAAGTCCTAGACTAAATCAGGTAGCATCGACAAATGTTAGCCTCGGTACTATGTACTGAGGGCTCTATGCTGCTAACCCACTAACCTGTCGAGACAAACGTTTGTCGATGCTACCCGATTTAGTCTAGGACTTGGCTAAATCCCGAGCTCATGAACCGGCCCTAAGTGATTTTCTTCCTTGAAGACCCCTTAGCGAGCTTGGTGCATAATCACTGCCTACTATTGATGAGTATTGCAGGATTCTTTTAAAATGTCAGAAAACAGCTGATTGATGTACGCTCGTTTACTAACGTTAAATCAGCTGTTTTCTGACAAGTTAAAAGAATCCTGCTATAGCTGATAGGCCATCAGCGCGCTCAAGTGAGAGACAGAGTGAACAATCGGCGGGATTGAAGCTAGGTTATCATTGAATCAATTGTAAAAATGCCTGTTTTCAAACCAATCGTATTTGAAAAATATTCAGCCAAAATATTCCAGTAACTTACAAAATCAAAGCTACGATGTTCAAGAACACTTCAGTTGTCTCTTCAAGAGAAAAGAAACACTGATCATTTTAATTTGATCCTCTTTCCAAAAGCATTCCTTTCCAAAAGAGAGTGAGCGAGGTAGCGATATATGAAATATAATATTGAACGTAAATATAATATTTATTTCAAAATTCTAAATCATTCTGAAAAGTGCATAAAACTACAACCTAAGTGGAATTAGGTTATCACGGCGAGGTGGAACAACCTTCGGGTCTCCCCACCGACATACGCCATACGCTAAATAAATAAATATTGAACGTAAATAGTTGAAATATGGAAAATATGAGATGTTAATATAATGTTGTGATTGAATTAAACATTATTTGTGTGCAATAGTTTTTTTATGCTTGCGATATCGATGGTTGCAAAAAGCGGGAAGGTCAAACTTTAAACATCATAACCGAGTCTAGCAGAAGTTGACGAAAATTCTGATGAAAATACTTTAATCTGATTAATACATTCTTTAAAACACCTTGAAACCACTAAATAATAGATAGCAATAAAGTATTGATGATACATCAATAATGATTTAATTTAATTCTATCTCAAAATCGTGTTTTTTTCTATCTTACAATGGTAAAATCCCTCCAGATTGTTCACTCTGTCTCTCACTTGAGCGTGCTGATGGCCTATCAGCTACTTGTCAATGGGTGAGGAAGGCTGGAACGCACAACTTGGCAACGTTGCAGTTCATTTGAATTCAGTCCGACTTGAGACTCATTTCATCCCTTCTTGCTTATTGAATTTTATAAGTAGACTCGGTTCTCCCGATTGATTATCTAACAGTTTCAACGAATAACAACTCAATTCAATACTAAGTGAAATACTTAAGGCCGGTTCATGAGATCGGGATTTAGCTAAGTCCTAGACTAAAACGAGTGGCTGCCGTAGCATCGACAAACGTTTGTCTTGATAGGTTAGTGGGTTAGCAGCATAGAGAGCCTTTAGTACATAGTGTCGAGGCTAACGTTTGTCGATGCTATGGTAGCCACTCGTTTTAGTCCAGGACTTGGCTAAATCCCGAGCTCATTAACCGGCCAAATGTAAAATATGGCCCTGTGCAAATTTGAGTTTGACAGCTCTGCTTTATATCCACTCAGGCTAGGCGTACACCGGTTAGTCAAGACAAGACAAGACGAGATTAGTCACAGTAATTCTTCTAGTTGCTTATGAAGCAGCACACACTGATGCAATGACTAATCGGTGTGTGTTGCTTCATAAGCAACTATGTGAATTACTGTGACTAATCTCGTCTTGTCTTGTGTAACCGGTGTACGCCTAGCCTTATTTGGATAAATTAGTCGGATAGATCATTTGGGTGATCAGTGCTTTCTCTATATTAATTATTTAGTTTATTGCAAGTGCTATTAGTGCTTTCATAATAGTTCTGTGCTTTGATAAAATCAAAAAATACTTTTTTTTAATGCTGATGTCTGTTTTCTAAGTGAAAACAAACTTTCACCATGTTCCCTATCAAGGGATAATTGGTTATGTTGATGAAGTGGAACAACCCTACTCGGGTCTCCCCACTATTAAAAGCCATACGCTAAATAGATGAATAAAATAGAAAATAATAATAATAATAATAAAGATCCGTTTACTCATAAATGTTCCTATGAAATGTGAGAAAAATATCTTAATTGGATAAAATAAATGAATGTTTTTGTCAAATCTATAGTAATTTGTAAATCAAGTCAGTAGTGTTTGTTTACCGTCTGTTTTGTTCAATATTTTCAATCTCACTCATTGCTAGCGATCAGGCACTTTGTCTATGCTATAGTCTATGCAAACGTTAGAATGCAGTGAGCGTTTAAATGGCAATGCTATTTGTTATGGGGATATGGAAGCGCTGTTGCCAGCGACCACATAATACAAATAGACGGAGCATTCCTATTAATTCAACATTATGGGACCAATTCAATAACGTCGGACCAATCACAGAGCACTGTGATCATCTATGATTGGTAAAGTCTCATTAACGCATACGCAGGAAAATTAAATCCGGTCGTACATCAAGAGCCGAAGGTTTTAGTTAACGACTTTGTCTGTGATTGATAATATGGCCTAAAAGAACTCAATGTTGAAAATGCTTTCAATTAATTCTGTCTGTGCGCATGTTTTCTTATTTATGTAGTTTTTGATAGAATGAATGCAAGAACAAGAGAAGAGACGGAAAAAACCGTTGTGAATGAGTAATAAACGAATGAGCAGCAACATGGCACAGCCAGCGACACAGGCTCAGAAGCACCCCTGGCGCCCAGACCTGCAAGATGGCGGCGGCTTTACATGAGTGTGGGAGAGACAAGATTATGCCAGCTGTTTTTCTGTCTCTCTCTCACTCATGTAAACCGCCGACATCTTACTTAGGTCTAGACGCCAGAATTGGCTTCAATACTGAGCCTGAGTGCTTCGTCTATTTGTATTATGTGGTCGCTGGCTGTTGCCATGTTTTGCTCATTCGTTTATTACTCCTCATTCACAGCAGTTCGTTCTCTTTTCCGCTCTTTCTCTTGTTTTGCTTACATTTCTTATTCTATCAAAAACTACATAAATAAGAAAACATTAGCACACCCAGAGACAGAATTAATTGAGAAAGCATTTTTCAACATTGAGTTCTTTTAGGGCCATATTATCAATCACAGTTTGTAAACGTTTAATCACCAACCTTGACTCTGATACGATGACGATTTAATTCTTCTGCGTGGCGTCACGAGACTTTACCAATCATAGATGATCACAGTGCTCTGTGATTGGTCCGACGTTATTGACGCATGCGCCGGAAAATTAATTCCGGTCGTATATCAAGAGCCGAAGGTGGTTTTAGTTGAACAATAAATTTATTTGTGCTTTACAGTATGATTGAAATACCGTAGGCTATGGAGCAAACAATCAATCAAAAGAAGAAAAAATAACAATCATGGTTTAGTCCAGAACGACTTAGTTTTTATTTTAAATCCCTATCAAAATGTCAGTGCAGACTTGAATAGCGCTAACCTAGTAATAGCGGCAAAATTTGGTACTCCAGCCGACTGCATAGAATGTCAAGTTTTGAATACTTACTCCTCCGAATTGGCTTTGCTGGCTACTGTGCAATCCGGCAACACTGCGCCCCATAAACGTAACACTGCAAACTAAGGTTTGCACAGACTATAGCAATGCCATAAAGCTAATGACAACTAGAAATTTTAAGTATTTTATTTATTCATACATTTTTCTAGAATGAGTTATTCTAATTTACATTATTTCTGTTTTGAGTGCAAATTGAGAAACTTGTATTGTACAATTTTAATAAAATGGCAATAAATTGAATAATTGAATTGAAAATAATTATTTGTTTGCCTGTTTGCAGGAAATGAAATCGCTGCCCTCGAAAACGCCCGTCTCCGTCCTCCAGGAGTTGCTGAGTCGGCGCGGCTCGACGCCCAAGTACGAGCTGGTGCAAGTGGAGGGCGCCATTCACGAGCCGACCTTCCGCTACCGGGTGTCGGTGGCCAAGGACATGGTAGCGACGGGCACGGGACGCTCCAAGAAGGAGGCCAAGCACACGGCTGCCAAGGCCGTGCTGGATCGGCTCATTGGCGGGGGCGGCGGGGAGGAGATGGGGGGTGAGGGTGTGGAAGGAGAGGGGGCTGTTGAAGGAAATGGAATCATGTGAGTAGTAGATTGATTTGTTCAAATTTTTCTTTTTGTTGTTCTTCTTTTTTTCTTCTGCTTCATCTTCTTCTTCGTCTTCTTCATCTTCCTCTCTCTTCTTCTTCTTCCTATTTTTCTTCGCCTCCTTCTTATCCTCCACCTTCTTCTTCTCATTCTTGGCCACCTTCCTCTTCCCTTTTTCTCTTCCTTCTTCTTCTTCTTGCTCTTCTTCATCTTTTTTGGTTCAATTTGCTCTTCTTCTTCTTCCTCTCTCTCTTCTTAATCTTCTTCCTTCCTCTTCTTCTTCTTCTTCTTCTTCCTTTCTTCTTCCCTCCTCTTCTTCTCCTTCTTCATCTTCTTCTGCTTTAACTTTCCTGTTCCCTGGCCACGGGCACGGGTCGCTCCAAGAAGGAGGCCAAGCACACGGCTGCCAAGGCCGTGTTGGATCGGCTCATTGGAGGGGGCGGCGGGGAGGAGATGGGGTGAGAGGGTGGGGAAGGAGAGGGGGCTGTCGAAGGAAATGGAATCATGTGAGTACTGTGTTGTTGTTGTTGTTGTTGTTGTTGTTCTTCTTCTTCTTCTTCTTCTTCTTCTTCTTCTTCTTCTTCTTCTTCTTCTCCTTCCTTGCTCTTCTTATTGCTCTTCTTATTGCTCTTCTTCGTCTCTTTCTGCTTCTATTTCCTCTTCTTCTTCTTCCTCTCTCTTCTTCTTCTTCTCCTTGCTCTAATGCTTCTATTTGCTCTTCTTCTTCCTCTCTCTTCTTAATCTTCTTCTGCTTCTTTTTCCCTCTTCTTCTTCTTCCTCTCTTCTTCCCTCCTCTACTTCCTCGTCTTCTTCTTCTTTCTTCTTCTTTTCCTTTCTTCTTCCTTCTTCTCTCTTCTTCTTCCTCTTCTCACTCCTTCCTCTTCTTCTTCTTCCTCTTCTTCTTCTTCTTCTTCTTCTTCTTCTTCTTCTTCTTCTTCTTCTTCTTCTTCTTCTTCTTCTATTTGCTCTTCTTCTTCTTCTCCTTGCTCTTCCTCTTGCTCTTCTCCATCTACTTTTTTTGCTTCTATTTGCTCTTCTTCTTCTTCCTCTCTCTCTCTCTTCTTAATCTTCTTCTTAATCTTCTTCTTCTTCTTCCTTTCTTCTTCCCTCCTCTTCTTCTCGTCCTTCTTCTTCTTTTTCTGCTTCAACTTCCCTGTTCTTCTTCAACTTCTCTCTTCTTTTACATCTTCCCTCTTCTTCTCTCCTTCCCTCGTTCCGCTACCGGGTGTCGGTGGCCAAGGACATGGTAGCGACGGGCACGGGTCGCTCCAAGAAGGAGGCCAAGCACACGGCTGCCAAGGCCGTGTTGGATCGGCTCATTGGCGGGGGCGGCGGGGAGGAGATGGGGGGTGAGGGTGTGGAAGGAGAGGGGGCTGTTGAAGGAAATGGAATCATGTGAGTAGTAGATTGATTTGTTCAAATTTTTCTTTTTGTTGTTCTTTTTTTTCTTCTGCTTCTTCTTCTTCTTCTTCTTTCTCCTTCTCCTCCTCCTTCTTCTTCTTCTTCTCCTTCTTCTTCTTCTTCCTCCTCTTCTTCTTTTTTTTCATCTTCTTCTTCTTCTTCTTCTTCTTCTTCTTCTTCTTCTTCTTCTGTCTTCTTCTTCTTTTCCTTTTCTTCTTCCTCTTCCTCCTCTCTTCTTCATCTTCCTCTCTCCTTCTTCTTCTTCTTGATCTTCTCCATCCTTTTCTTCTATTTGCTCTTCTTCCTCTCTCTTCTTCTTCTTCTTCTTCTTCTTCTTCCCATTTTCCTTCCTTATTCTTTTCCACCTTTCTCGTTTTTCCTCTCTCCTTTCTTTTCCTCTTTTTCTGTCTCTATCTTTCTTCTTCTCATTTTCTTCTCCTGGTCCTTCTTCTTCTTCTTCTTTCTTCTTCTTATTCTTCTCCTATTCCTTCTTCTTCTTCTTATTTTCTTCCTCCTTCCTCCTCCTCCTCTTCCTCTTCCTCCTCCCTCCTCCTCCTGTTCCTCCTCCTCCTCCTCTTCCTCCTCCTCGTCCTCCCTCCTCCTCCTCTATCATGACCTAGAATTTAAGCGACATACACTTTGTAATCTACATGAATAAAGTGAATATTCTATTCTCTATTCTCTCCTCCTCCACCACCTTCTTATTCATTTCCTTTTCCCTCTTACTCTTCTTTTTCTTCTTCCCCCTCCCCTCCATCTTCTCCTCCACCCTTTTTTCATCTACCTCATCTGTCCTCATCTTATCACATGTTTGCTTTCAGCCCTTCTCATGTTTTTGTCATGATACCAATCCCCTTGTGTTGCAGTGGCCGCAAGCTGGGCACCTCCGCCTTCGACCAGAAGATGCTGGCCAACCCGATCGGTCTGCTGCAGGAGCTGTGCAT
Source organism: Laodelphax striatellus (assembly GCA_017141395.1). Classification (NCBI taxonomy): domain Eukaryota; kingdom Metazoa; phylum Arthropoda; class Insecta; order Hemiptera; family Delphacidae; genus Laodelphax; species Laodelphax striatellus. Next base: position 10,578,668 of record CM029543.1, read on the forward strand.
GTCGCGGCGTTGGCCCCCGCCCAGCTACGACACCGAACACGAGGAGGGTCTGCCCCACGAGCGCCAGTTCACCATCGGCTGTCAAGTCTACAAGTACAAGGAGATTGGTGAGCTCCTAAACTATTCATCTATATTAATAAAAGAGAGTTGGTGTCTGTACGCTCGCTTATAACTCGAGAACGGCTGAACCGATTCAGATGATTTTGGATTAGTTTGAATTTTTACAGCACTGGTTAACATAATATCTATTAAAATATAAGAAAATCCCTTTATAATTAATAAATAATTATTACATTAATGACCTAACCTATCAAACATTACACAGACGTACGTTTTGAAATTGATTCAAGACCAGAAAAATTAGCAATGTTATCTCAAGCCTCCGTGGCTCAGTGGATAGCGTTTCGGCCTAGCGACCTAGAGATTGGGGGTTCAATTCTCGCTCCGAACCATTTTTTTTTTTACTAGGTTTTCTGCTTTAATTATTTTACGCTAGAATCATCAATAATTAAGAATGAGTTATCGTTCGTATAATACATGTTTTATCGTTTCAAATAATAAAATTGAAGAACAGAAATAAAATTAAAAAAATAAATTAAAAAAATTGAAAAGAAATAGATAAATGAAAAAAAAATACAAAATAGAAGAAATTAAAAAAAAAAAAATAATTGGTGGGAAGAGGGGGGTGACATTTGATGGGAAAGAGGGGGTTGACATGAAGAGGGATATGTGGGGGTGACATTTGGGGGGAATGAACGGGGGGAATTTGGGGTATGACATTTTTTGAGGGGTGGCATGAAGTGGGGACATTTGTGGAGAGAAGAGGGGGGACATTTGGGAGGGGGTGGAAGAGTGCGATACGAAGTTCGCCGGGACAGCTTGTTCAGTGATAGAACAACCTGGGGGAATTGAAGATTAGCCCAGGCAAATTAGACTTCTAGGTCCTAAAAAATAACATAAGGCAAGATAAGAAGGCCTACTTGGTCTAAAATGGTAGAGAAGAAAATTGTCCCCAGGGATTTTGATTCACACAATTCTAATACATCATACGGAAGATATGAACAATTAAAAACTTGAATTGCTTGAATTTTAGTTTCTCTCCAAAAATTACCCTTTCTTTGAAAAATCATAACTCGGTGGTTATTGAACTTAGAGTTAGGCACCAATCTCTTGGAAATTTTATTTACTAGGAAAAAGGTTGAATGAGTTTTTCTGTCCGACGCTTAGTTTCGACGTAAATTGAAGATAACTAGAAACAGAACCAAAATTTCGAGGTTTCTTGGGCACTCTATATTACGCGGCACTCAGTAACCGTCGCAAACTCATATTAGCCTTCTTTGGGATGCCCAAAGTGGTTTGATATCATTTCCAGCCTTATGTTATTTTTTAGGACCTAGACCCTTTTTTTGGTCTAATTTGCCTGGGCTAGATAGGTTATCATTGAATCAAATGTAAAAATGCCTGTTTTCAAACCCATCGTATTTGAGGGTGTTGGGAGGTAGAAGAAGAATTGTTCTGTTTATTTAAGATGGAGTTTTGAGAGACCATCAGTCCCTAGGTTGACACTTGGTCGATTTTTATGTGCTGCAATACATGCAACTAATGCTCAAGCATATGCAGCATAATGTGAATTACAAAAATACCGATCAAGTGTGGAAATAGACGAGTAGCTGACAAACATCAGCGCTCAAGTGAGAGACAGAGGGACAAACTGGTGGAATTGAGGACAGGTTATCATTGAATCAAATGTAAAAATGCCTGTTTTCAAACCCATCGTATTTGATAAATATTCAGCCAAAATATTCCAGTAACTTATAAAATCAAAGCTACGATGTATAAGAACACTTCAGTTCTCTCTTTAAGAGAAAAGAAACAAAGATAATTTTAATTTGATCCTCTTTCCAAAAGCATTCCTTTCCAAAAGAGAGTGAAATATGTAGTGATATTAAATATAATATTGAACGTAAATAGATGAAATATGGAAAATATAAGATGTAAATATAATGTTGTAATTGAATGAAATATTATTCGTGTGAAATAGTTTATGTCTCTGGAATAATAATGTTTATCATACATACGATACCGATGGTTACACATAGCGGGAAGTTCAAACTTCAAAAAACTAACCTAGCAAGAAGAGTCTAGCAACAAGATGACGGAAATTCTGATAAAAGTACTTTAATCCAATTAGTACATTCATTAAAACACCTTGAAACCACTAAATAATAGATAGCAATAAAGTATTGATGATACTATGATCGTACACCGAGCAACAGTTAGTATCTAATAACATATGGATCATATGATTGTTCATTTATACAACCAATAGTTCAATGCACACTGAAACAGCTGCTTTAGGTGTGCATTGGACTATTTGTTTCTATAGAGTAGATGATCATATGATCCAAATGTTGCTAATTGCTTATTGCTCCGGTGTACGAGCTGCCTTAATGATTTAATTGAATTCTATCTCAAAATCGTGTTTTGTTCCTATCTCACAATGGTTGAAATACACCCCCCCCCCCACCGGTTGTTCACTCTCTCTCACTAGAGCGCGCTGATCAGGTCTATGAGCTACTCCTCAATAGGTTAGGTAGCAGCTGAAAGCACACACACATGAACAACTGCAGTGCTTCTATCAGCTGCGATTGTGTTTTGTTACGTTCCAGGTGTTTTAAAACTGGAACAGATTGAACTACAACTATGTTATAATATAAAATCTGTACTTTAATGACTTCATTACGATACAAGTTTCAACTTCTATTTCGAAAAAGCTACTTTTTCGATTTCAATTATGAAGCTGTAATGATTGCGTTGTAACACGGTCATAGATAAACTACTACAAAGGTGGAATACAACCGTTTTATACAGTTGAACCTTTTCTTTACATTTGAACCTGATGGCGTTAATTAATCCCATTTTCTACTATCGAGTATAAAACTTTTAATGAGCGAATGGTGATGAAAAGCACACTATTTCATCTACGAACACTAGTATTCGCTGTGTGCACGTAGGTGGTGGGGATAATAAAATCGACACCTGCGCTCACGCGGAATTTTAGTAAACGAAACCAGGAAGTTTAACATGAGAAAGGATAGGGAATAAGCATTTACAAAGCATTTTAGAAAGTATTGTTCATTATTCCTTATTGTATAAATACCGTTCACAATAAGTAATTTGCGGCTTCTATTCCTTCCATATTTCCAAACGTAAAGTGATTCAACAAAAGAAATCGGATCTCAGTTTTGAACACCAGATTAAATTCGAGTTGCAAAAAATCCACTGTTCAAAAGCATATGATTGATTTGAAGTCTCTAAGCCCAAAAATCCATTTCAAAATAATAACCGATGGGAATGAACTCAGCTGTGGATAAACTACTTTCGTCTGCTCAGTCAGGGCTTGAACACATAAACCTTCAAAGTTATTTTAAAACTAGAATTGAAGATTATAATAATGATTAAGAACATGCGATATGTTAATTTTATCATTCTAGATATAATTCCACAATCGATGAGTAGGAAAAATAGCGGCAGGGAATTCTATTTCAATTATAAACTGATTTTTACGTACATAAACCTATCCTTTCCCATGTTAATCTACCAGGAAAGATTCATAAGATTATCCGCCAGAGCGCAACACCGCAGATGGTCTCAGCGAATACGAAAATATTAATCTTACTGTACTTTTCTTTAACTTTAATATAACCATTTTTGATACAATTTCTTCCTTTTCAGGAACTGGGAAATCGAAAAAATTGGCCAAACGCCAAGCTGCTAACAAGATGTGGTTCAAACTGAAGGATATGCCCATGGAAAACAACATGCAGTTCTCGTTTGACGACGACGAAGAGGTAATTATGTTTGGAAGTAATAATTAAATATCGGGGTACCGAGCTCTGCTCGGGGGTAGGCCTACAAAGGCACAGGAATGAAAATTTCAAAGGAAAAAAGGAATGAAATTAAACAATTTGTTAAGTACAGCCATCAGTCTTATGCACTGAATCATCATTGCACTATAAAAAAATTAATCTCAGCTAATCTATGTTTATTATGAAATATTATGAATAATCGAGTTTCAATGCATAGGCTATCATTTGAAAAATCGCACTCGTGGTAAAATTTTGCTTCATAGAAATATAGCAGGATCCATTTAACTTGTCAGAAAACATATGATCGACAAGCAATATCACTATACTTAACCTACAAATGCTGAATCTCGCAGATTATTGAAAAGGTCTTTTAAAAAGTTATTCTTTGAAAGGTATTCTTTAAAAAGGTCTTTTAAAGACTTTAAAGGTCTTTAAGACTTTCAAGCCTTTTGATTATTGTGTCGAAATCACTATTTAATTATTACTGGATTAGCTGATTTATGACAAGTTAATTATATCCTGCTATAACTATTTTTAGCTCAGATGTTTTGATGAACTCTTGACGAATTTTCTTAAATAAATAAAAACAGATCACATGGCTACCTTCATGCATCAAATTTAATGATAACAATACAGTACAATATGGAATATTTTCAAAATTTCTAATTCCTTTTAATTTTCTATAGATAAATAAAAATCAGAAATGAAAAGGGGAAATAGGAGCAGCTTATGTGTTTCGATATTTTTCTCAATTCTAGTAATGGAACCGCTGGTTTTACCAAAAAGGTTAGTGTAGTTGTGTATAGCAGGATCCATTTAACAGGTCTCCCAGTCAATTTGAATGAGTTGAAAATTCACTCTTGTTGTTCATTGAATGAAAATAATGTCTGTGATTGCCCCATAATACAAAAGTGTTACAAATACTAAATTCCTAGGTATTGTTCTGGACCCACACTTGAGGTGGGACGCCCATATTGATTCCTTATGCCGTAGGCTAAGGTTTCTAATATATAAATTTTATAACATTGGCATGCTTAAAATAGGAACATTGCTCGCATTACATATCATTTCGACCGTACCACCCTAGATGTATGCCGCAGACAATTTGTATTTGTGGCGAATAAATCAGTCAAATTTCTTCCAAGTGAAGTATTAAATATTAAAACAAATTATAGTATGAGCAAAAATATAGATGAACAAATTTTGGAGTATAAACTTGCTGATAAACTTTTTCAATAATTTTTACCAAACTTCAACTGCCGTTCTATGTCCAATTCCTCCTTTTTCTCTTACATTACTTTGAATTTATTCTCATGTTTTCAAAATCATCTTTTTCAATTCATCCTTTTTCCTTCATCATGTCTCATCTTTCCTCTTTCTTTTCTTCTGTTTTTCTCTCATTTTATTAAATTTTTTAATACAGTACTTCTTTATAAAATAATTTTAAATTAAATTTTCCTGTCTGTTGATTCTGTTAATTGATTGCGACTGATGCTTGCGCACAGGTTTCAAACCTATGCAGATATTATTGTTCTCCATATAGCAGGATTCTTTTAAATAGTCAGAAAACAGCTGATTGATGTACGCTCGTTTACTAACGTTAAATCAGGTGTTTTCTGACAAGTTAAAAGAATCCTGCTATACTTTAATTTACATGTATTGATTAATGTATGTACCGGTAACAAACATTATGTATATTGTACTTTTCATGTTTTTTCTTTTCTTTCTCCTTTGTTTATACTGTGTATTGTGTTTTTTGGGAAATGAATTTAAAAATTTCAAAAACTTTGAAGGTTATGTTTCAAGCTTATAGAGCAGACGATGTAGCTAAGTTCATTTCCATTGGTTATTATTTCAAAACGCATTATGGGCGCAAGCCTTCAAATCAATCATAGACTATGCTTTTGAAATGGATTTTTCACTCGATTAATTCAAAACTGAGATCCGATTTCTTTGTTGTCACCAAATAATAGTTTCATTTCAGAAGGAAACTTGAAATTTCAGCACCACTCACCAAAACACATTCATTCCAATTCAAAAACATGAGTTACTATACTATCCTTATCATGCCAAATATTCGTTTAGGCTTATTTACCTATGGGCCTATGGCCCAAGGCAACAAGTACAATTCAAATTTGTATTGTGTAAAGAATCGATATGTCGATTATTTGAACTGATAAAGTTTCGCTCGATATACAGGGTTGGTGAAAATTATGGAAACGGCTCAATATTTCTTATACGAAGTTTATTTGATGGTAGGTGACATTGGGGATCGTACTAAAATTGAAAATACTACTTCACTGTGACTTCAAAAATCTGGTCCGCCATCTTGGATCCGCCATATTAAATCTAACTTCATTTTTTTAAATGGTAAGGTGATCATGTTATACATGATTTCGATACAGAATTTCAAGAGAAAATTAATGGCGAAAACCGCACATCGATATGTCGAACCCTTTTTAAGATATTTCAATTATTAATCAGACATATTTACTCTAAATCAGTTAATGTCTCAAAAACGGTTTGACATATCGATGTGCGATTTTCGCCATTCACTTTGATTTTAAATTCCGTATTGAATTCATGTATCGCATCATCACCTCATAATTTCAAAAATAATGGCGAATCCAAGATGGCGGACTAAATTTGAAAAAGTCACTGTAAATGTAGTATTTTTTATTTGAGTAGGATCCTCAATCACCCCTTCCATCGAATCACCTTTGTATTATGAGATATTAAGCCGTTCTAATACTTTTCACCCACTCTAACAATGTAAATATGTCTGATTAATAATTGAGATATCTTAAAAACGGTTTGACATGTCGATGTGCGGTTTCCGCCATTCATTTTCTCTTGAAATTCTGTATCGAAATCATGTATAACATGACCACATTGCTATTTTAAAAAATTAAGTTAGATTCAATATGGCGGATCTAAGATGGCGGACCAGATTTTTGAAGTCACAGTAAAGTAGTATTTTCAATTTTAGTACGATCCCCAATGTCACCTACCGTCAAATTACCTTCATATAAGAAATATTGAGCCGTTTCCATAATTTTCACCAACCCTGTATAGAATGGAACCACCATTCCATATTTCAATATCGATAATAACCGTGGTCAAGAACGGAACTTTGTCCCTTATTGGTTCTGGAGTCACTATTTTTGGGACACTGTATTTTTCAAGTGCGTCCAATTTTTTGTAAATCGTATTGAGGAGTAGCTCACAAACTTTAGCGCGCTCAAGTGAGAGACAGAGGAACAACCTGGGGGGATTGAAGGTAGGTTATCATTGAATCAAATGTAAAAATGCCTGTTTTCAAACCCATCGTATTTGATAAATATTCAGCCAAAATATTCCAGTAACTTATAAAATCAAAGCTACGATGTTTAAGAACACTTCAGTTGTCTCTTCAAGAGAAAAGAAACAAAGATAATTTTAATTTGATCCTCTTTCCAAAAGCATTCCTTTCCAAAAGAGAGTGAAATATGTAGTGATATTAAATATAATATTGAACGTAAATAGATGAAATATGGAAAATATAATGTTGTAATTGAATTAAATATTATTTGTGTGAAATAGTTTATGTCTCTGGAATAATAATGTTTATCATACATTCGATACCGATGGTTACACATCGCGGGAAGTTCAAACTTCAAACAACATAACCTAGCAAGAAGAGTCTAGCAAAAAGATGACGAAAATTCTGATAAAAATACTTTAATACGATTAATACATTCATTAAAACACCTTGAAACCACTAAATAATAGATAGCAATAAAGTATTGATGATTTAATTGAATTCTATCCCAAAATCGTGTTTTGTTCCTATCTCACAATGGTTAAAATCCCCCAGGTTGTTCACTCTCTCTCACCTAGAGCGCGCTGATCAGGTCTAAGAGCTACTCCTCAACCGGCTCGTAGTTCTTTTTCAAAATTCCAGTTTTTTTACAGACTCTTCCAATTTTTTTTCAAACTTTTCGATCTTGTTGTAGATGACCCAGCGTGTTTCGAATAAATTCTCGGATTTGAAGGACGCGAAGATCAGTACCCTGAACCCGCAGACCAGTCTGAAAGTGTCTCAGTTCCACAAGAACTTGAAGTCGTCTTTCGGCATTAAACTGAACGATTTGCAGGTAGGTGGGCGGGAAGTTTTGAAATTTGAATTTGTATAAAACTAGTGGATCTGTGCTGTACCTTATTGGTGCCGGGTGGGAGGGGCATGATTTTCTTTGTTGACATTGTCAAAACAGAAAATCAAAATCAAATTTTTATCCTTTTCTTCTCCTCCTTTTCCATCTTTTTCTTCTCCTCCTTTTCCATCTTCATCTTCTCCTTTTCCATCTTGTTCTTCTTCTTTTTCTTCTACTTCTTATTCTCGTTCTTCTTCTCGTTCTTTCATCCTTTTTTATCCTTTTCTTCTCTTCCTTTTCCGTCATCTTCTTCTCCTCCTTTTCTATCTTCATCTTCTTCTCCTTTTTCATATTTTTCTTCTCCTCCTTCTCGTTCTTCTTCTCCTTCCTCTCGTTCTTTCATCCTTTTTTATCTTTTTCTTCTCCTCCTTTTCCATCATCATCTTCTTCTCCTTTTCTATCTTCATCTTCTTTCTCCTCTTTCATCTTTCTCTTCTTCTTTTTCTTCTGCTTCTCGTTCTTCTTCTCCTTCTCGTTCTTTCATCCTTTTTTATCTTTTTCTTCTCCTCCTTTTCCATCATCTTCTTCTTCTTCTCCTTTTCTATCTTCATCTTCTTCTCCTTTTTCATCTTTTTCTTCTTCTTTTTCTTCTCCTGCTTTTCGTTCTTCTTCTCCTTCTCGTTCTTTCATCCTTATTTATCTTTTCTTCTCCTTTTCCATCATCTTCTTCTTCTTCTTCTTCTCCTTTTCTATCTTCATCTTCTCCTTTTTCATCTTCTGCTTCTTCTTTTTCTTCTTCTCCTTCTCGTTCTTCTTCTCCTTCTTCTTTTCCTTCTTCTTGTTCTCCTTCTTCTCTTCGATCTCCTTCTCGTTCTTCTTCTTCTTCTTCTCTTTTTTCTTCTTCGCCTTTTTCTTCTTTTCCTTTCTCTTCTCTTCCTTTTTCTTCTTCTCATTTTTCTTCTTTTTCTTCTTCTGATTCTTCCTCTCCTTTTTCTTCTCCTCCACCTTTCTCTTCTTCTCCTTTTTATTCTTCTCCACCTTCTTCCTCTCTCCCTTTTCTTCTTCTCCTTTTTTTCTTTTCCTTCTCATCCTTCTTCTCCTTCTCCACCATATTCGCCTTTTCCTCCTTCCTTTAATTCTTCTCCTTTAACTGTTTCTTCTCCTTCTTTTCAATCTTTGTCTCAGTCTTCTCCCTCTCATTTTTCCTCTTCTCCTTCTTTTCCCCTTTTTCTTCTCCCTCTTTCCCAAGTACTTCTCCTCCTTCTTTTCGTTCTAAATCTCCTCCTTCTCGTTCTCACTCAATATCTTTCTCTTCATCTCTCTCTGCTCAAATGCCCTTACCGGTGCAATGAACAATGAAATAGTATATTTTGCACCTAGGGCGCGAAAATGTGTGTTTGCCGGCTTCGCAGGATCGCGGTTTGCAAGTTCGGAGACGAATGTCGAGAACCTTGAAACGATCTGAGCCGGTAAAACATTTTGCTCTTGCGTTACGAACGCTATTTTTCGCCACACCAAAATATATTATATATGTATAATTTTGAAAGTGGAAATTTCTGGGGAGAATTCATAATGTTTTGAGGTTAGGCCTATGAAAATACTATCGCATTCTATTGTTTGATATCAAAACTTTTATAACTTAAATTAAGTTATAAAAAATTAATTTATTGATGCTTTAAATACTACGATGTATTATTAATACTAAGGATGTCAAATTCCATTCAAAAAGAAACAATTACCTGTACTTCACTCTTCTTCAATAGTTCTAAAAATTCATAACTCACCAGTGTTACACAATGCAGCCAACACAATAATTGGTGAGGTTAAGAAAATATTATCCTATTCTATTGGTTCAAGAAAAACTATTTGAAAAAAAGGATAATACATATTAAGTTATGGAACAATAATTATTTATAGAATATATTATAAATATCCTATTATATTAAGCGAGCAATTTCTGTATGTTTATATGTTTATATGTTTGTATGTCCAACGGATCTCGAAAACGGCTCTAACGATTTTGACGAAATTTGGAATATAGGAGGTTTATAGTACAAAATTAGTTTGCTGGGTCTCATCCCTGGGATAACTCGCTAAAGGACCTAAAAAAGGAGAAATTGATCCTTTAAGAATCAGCTGACAGAAGAAAGAAATTTCCGTCGGCTGTAAATGATGAGAAAGAGTGAGAGCGAGTGAGTGTGTGAGTGAGACAAGATTATTATTTCAGCTGCTGAGACAGTGACAGAGAATCAGCTGACAGGAAGAAACAATTTTCCGTCGGTTCTTGATGTTGTTGGTAAAACCAGCGGTTCCATTACTAAAATTGAGAAAAATATCGAAACACATAAGCTGCTCCTATTCCCCTTTTTTTCTGATTTTAATTTATCTATAGAAAATTAAAAGGAATTTGAAATTTTGAAAATATTCCATATTGTACTGTATTGTTATTTTTACATTTGAGGCATGAAGTTAGCCATGTGATCTGTTTTTATTTATTTGAGAAAAATCTTCAAGAGTTCATCAAAACAGCTGAGCTAAAAATTGTTGAAGCAGGAATATTTTAAATTGTCAGAAAACAGCTGATTGATGTACGCTCGTTTACTGACGTTAAATCAGCTGTTTTCTGACAAGTTAAAATGATCCTACTATATCAACCCATATTATTATTTCTATATGAAGCAAAATTTTATAAGTGCGATTTTTCAAATGATATGCATTCTAACTCGATTATTCATAATATTTCGAAAGCTGAGATTGATTTTTTTATAGTGCAATGATGATTCAGTGCATAAGACTGATGGCTGTACTTAAAAAAATTGTTTAATTCCATTCATTTTTTCCTTTAAAATTTCCATTCCTGTGCCTTTGTAGGCCTACCCCCGAGCAGAGCTCGGTACCCCGATATTACAGCTTATTTCCATGAAAATTATGTGATTATCTCTTCGTTATTTGCGTGATCGGACACGATCAGCTGTCATTCAAGGTCATTTTCTTTTCCGCCCTAGGGCCGTAAACGTTTACAGACCTCGTCGGAAACAGAACGCTTTCGGCCTTCGTTTGAGGTGTGAAAAACAGTTCATTACGTCCAAGTGTGGCGAAAAATAAATTTTTGTTTCAAAACAGCTGATCATCAAATCATAAGTTGAAATGTGAAAATTTTCGGCTCACCTATCCCTATGTTAAAGCAATGGCAAAAATTTTAACTTTGATCGCTCATTTCTCATCTCCAAGATAACTTTTTTCAGAATGTAAGACTTTATCAAACATCTAATCAATGAGATCTTTCAAATGAGATGCAAACATCTAATCAATGAGATCTTTCAAATGAGATGTGAACGAACAAATTCGGTTGAGAAACCACGGAGGAGTTCTGTTTACAAAAAAACATGTTCGCCTATTAATAATATAGATAAATAATTAAAATACCTTCAAAACGGTTCGACATATCGATGTGCGGTTTTCGCCATTCATTTTCTCTTGAAATTCTGTACCGAAATCGTGTATTACATGACCACCTTCTCAATATTATAAAAGATTAAGTTAGACTCAATATGGCGGACCAGATTTTTGTAGTCACATTAAAGTAGTAAAAATTAGTAATGTATTTTCAATTTAAGTACGATCTTCAATGTCACCCTCGGTCAAATTACCTTCGTATAAGAAATATTAAGCCGTTTCCATAATTTTCACCAACCCTGTATAAGAAGATGAAAATCTCATTCTATAATTTTTGTTCAAATGTATAGCAGGATTAATTTAACTTGTCAGAAAACAGCTGTTTCGGCAATCAGTAAACAGTGATTTTACGCAGCTTTGACACAATAATCCAAAGGGTTGAAGACCTTGAGAGTCTTTGAAAGACCTTTTTAAAGAAGACCTTTCAAAGAATACCTTTCTAAAAGACCTTTTCAATAATCTGCGAGATTCAGCATTTGTAGGTTAAGTATTGTGATATTGATTGATTTTCGAAACAGCTGTTTTCTGACAAGTTACATTCTTAGACCATGTATAGAATAGACACGGTCTTCCCTATCTTTACATAAGAAGTCTTTGAAGCAAACATCTCTACTGTTCTTGCCCCTAAGAGAGAGTGAGAGCGAGTGAACTGTGCGAGAGAGACAAGATTATATCATCTGTTGAGATACTTAATGCACGACTACACTATAAATTCAAGGGCCGTCGCATGGTTTATGTACTATACAGTAGTACATGATATAGTACTGTTAGTGTAGCCTATAATACGAAAGCAAAGAACGCTCGTATAGTTGTGACTTGGGGTCTTGCCCCAAGAACGCTTGTATAGTTTCGACTATAATGATTTGCCTCTAATCAGCCAATTCATGTTTGCTTCAACATTTATAGCATAGGCCGTGTCTATTCTATACATGGTCTAAGGTTAAATTAATCCTGCTATAGTACATTATTTATGTATGTTTTAATGATTTATTTTTCGTGTTTTTATGTTACAGTCGGCAGTTCTGAAGGTGCAGACGTTCAACTATGTACAGTTCTTGCAGGAAATCGCTTCCGAGCAACAGTTCGAAGTTACCTATGTCGATATTGAGGAGAAAACTATTACTGGTGAGTGAAATATCATCTATATTAATAAAAGAGAGTTGGTGTCTGTACGCTCGCTTATAACTCGAGAACGGCTGAACCGATTTAGATGATTTTGGATTAGTTTGAATTGTTACAGCACTGGTTAACATAATATGTATTAAAATATAAGAAAATCCCTTTATAATTAATAAATAATTAGTACATTAATGACCTAACCTATCAAACATTTTACAAACCTATGTTTTGAACTTGCCGGCTACCGAAGAACGGAAAGATGATCGTGATTCAAGACCAGAAAAATTAGCAGTGATATCTCAAGCTGCAGTGGCTCAGTTGATAGAGCTTCGGCCTACGACCTAGATGTTGGGGGTTCGATCCCCGCCCCGAACCATTTTTTTTGCACTAGGTTTTCTGCTCTAATTACTTTTTACGCTAGAATCATCAATTAAGAATGAGTTATCGTTCGTATAATACATGTTCTATCGTTTCAAATAATAAAATTGAAGAATAAACGGAAAAAAAATTAATTGAAAAAAAAATTAAAAGAAATAAATGAAAAAAAAATACAAAATAGAAGAAATTAAAAAAAAATAATAATTGGTGGGAAGAGGGGGTTGACATGAAGAGGGATATGTTGGGGTGACATTTGGGGGGGGAATGAATGGGGGGCATTTGGGATGACATTTTTTGAGGGGTGGCATGAAAGGGGGACATTTGTGGGGAGAAGAGGAGGGGACATTTGAGGGGGGGGGGAAGAGTGCGATACGAAGTTCGCCGGGACAGCTTGTAATCACTATAAAACAATAAGAACTATAAAACAATAATCTCAGCTTTCGAAATATATTATGAATAATCGAGATCTGATTATCCAAATAAGGCTAGCCGTACACTGGTTAGTCAAGACAAGACGAGATTAGTCACGTTTAGTCACAGTACTTCACATAGTTACTTATGAAGCAACACACACCGATTAGTCATTGCATCAGTGTGTGCTGCTTCATAAGCAACTATGTTAATTACTGTGACTAAACGTGACTAACCTTGTCTTTACTAACCGGTGTACGCCTAGCCTTAGCATAAAATGCACCTTAAAATCATAAATCGGGGTTAAAAGAACCAAAACAGACAAACATCACACATTTCAAAAGTCATATGCCTGGTTGTTCCTACGTCTATTAAATTTAACCGGGCGATAAATCGAGGACAGCAACATAAGGCCCCGGGTACGATACGAGCGGCGTGAGCGGCGCCGCTCTGATTTCGGGTCTCATTTAGTTGCGTGTGAATTTGTTGAGACTGGCCACGATACGTCTGAGCGGCGAGCGGCGATGAGCGACGCCGCTCAGCGCCGCTCATGAATCCATTTCCAAACCGATTTTCTTTTTAACGCCGCTCGCCGCTCATATAAACCCATAGTTTGTTTATCTATATTTCGTATTTGTACTAGGCTATATATATTCAAAGTAAGGTGAGCGTTGAAAAGTGCCGCTTGTATCGTAGCCACCCCCGCCGCTTACATGCCGCTCAGGTTGCCGCTCACCGCTCGCCGCTCGCCGCTCGTATCGTACCCGAGGCCTAATGGGATCGACGACAAACTGAACTAACTTTAAATAAAGAATTGAGACAAAATAGTGTTGGAAAGCCTTGAATTGCATTGATTTTATTTGCAAAACTACATTACTCATCATTTTTATTAGATGTTATTACAAAATAATATTCTGTAGACAAAATTCATGAATTGCACTCCGAGTTTTTATCAATGAGGCGAAAGGTATCTGGTAGTGAAGAATACTAATGGCATAATTTTTTCAAATGTCAGCTGGTTGTGCCCACATTTCAAATTGTTGAAACATTTCTACTCCGTTAAAAACAGGGTTAAATTAATCGGTGCTGATTGAGGGATTACATTTTTCCAGCGGTTAAATTTTTTTACATATAGCACGATCCATTTAACTTGACATAAATCAGCTGTTTTGGTAATAATTAAACAGTGACTTCGACAAAATAATCAAAAGGCTTGAAAGTCTTAAAGGCCTTTAAAGTCTTTAAAAGACCTTTTTGAAGAAGACCTTTCATAGAATAACTTTTTAAAAGACCTTTTCAATAATCTGCGAGATTCAGCATTTGTAGGTTAAGTATTGTGATATTGCTCTTTGAAACAGCTGATTTCTGACAAGTTGATTTGGATCCTGCTAATAAATATTTTAACAGTCATGTGGTTAAAATTTTATCAGATGGGAAAGTACAAGTTTCAGTTTTACCAACCAAAAGTCTGTAATATATTTAACACTGTTCTCAGAAATATTGTAGAATTTCTCCATAATGAAATAAAAACACAGATGTTGTCTTCTTCTACTAACTTTTATTTATACTGTAATTATTTATACTATTATTATTATTATATATACTATTATTTATACTATTTATACTATTATTATTTATACTTTTATTTAGTCTGTAATATTGTGGCATAATGCAATTTTCGGAGCTAATTCGTTTCGAATGAACATGTAATTTATTTGAGAATGTTTATCCAGTTGATTTTACTAGTTATTTAGCTAAAATATATTGTTCTGGTAACACTATTTCACTTGGATTTTTAATTTCAAATTAGTTCAGTTTGTCGTCGATCCCACTATGTTGCTGTCCTCGATTAAATTTAATAGACGTACGAACAACCAGGCATTAATTTTCTAATTTCTTTAATTGTGATTTATGAGTGTTTTTTGCGTTTTATGCTGATAGTTCACTATTCAATTTTTATTCAGAATAGAATTATCTACAACTAGCTGTCCCGGCGAACTTCGTATCACCCTCTTCCCCCCCCCCCCAAATGCCCCCCCCTCTTCTCTCACAAATGTCCACCCCCCTTCATGCCACACCCCAAAAAATGTCATCCCCCAAATGTCCCCCCTTCATTCCCCCCCAAATGTCATCCCCACAAATCCCCCTTCATGTCAACCCCCTCTTTCCCACCAAATGTCACCCCCCTCTTCCCCCATTGGCCATCCCTTCACGTAACCCCCCAAAAATGTCACCCCCCCTCTTTCCCCCAAATGTTCCCCCTTCATGTCCCCCCCAAAATGTCACGAAGTAAAAATATATTTAATATAATCAATGTATTTTTTATTTTATATAATCAATAATTTTTTCTATTTCAATTTATTTTTTCCCCTTCTCAGAAACAATAAAAAATAATATTATATGATACGACCGATAACTCATTTTTAATTGATGATTCTAGCGTAAAAAATAATTTGAGTAGAAAACCTAGTACAAAAAAATTTGTCTGGAGTGGGAATTGAACCTGCAATCTTTAGTTTGACACGCAGATGGTCTAAACACTGGGCTACTGAAGCTTGGGATCAGAATGCTCATTTTCCTGATGTTAAATCACGATGATCTTTCCGTTCTTCGATAGCCCGACCGGCAAGTTCAAAACATGGGTCTGTAAAATGTTTGATAGGTTAGGTCATTAATTTACTAATTATTTATTAATTACAAAGGGATTTTCTTATATTTTAATACATATTATGTTAACCAGTGCTGTAACAATCCAAAATCATCTAAATCGGTTCAGCCGTTCTCGAGTTATAAGCGAGCGTACAGACACCAACTCTCTTTTATTAATATAGATTTGAATTATAAATCACACAATTAAACATGATGAAAGTACAAAATATGTTGTCTGTTTTGCAGGCAAGTGCCAGTGTCTAGTGCAGCTCTCCACGTTGCCAGTGGCAGTGTGTCACGGCCAGGGCGGCACTTCCAAGGAGGCGCAAACCGAGGCGGCTCTGCACGCACTCGAGTATCTGAAAATAATGACCAAAAAGTGAATCACTCTTGTGACCACCCGGTGTGAGTACGCTGTTGCATTAATCTACTACCTAATTAGGCAGCTCGTACACCGGAGCAATAGGCAATAAGCAACATTTGGATCATATGATCGTCTACTCCATAGAAACAAATAGTCCAATGCACACCTAAAACAGCTGTTTCGGTGTGCATTGAACTATTGGTTTGTATAGAGTTGACAATCATATGATCCATATGTTGCTAGTTGCCTATTGCTTATTGCTCCGGTGTACGACCGGGGTTATAGTGCGATTCACGTCAATATTTTTGTCATCAGATTTAGAAAATAAAGGGTAAAAATTAAGAAAAAAACTCTGTTTGGGAAGAAGGAGAAAAAGAGCAAGAAGAAGAAGAAGCAAAAAAAAAAGAAGATGGAGGTGGGGAAAAAGAAAAACATATAAAATAATAAGGACAAATGAAAGATGAAGAAGTGAAGGAAAATGAGAGAAGAAGAGGAACAAGAGTAACAGGAGAAGGAAGAAAATGAGGGAAAGGGAGATGAAGAAAAAGGAGACGAAAACAAGGATAAGAAGATAAGGAAGATGAATGAAGTGCAGGAAAGAGGAGAAGGAAGAAGGGGAGAAGGAAAAAGAGGAGAAGGAAGAAGAAGAAGAGTAAAAGGAAGAAAAGGAGAAGAAAGAAGAAGAGGATAAGGAAGAAGAGGATAAGGAAAAAGAAGAGGATAAGGAAGAAAAAGAGGATAAGGAAGAAGAAGAGGAAAAAGAAGAAGAGAAGGGAGAAGAAGAGGATAAGGAAGAAGAGGACAAAGAAGAAGAAGAGAAGGAAGAAGAGAAGAAGAGAAGAAAGAAGAAAAATCAGGTAGCAGCAGAAAAAATGGAGAAAAACTGTAGGAAAAACGACACACAGGTCAGCGGAAGAAGAAGAAGAGGATGATGATGAGGGGGATGACGATGATGGTGAATATAATAATGATGGAGGAGTATAAAGATGAGTGGTATAGTGCGATTCACGTCAAAAAGTCAGCATTGCTTAGATGGGAGTTTGCTATCCTTGTTCAGCACAAGGCAGTTGCTGATGTCTCCATCCTATTCGCACTGTGCATAGTTGCCGCACTGTGCATTGTTGTCGCACACAGTCCCAACAAACACGTTTGGTGCAGTTTTCTCTTTCTCTCTCAATGAAACTTGGCATCAATGCTCCTCATATAAGCAATGCTGACTTCTTGACGTGAATCGCACTATAATTTACTCATTTTTCATTTATTTAAGTGGCCTGTTTTATAAGTTACGTAATACAGAAGAATTTCCTGTAGCACAAAAATAAAGGGGAATCTCCCGTAGTACAGGAATTCTGGTTACATAATATATCTTTTATGAATTCTATATTCGTTCATTGTTACATTGTCTGTTCAGGGAAAGGAGAGACGATGTAATAGCTATTTGTGTAACATGTGTGCAAAGTGGGTCATTACCAAACCAGATAGAAGATGGCCGACCGAAGCGCAGCTGAGTTGGTCATTTGGTAATGACCTTTTGCACACTAGTTACACTCAAGATGTCCCACCACTCTAGTTATTATTGAGATCATAATTATATATATATATGTGACAATAAATATTCATGCAGTGATATTCAAATATTCCAAGACAATGACACTTGCATCTTGAAAAAAAACTGTTACTCATATTGAAAGTTAGGTTATATTTGTTCGTTGATGCGAATGAACTGCGAATGGCCGCAATAGTATAGTCGAAATAGCAGCTAATTAAAATGAAAAATAGTACAAATTAGACTTCTGGGTCCTAAAAAATAACATAAGGCTGGAAATGATCTTAAACCACTTTGGGCATCCCAAAGGAGGCTGAAATGAGTTTGCGTCGATTTCTGAGTGCCGCGTAATATAGAGTGCCCAAAAAACCTCGAAATTTTGGTTCCGTTTCTAGTTCTCTGCAATTTACGTCTAAACTAAGCGTCTGACAGAAAAAATCAATTCACCTTTTTTTAGTAAATAAAATTTCCAAGAGATTGGTGACTAACTCATTCCTCTTAGTTCAATAACTACAGAGTTATGATTTTTCAAAAAAAGGGTAGTTTTTCAATAGAACCCAAAATTCAAGTATTCTCAGTTTTTGATAGATCATATCTTCCGTACGATGCATTATAGATGTGTGAATCGAAATCCCTCTGGAGAAAAATTTTCTTCTCTACAATTTGAGACCAATTTGGCCTTCTTATCTTGTATACTTTTTGAGCTAGAGCTGTTAACAATATTCCTTGCATTTCCAAAAATACCATATTTTTGGTGGTGAAGTCTAACAAAAGTTTCTACGTACCTATATTGAAGTTTCCCAATTGGAATATTGTTTCTGAGATCATTCTCCCTCAGAATACCTACTTTGCGGTTCCAAACCCAAGTTTTTTAAGAAGTGGGAGGTAAGAAAGGACCCTTCAAGGTTGATAAACTCAGGACGCCCCTAACTTTTGTATAAGTGAACGGATCTTATAAAACTATAACTCATTCTTTTCAGCTCATCTAGGCGGTTCAAATTCATATATCATATGTTAAATTCGGTCGAATTTGAAGAATTTCGTTTCCAAAGGGTCCTTTGACTTTATTCCCATATACCGAGAATAAGGCTATTTTCTGTTTTCAAATACATCTACCTTGAATGCCATTGATGATAAAAAATTGTTTTTGGTCTCAAATTGTAGAACAGAATCTCCTCTTCCATTTTCAATCATTTGCGACCAAAATATCGCATTCTTAAGTTATTGATCAATAACTTTATTGATCAATAGTAACCTTAACAATCAATATTAACTATTTTATTTGTTTCTTTTTTTCAGATTGACTACAACACTACTAGATAATTATAATATTTCAAGTTGACTCCAAGTTTTTCATAAGCATAAAGTATTGTTTAGTTTTAATTGCGTTCCTAAATAAGTAACAGAAATCTACATTTGCTTGATTTTTTTTTGTTTGATTACCAAGTTCGGCCCGTTTGTGCACAATCTTCGTTTAAACCACGTTTTAGGCTCGAATTTTAAACTTGGTTTAAAAACAGTCTTTGTTTAAACCAAGTTTTAGACTCGAAGTTAAAAATTAGTTTACAAACAGTCTTTGTTTAAACCAAGTTTTAGGCTCGAGTTTTAAACTTGGTTTAAAAACAATCTTCGTTTAAACCAAGTTTTAGGCTCGAATTTTAAACTTGGTTCACAAACAATCTATGTTTAAACCAAGTTTTAGGCTCGAAGTTTAAAATTAGTTTAAAAATATCCTACTTCATCCGATAGAATAATCAGACCTTTTTTTATAAAGAAATATTTAAATTATGGAGACTTTTGGTTTTTCTAGTTTAAACCGTGGATTTAAAGCTGAAACTACGTTTTTTAAACTTGGTTTAAAAGGAGATAGTGATTACGAGGCTGAATATTGTATTATTAAGATGCGTGATATTGGCTTATTCTTCTTCAGAAGTAATTTTGGTTGTATTATGACTAAATTGTACAACTTCAGGGGTAATTTCATAAAATTGTAGAAGTTTTAGTTTAAAAATTTTAGAAGTAATTTTAGTTCAATTGTACAACTGTACTAATTCAATTGTACTAGTGTACAATTGTACAATATTGTACAATTGTACTAGTTCAATTGTACTAAATTGTACAACTCCAGGGGTAGTTTCATTAAATTTGAGAAGTTTTGTAATTCTTCTTCAGAAGTAATTTTAGTTGAATTATTACTAAAATTGTACAACTTCATGAGTAAAAATTCATAAAATTTCACAAGTCTTGTAAAACAGGAAGAAGGCAGACACACACTAAACTTGAATAGTGTACTACTTGATGCATTTGTATGCATGTCTAATGTAAGACCGCCTTTTTCCTGCAATACAGGACTTCTAAATTTGTATGAAACAATCCCCTAATCTTCTTTCTTACTTCCACTTCGGATAGTCGTCTGTTTTAGAACTAATTGTCAAATAATTTTTTGACACTAATTTAAAATATCATTTAAAACCTTATTTGGCCTTGATAATTGTTTAATAGTATTTGTACTACTTATTTTAGTTTAAATTATTGGTGAAGCTCAACTCACTTTATCATTGTTAAACAGTTATTTATTTACAATATTTGTTTCTTTTCTGAAATTGATGGTGATTATTCTTTTATTGTTTTGATATTAATACTATGTTACACAAATCACACACAAATACCACACAAATCCTATGTTACTATTATACTTTAGCAGTTCTTCATTTACAATATTTGTTTCTTTTCTGAAATTGATGGTGATTATTCTTTTATTGTTTTGATTTTAATACTCTTAAATCCTATGTTACTATTATACTTTAGCAGTACTTTATCTACAATATTTGTTTCTTTTCTGAAATTGATGGTGATTATTCTTTTATTGTTTTGATTTTAATACTATGTTACACAAATCACACACAAATCCTATGTTACTATAATACTTTAGCAGTACTTTTACATTATTTGTTTCTTTTCTGAAATTGATGGTGATTATTCTTTTATTGTTTTTTACTTTAAATCCTACTTTGTACTCTCCTTCACTTCGCATAGTATATCTATATATCGTATGGTATATAGATATACTATGCGAGTATATACTACACTATACAGGATGTTTCAGAAGTAGTGTCGAACATTTTAGGGTATTGTTCCTGGATGATAATAGACTACAAATATCGTATTTGAAGTGTTCAAAACTCAGCGGTTATCAAAAGCGGTTAAAAAAGTTAGCAAATTTTCTAACCGTGAAATTTGCCATCAAAAATTTAAAATGGCCGCCATTTTGAAAATTTATATCGAAATTTTTTTTTCATTTTTTAAAGTTGAGTCTTTATAGCATAAATATTCATGCCAATTTTCAGATCAATACAACATTTCGTTCTTGAGATAAAAATTCCTAAGTGAAAAAACAAAATGGCAGCTATAAGGATAACCGCTGAGTTTTGGATACTTCAAATACGACATTTGTAGTCTCCTATCATCCAGGAACAATACCCTAAAATGTTCGACACTACTTCTGAAACATCTTGTATATCGTATGGTATATAGATATACTATGCGAGTAAGTGAAGTGAAGTCAAGCAAAGGAGGAGTGTGGCCAGACCCTATAGTAAATCTTATATTGTTGTTAAATAATAGGGGAGGCCACTGTAGCGTCGACAAACAATAACCTAGAAAAGCCACTCTATGCTTCCTAGTAGCAGGTACTGCTAGTTAAAGGTGGGTTTTCGTTACTGCGACCGAGTGTCGCAGCGGAGCACGACCCAGCGTTGCCAGATGCAATTGATGAAAAATCGCAACTATTCATAGTGGGGATTTTTCATCAATTGCAACTGGCAACGCTGGGTCGGGCTCCGCTGCGGCACTCGGTCGCAGTAACGAAAACCTAACCTTAAAAGGTTAGGACCGGTGCCTAGAGAGATAGAGCATAGAGAGCCTTATTGTCGTTGCTATTTTGTGTCGAATCTAGGCAAACGTTTATCGGGACAAAGTTTGTTTTTTAGTATATCAGTTGTTATTATTAAATTTATCTTCTGTATCATTGATTGTATCATTTGTATCATTGATATGTAAACATTAGAATTATTTTGAATTGTATTTGACTTCCTTAATTTTTTATGCAGTGTTTAGTTTGTTATGTTATGAAGATCACCTATTTAAACTTGAACCTAAACTTGATTTAACATCACAAGGCTTTATTTCGAATTGAAACTGACTTCCTTAATTTTTTAATGTAGGATTAAATATGTTTTGTTATAAAACTAAGGCTAGGCGTACACCAGTTAGTCAAGACAAGACAAGACGAGATTAGTCACGTTTAGTTACAGTAATTCACATAGTTGCTTATGAAGCAGCACACACTGATGCATTGACTAATCGGTGTGTGTTGCTTCATAAGCAACTATGTGAAGTACTGTGACTAAACGTGACTAATCTCGTCTTGTCTTGTCTTGACTAACCGGTGTACGCCTCGCCTTAGGAGTGATTTAGTATCATTGGTTTATAACAAGATATTTATTTATTTGAGACCTATTTGATACATTTATTCTGAAATATTTGTAGTGATTGAGTGTACCTTTATTTTTAGTTGCTAGCTACTATAGACTTGAAGAATTTTGAGGTGAAGATTTGGAAGGAGAAAAAAAGAAGAAAATATAGATATTTTCGTTTGCATACTAAGTATACTTATCAAATTTTTTTGGAAAATCTTAATATCGAAGATTTTGAAGAAGAAAATATAGATATTTTCGTTTGCATACTAAGTATCCGTTATCAAATTTTTCTGAAAAATCTTAATATTTAATTCTTGATATCCGATTTGAAAGTTTCTTACCTACAATAATATTGTATTCTTATCTTGAGCTTGGAACCTATATTAGAACTGGTTTTTATTAGTAGAAGTATTATTAATTTGATTTTGAATAATGTGAAAATTTGTAAACATTGACTGAAGCTTATGTATCTCCTTTAATTTACTCTGAGCAGTTTAATAAAATTTTGTTGAAAAATTTATTGTTATTTCATTAAGGGCCTGGTCACATACGATTGTGGTTTGCTTTACTTCACTTCACTTTGAGAAGCGGGTTGGTCCCAGTGGCAGAGGCGAGGCTAATCGGTGAGATTAGATAAGAGACAGCGCCTAGCACTCCCGTTGTATCGGTGACCGGCTCCTCTAAATACAAAAATTTATGAGCTTCAAAATCGCTTCCCGGTGGTTCGGAACCCACCTAAAGCTGTAGGTCCATTCATATCTCATCATCATCCTTCCATTACCCACGCACAAGCTTAGAGCTTATGTGGGCATCATCCCTAGCAAAAAAAAACTTCACTTACAATGCTACTTTGATTGTGGTTTGCTTTGCTTCACTTCACTTACTATATACCATACGATTTATATAGATTTACTATGCGAGTAAGTGAAGTGAAGTAAACCAAGTGAAGCTACTTTGGTTTACTTCACTTCCCTTCACTTACTCGCATATTAGATCTATATAAATCTCATGGTATATAGTAAGTGAAGCAAAGCAAACCACAATCGTATGTGACCAGGCCCTTATCTTGATGTATATTATAGTAGTTTATGCAATGGTTGTATTGCGAGAGCCTTTAAAGGACGAGTGAGATACCGAGGTTAAAATACCACCGGCAACGCAGCGAGTTATTTTAAGGTTTCTCAAGAGTTGTTTAAAGGCTAAAATACAACAACCATTGCATACACCCATTTTATCAACGACCAACAAAAACAGTAATATATACATTATCAATCTATACTAACCTTGATTCAAATATTCCATTTTCATTACCTTCACCTTTCACCTTCAAGATTTCAAATATTTCATTTAATTAAGTTGAAAGCTTTGTGGATACTAAGGCAAATAAATATAAGATAGTGTGCATGAGAATGATGCGCAGTAGCAAGTTTCATTCAGCTGATCTTGTGATATCACTGGAGATCAAGAATTATTCCATTTTCCCTATCTTTTACATGTTAAATTCAGTAATTTATCTCAAAAACTACATGATTTTCAAGCCACCGAGATCTCTTTTTTCATTGCATATTTATTTTCAATTCTTTGTTGTTTCAATGCTTTCGACCGCTAAGACAAAAAATCTCCCTTTCAGAACTACAGACAGCTTCAACGTTAAATTGCAGGAACATACCATAGAACCTATAAGGCTAAGCGTACACCGGTTAGTCAAGATAAAACGAAAGTAGTCACAGTACTTCACATAGATGCTTATGAAGCAACACACACCGATTAGTCATTGCATCGGTGTGTGCTGCTTCATAAGCAAGTATGTGAATTACTGTGACTAAACGTGTCTAACCAAAGTGAAATAAAAGTTCTTGGCCTAAATATTGATGAGAAACTTTCTTGGAAGCCTCATCTTCAGCATTTGAAAAAAAACTTAGTTCAGTTATCTTTGCTTCAAGGTCATTAAAACAATTTCTTAATCTGGAATCCCTCAGGGAGGTGTATTTTGGTCTTTTCCACTCCTTGCTATCTTATGGTATAGTTTTCTGGGGTATAGTTCATCTGACTGTTGAGGTTTTTATAGTACCTTTTTCCATTTATATATTTTATAGTTCCTTTTTATATTACCCACTTTAGAGTTCAAAAATGGGCAATCAGAGTAATGATTGGTGAATCACTAAGGAATAGCTGTCAACCTCATTTTAAAAGTCTGATGCCTGGTTGTTCGTACGTCTATTAAATTTAACCGGGCGATAAATCGAGGACAGAACATAGTGGGATCCACAACAAACTGAACTAATTTGAAATTGAAAATCCAAGTGAAATAGTGTTACCAGAACAATATATTTTAGCTAAATAACTAGTAAAATCAACTGCATTAACATTCTCTAATAAATTACATGTTAATTCGAAACGAACTAGCTCCAAAAATTGCGTTAAGCCACAATATTACAGACTTTTGTTTGGTAAAACTGAAACTTGTACTTTCCCATCCGATAAAATTTTAAACACATGTTGAAATATTTATCTGATGTCAATGTCAAAATTTAACCGCTGGAAAAATATCCCTCAATCATCACCGATTAATTTAACCCTGTTTTTAACGGAGTAGAAATGTTTCAACAATTTGAAATGTGTGCACAACCAGCTGATATTTGAAAAAATTATGCCATTAATATTTTCCACTACCAGATACCTTCTGCCTCATTGATAAAAACTCGGAGTGCAATTCATAAATTTTGTCTACAGAATATTATTTTGTAATAACATCTAATAAAAATTATGAGTAATGTAGTTATGCAAATAACATCAATGCAATTCAAGGCATTTTTTTTGTGTAGATAGATAGAGAAACTCGAACTCTCG
This sequence comes from Laodelphax striatellus, assembly GCA_017141395.1. Classification (NCBI taxonomy): domain Eukaryota; kingdom Metazoa; phylum Arthropoda; class Insecta; order Hemiptera; family Delphacidae; genus Laodelphax; species Laodelphax striatellus. Next base: position 10,603,921 of record CM029543.1, read on the forward strand.
ATCTCCAGTCACACAATCAGCTGGCCCAGAGCTTTGAATAGACTGAGATGAGCGAGGACACTTCCCTGTATTCTATTCCCTTGCCATTTAGTTTGGCATAATGAAAAAATCTCCCAAAATTTTTATACCATATGTTGTGATGATTTTTCTTGCAACAAGACGATGGATATTTATTTTACTCATCTTCCAACGGTATACACACCACTTTATTCGATATCAATATATATTTCTTTGATACATACCACGCTACATGTCATATCTTTAAAATTTGTTTGTATTTCTAAATCAAACATGAAACACCGCAAATACCGTACATCATATTCAAAAGACAATCCATTTTCAAAATTAATTTCCGAGTATAATGAATTGGAACTTCTAGATCTTCTTCAAATTCTACATCGAATTTCGTTAGAAATTCAATATACGTTATATTTTTGGAAGAAAAGTTCAATCTAAGAATACTATTCAACTTCTACATCTTCTTGAAATTCTACATTACAAATTCAAATACGTTTTTTTACGGAAGAAAAGTGACTGTGCAGTGAATTTTTGTAATTTTTATGTTCATTTCAAACATTAACCACTTACTTACTGTTGTTTTCAAGAGAAACTTTAAAGAAAAACTATGTTTTGTAACAAAATGCATTGAAAAACAAGTTTTGAATAAACTGCGCCAACATAGCTCAGTAATCTTGATTTCGTTGACATAAAATCAACATGGAAATTGGAGATGGATTTCAAATGCATATTTTCAATATGGCGACTGGGACAGAGGTTGAAGAATTAGAAAGTTGGGAGGATTTAACCGATGAGGTAAGATTTATCAATTATTATTACACAATTCAATAATTATTAGACTAATTAAACAGCTCCAATAATCACTTTCACTTGTATTTTTGGAGGGTTTTATTAAAAACCTCATCTGTTCCCATTACGTGACTTTGTCTCATTTTTGCTTTAAAGGTGATAAGAAGGGTTAAAAACAATTTTTTATCACTTAAATCTAGTTGTTTAGATTCTTAAAATTCAATTTTAACACTTTTTCAACCTTATTTTATCAAATTAATTACGATTTCACCGGTGGTAAAAAAGTTGGGTTATGTAGGTTTTGATGGTTATAAATTCAGTATTTTTCTATTAATCACTTTGGTGTCTGAGCATGCCAAAGTTATGGGGTCAATTATTGATAATAATTATGTACCAGCCTGTCTGAATTTGATCAATGTTCATAATCTAACAAACGGTTGGATAGGTTTTAGTGCATTGAAAACTAAAAATAACCATCAAAGTTATTAATAAATCGCGAGTATTGATTAGTAGGATTCTTTCTTCAGGATTATTGTGTTGCCAAATATTTTGGCTGCATTTGAAGGGTATCGTAGCTTCATTTCCTTGTAACATAGGTATACTTAGTACTTATTATAAAGTACTCATAGGAAAGTAACTTATTACAGTATGTACTTCAATCTAGTACCTAACTCAATAGATTTTTCTGAATTAAGTTCTCTAGTTTTAATTTTCTACGTAATTTACTGTAAATATTGTGTAGTTATTAGCTATTCCTTTCATAATCTAACCTAAAATTTGTAGGTTAATGAAGCTTACCTAGTTCACTCAGATACATTGCGTTAAGTATAGTAATATTAATTTAATTTGGCGGATAGCGAATAACTTTCATTCAACATTTATATGGTAACGAGTGATCTTCTGTTGAATTTTTTTCACATAAATACTGTACAGTGGCGGATCCAGGAGGTGATTTTTTGGGGGGGGGGGACACCAAGGTGGTAGAGGGGTCTGGGGTCAAATTTCTTTTATTTTTCAACAGAAAATGATGTATTTTGACGTCATTTTGGGGATCTCGGGGGAGGGCAAATGCCCCTTTGCCCCCCCTTGGATCCGCCACTGATACTGTATATAACGTGTAAAAACATATTTAGAAAATAAATCAACAGAACATCACCCGTTACCATAGAAATGTTGAGTTAAATGAAAGTTATTCGCCATCTAAATTAAATGAATATTACTATATTTATATACTACAGAGAGTGTATAGTCACAGTGTGGCCATTTGTGTGAAGCACTCCATAAAAATAAGTGGAGATCATATTTTTTCCCGCCGCCGCCATACTTTTGCCAAATTTTTGAATTTTGATATGGGATTACAGGCAAACATAAACCCATTCACTCATTTGTCAAATTTATTTTTAAAGAAACAACATCAAGACTAACTTTTCTACCATTAAAAATAGTCTCTCTACTCTTGTTATTGCTTTAAAAACTTGAAATGATGAAAACTAATACTGGCAAAGGCAAAATGTAGGTTAGAAGTGAATTTTATATCATAACATATGATCTGCTTTTCATTCCAATGCAAATCTTATGGGAATTAGCAGAAGTATGGCGGATTTGTCGGAGCTAACCAATCAAAAGTATGACATGTAATGTCCACACTGTGACTATACACTCTCTGTAGTATATACTATTATTTAATAATGTAACCGATTTATTGATTTATTACCTAGAATTCAATATTTATAATTTTTTTGTAGATTTTGGAAAGGAATTTAGCCAAAATGAAGACTATTACCACAACGGAAAAACCGGATGTAGAGTAAGTACCAAAATATGACTTGAACTCTCTCTTTTCTACAAATTTCACCCAAATAGGCTATGCAGGCTATGCTATTATCGATTTTTTGTATTATGTGTTTGAGCATTATAAGTAAGCTGGCTGGTACCTCCTGGGGATGCAGTGTTAAGGCTCTAAAAACATCTATTTTGGCATTAGTATACAGAGTGTTTCAGAACTCCCTACCAATATTCTAGGGCATTGTTCCTGGGTAAGAAACATATTCAAATATCATATTTAAATTGTCCGGAAGTCCTTAGTTACTCACACAGCTGCCATTTTGTTTTTTACACTTATTATTTTTTATCTCAATAAAGGTCAATTCCCACATTGACGACAACGACACGACGACGACATTCTCATTTCGTTCTGCGCATGCGTCACCAGCCCGCGCTCTGATTGGTCCATCCTTTTAGAATTTCTGACCAGCCGAATTTCTAGGTTAAGTGACTAGGTAGGAAGTTTGAATGTTCGCTGTTCGGAATCAATTGTCAATTAATATTAATAATATTAGTACGACAATATAAATATAATGATCAGTAAATAAAATTATAATACAAACCCTTTCAAGTCATACCGGTACTGCAATTTTGAGACTTGAGAGCTTTCATTTGTAAACAAAGATAGACATGGACCAATCAGAGCATGGGCTGGTGACGCATGCGCAGAACGAAATGAGAATGTCGTCGTCGTGTCGTTGTCGTCAATGTGGGAATTGACCTTAATGGTGAAACATATGGAATTGAAACTTTGCACCAACATTTATGACAACTAGACAAAGCTACAAAAAAATTATGACAATTTTTCAAATCCATAAAACAAAATGGCGGCCATTCAAAATGTTGTTTCTTGAATAACTCGAAAACCGTTGATATTACGAAAATTTTACAAGAATAACTTTTTTTAGTAAATTTAATTACAAATCGATTGAAACCTTGTTTGTTAAGATTGGACCAATATTTACTGAGATATGGCAGCTTTAGTGATAGGTGACCGCTGGAGGCTGGTTGCAGTGCATCCTGGGCTTGCGGCTAAAGTCTGTTACAACAATGCAACAGTCTCCGTCTGCTTTGCATGTTATTTTTAAGCGATTTTAGATTATTTTGTGTGAATTTTAAAGACAGTAAAAAAGTGTGCAAGTAACCTCCAGCGGTCACCTATCACTAAAGCTGCCATATCTCAGTCAATATTGGTCCAATCTCAACAAATAAGGTTTCAATCGATTTGTAATTAAATTTACTAAAACAAGTTATTCTTGTAAAATTTTCGTAATATCAACGGTTTTCGAGTTATTCAAGAAACAAAATTTTAAATGGCCGCCATTTTGTTTTATGGATTTGAAAAATTGTCATAATTTTTTTGTAGCTTTGTCTAGTTGTCATAAATGTTGGTGCAAAGTTTCAATTCCATATGTTTCATCATTATTGAGATAAAAAATAATAAGTGAAAAAACTAAAATGGCAGCTGTGTGAGTAACTAAGGATTTCTGGACAATTTAAATATGATATTAAGATATGGTTTTTACTCAGGAACAATAGCCTAGAGTATTGGTAGGGAGTTCTGAAACACCCTGTATAGTGCAGCGGAATACTGTTCATCAGTGTGGGAGCACAGCGCTCATACTAAGAAGATAGACGTCGCTCTGAATGAAACAATGAGGAAGATAAGTGGAACCATAAGACCGACTGAAACTGAGTGGCTGCCTGTCCTATGTAATATTGTGCCTCCAGCATTGAGAAGAAAAGAGAGGACTTATCAGTTAATGTGCCGCTTATCTACCAGACAGGAGCTCCCGCTGATGAAGGATATGCTGAATCCACCCTTAAGAAGATTGAGGTCAAGGCATTGGGCCGTATGAATAAAAACTGAGCATATGCTCATAAGCACGAGCATGAAGCATAAGGTTTTGCTTCTGAGCATTAGGTAGAAGCATAAGCATTTGCTCATTTTTATATGAATAATCTTTACCTTATACTCTTACCTCATGCTTCTGAAATCTGGAGCAAATGCTTACCTATTTCAAAGATTTTTCATCAGCTGATTCATCTTACTTTGTTTTTATAGTGAAAGGTTAGAATTTCAGCGGCCAAAATTTAATGCTTTTCGCAAGTTTGGACAATCTAAAATTACATTTTCGATGATTTAACATCGGAAAAAAATTCCAACATAAAAAATTGAAAATGGAAAGTTACCGCCCCCAAAATTTGCCGCTCCAAGCGGCGGCACTGCTCTTTAATATAACTTTTAATAAGAAATTCAATTAACATTTTACTTGTTTAAATGCTATTACATCTACCGTATTGAAAAAGCAGTCAGTTTTGCTTAAATTTATTGAATTAATTGAGCCATTTTAGTATGAGCAAAAGGTGAAAAGCTGCTCTAGACTAGACTCAACTTTTTTGAAGCACTTGCTTCAAAAGTTGAGCAAATGCTCTAGTTTATTCATACAATTTTGAGCATAACCTCTATTTTTGAGCAAATGCTCAAACTAATTTTTGGATGAGCATGAGCATAAGGTTTTGCTCTCTTTTATTCATAGAAAATGAAGCATATGCTCAATATTTTAGAAGTATAAGCAAATGCTCAACTTTATTCATACGGCCCATTATCTCCGGCTGGCGGAAGTTGAGAGAGAGGACATTAAAGAATTGTGGCAGCAGAGATGGAACCAGGCCAATATAAACAACAAGGCTCTATTATCTCCTATTCTTTTTTTGTTGTATGTGAATGAATTGCTGAGACTAGACCTGAATGGAGGAAAAGTATATTCATTTGCAGATGACACAGAGTTATTATTTGGAGGTGAAACTTGGAAGGAGTCTTATGGAGCTGCCTCCAGGGGCTTCTCCACTCTACAAAAATGGTTAGACTTCAACTCCCTGAGTTTGAATATAAAAAAGACCAAGTATGTTGCTTTTTCAAGGAGTATTGTTGGACAGGAAAACACTAACTTTGAACTTAAACTCCACATGAATTGTGATAGATTTGATGATGGGCCTAATCTTGCCCCCTGTAATTGTCCTGCAATAAAAAAGACCAACCATATGAAATACCTGGGTATAATAATTGATGAGGGTTTCAAGTGGAAGCGGCATATTGATTATTTATGTGACCGATTAAAGTTTTCTCGTATAAATTCTACAAATTGAGGTCGGTTCTCCAGTTGCCAATGCTACGAATCATATACTTCGCAATAGTACAGTCCTTACTGCAGTATTGTCTAGTTGTTTGGGGAGGTACATTCAACTCACACTTGTCAGCTCTTTTTATAATGCAAAAAATGATCGTAAAAATAATATTAAATAAATCAATAATATTTCCTTAAATTCAAGTTTTCAAAGAAATTAGAGTCATGTCAATCCGCCAGTTGTATGTGTTGAATGTTTTTAAATACTTTTTGAGATACAAGAGCAAATTTTTAAAAATAGATAATCAAAACCATAGAACCAGATATAATACAAGAAAATATGAATGCTATGTTTCGGATCTGACATTAATACGTAAGCAGCTTATTTACATTGCTCCAAAGCTAATAAATGAATTCCCAACAGAACTTGTTTTGGATCCTACCACAAAAACTGTTCCATTAATAACCAAAAATTGGATTATTGAAAAGTTTTATTTTGATTTAAATATTATTTGATGCTTTTGGATTCTGGACTGCGTCTTGAATTGACCATGATTTAGTTAACATAGAATGCCATCATTGATTTTTTTTGTTTGACGATTTATATTATGTTTCTGTTGTATTTATGCAGTGCATGTGTATTTTTATGCTATTTCCGTTGATGCTTTTCTTGTAAGGTAACCTTTAATTTATCATCCTACTCCCACTGGCGAACAAGTTGATCTTATGCCAGTGGTTCAGTCACATGATGTAATAATTTTGTATTATTTATATTTTGTATTCTTTTGTGTGTGTGAAATAAATTTGAATTTGAATTGGAAGGCATAAGTCCAAGACCCATCTGTCCCTTTGCCGGGAATGAACCTGAAGAGAAAGCTGTGGTGCAGGTTGAATCGCTTTCGTACATCTGCAGGCAGATGTGCTCAAGCACCAGACTTCATGGGCATGACTACGGACCCCCACTGCCACTGTGGAGATGTGCAAACAATCAGCGCGGTAGATGATTGTCCACTTCATTCCTACGAAGGGGGACTCAGAGGAATTCATCTGGCAGATGAGGGAGCCTTGTCCTGGCTAGAGGAGACTGCAGGAGAGCTTGGCATCTGACAATACATATTTGTGTAGAATATTATCTTATTAATATCTGTTTACTGTCTAATCCTATATGTATGTACATATTTATATTATTATTTTTACTGAACTGGCCTGAAAAAAGCATAAGCATATATATAGGGTGTTTCAGAACTCCCTACCAACACTCTAGGGCATTGTTCCTGGGTAGAAACCATATCTAAATATCTTATTTGAATTGTCCAGAAGTCCTTAGTTACTCACACAGCTGCCATTTTGTTTTTTTCACTTATTATTTTTTATCTCAATAATGGTGGAACATATAGAATTGAAACTTTGCATCAACATTTATGACAACTGGACAAAGCTACAAAAAAATTATGACAAAATGGCGGCCATTCAAAATTTTGTTTCTTGAATAACTCGGAAACCGTTTATATTACATAACTTTTACAAGAATAACTTTTTATAGTAAAGTTGATTACAAATCGATTGAAACCTTATTTGTTGAGATTGGACCAATATTGACTGAGATATGGCAGATTTAGTGATAGGTGACCGCTGGAGGCTGGTTGCAGTGCATCCTGGGCTTGCGGCTAAAGTCTCTTACAACAATGCAACACTCTCCGTCTGCTTTTTGTTATTTTAAGCGATTTTAGATTATTTTGTGAATTTTAAAGACAGTAAAAGGCGGTCACCTATCACTAAAGCTGCTTTATATTCAGTCCAATATCGGTCCAATCGCAACAATCGATTTGTAATTAATACTGAAAAATTGTTTGAACCGTAATATCAGCGGTTTCCCATCAAGAAACAAAATATCGCCTATTTATGGATTTGTGTCAACGTGGCTTTGTCTGGTTGTCATAAATATTGGTGCGAAGTTTCAGTTCCATTCCACCGTTAATAAGAAAAAATAATAAGTGAAAAAAAATGGCAGCTATTAACTAGGACTTCTGGGCTGATTGAGCATGATGTTTGGATATGGTTTTAAATTTTCAAATCCATAAAACAAAATGGCGACCGTTTAAAATTTTGTTTCTTGAATAACTCGAAACCCGTTGATATAAAGAAAATTTTTCAGGGATAACTTTTTAGTAAATTTAATTACAAATCGATTGAAACCTTACTTGTAAAGATTGGACGAATATTAACTGAGATATGGCAGCTTTAGTGATAGGTGACCGCTGGAGGTGAAAAAAACAAAATGGCAGCTGTCTGAGTAACTAAGGAGTTCCGGACAATTTAAATATGATATTTAGATATGGTTTTTACCCAGGAACAATGCCCTAGAGTATTGGTAGGGAGTTCTGAAACACCCTGTATACAGGGTGTCCCACCAAGGTTGTATCAACCGTTAACCATAGATTCTAAATGACATTTCCAACAAAAAATGTCTAGCAAATTTTTTTCATATCGACCTTCGTTTTCGAGATATATCGATTTTTAGATATTTTTCAAATATGCCTAATTACTGTCGTTAAATATCAAATAACTCAAGAACAGCTCATCGAATTTCAATTTTGAGGTCATTTTTGAAAAGAGCAGAAAATTTCAGATAAGATTAATATAATGGTTTTCGTCAGTTGATGTTTCGGAATTTTTTATGAGGGGTCGAACTTGAAAAAATGATATTCGTCGAACTCATATTTGATATTTAACGATAGTGAGTAGGTATATTTGAAAAATATCGAAAAATCGATATATCTCGAAAACGAAGGTCGATAGGAAAATGTTTTCGGGCATTTTTGTTGAAATGTCATTTAGAATCTATGGTTAACGGTTGATACAACCTTGGTGGGACACCCTGTATAATAATTCATCAAGTAATTCATCTATTTACATATTCATCTATCTATTATTATTATTATTGGAATCTAATTTTATTTGCCATCAGCCAAACCGCCACCACCGTTCTTCTAGACAGCAACGACATCCGTTCGCGCTTCCTCAACCAGCACACTGCGCCCGCGGTCAAAATCCTCAAACGACCGAATGCGGCTCAGTCGCAAACGCAGCGGCTGTCGCATGCGACCGGCGACATGTCGCCGTGTGTGAACGGCGAGACGCGACCGCAGCGCAAGAGCCTGCAGCAGCGCGAAATGGAGTACGCAGAGGCACGGCTCAGGATCCTCGGACAGGCGCACTGTCCGGAAGAGAAGGAGCTCACCTTTCAGGAGAGGTTAGTGAGGAATTTGATCGACAAATTATGAATTATGATAACTCTTTGATTTTGTCTTCTATAGTCCGATTCACGTCAAGAAGTCAGCATTGTTTATATGAGGAGCATTGATGCCAAGTTTCATTGAGAGAGAAAGAGAAAACTGCACCAAACGTGTTTGTTGGGACTGTCAAATCAAATCAAATCAAATCATTTATTCATCCTTGAAACAAAATAATAACATAAGAAACTTAAAAAGTGTAAAAATTACAACTAAAATAAAATAATAGAATTAATAATATAATGTGAAACTTAAAAAGCATCAAAATTACAACTGAAAAATAACAGAATTAATAATATTAATACATATAAGAATAAAATAGTTTTTTTTTATTTTCGTAGTAAATGGCAGAGCTTTTACATGGGCAAAAATTGCCTGTGCTCGAGTTGAGTTGTTAATTAAATAACATTAAGAGATTTAAAGGATTTCGAATAAAGTAATGAAACAAAAATGAAGAAACATACTAATGATAAAATAAAGAAAACTATAGCAATAAGAAAAACGGCGAAGTAAATGTAAATTATAATTTTGAAGTTGTAAAAGAGAATAAAACTTATTTGAATGAGATGAAAGCCTGTTCCGAGCACCAGAAGGAAGGGCCGACGGCGGGGGGGCAAGTCAACAAAATCAAAGACTGTGTGCGACAACAATGCACAGTGCGGCAACTATGCACAGTGCGAATAGGATAGAGACATCAGCAACTGCCTTGTGCTGAACAAGGATAGCAAACTCCCATCTAAGCAATGGTGACTTCTTGACGTGAATCGCACTATACCACTCATCTTTATTCGCTGTGAGCATCTACGGTGTTGCGCTCTGGCGGATAATCGTATAAATCTTTCCAGGTAGATTAACATGGGAAAGGATAGGCTTATGCACGTAAAAATTAGTTTATAATTGAAATAGAATTCCCTGTCGCCTTTTTTCCTACTTACCGATTGTGGAATTATATTATTCTTTTTAAATGCTGCAGAAGCCTAATGCATTTAGTTTAAAATTTTTGTGACTTCTGACCTCACTACCGGCGCACAAGATTATCTTTTGCCGGTAGTGCCATATTGTTAACAATACTGTTGATGGTTTAAAATTTATTCTCAAGGTAATTATTTATTTTGTATTTTATGCTAGTGTTAAAAATTAATTTTACTTTTGTATTGTTAACCAATATTATTGTTGTATTTTTAACCAATTTACTTTTTGGCAATAAATATTGATTGATTGATTTTATAACTTGAAGTGACCAAAAAATGATGAAATACTACATTTTAAAGCAAATAATCCTACTTTTCCAGTTCGATGTGGTTAGAATAATATTATCACCTAACCTCACTTTTCTGTACATAGAATCTGTCCACACATCGCTCGGCGACCAGCATGTCACATCGAAAAGCAACTTCGTTGCGCGGCGATGTCACCTAGGCGATATCGCCTAGGCGACATCGCCTAGTCTAAGCGTCGTCATTTGAAAACACATGCTGCGTCGCTGAGTCGCCGAGCGATGAGTTGCTTTTCGATGTTGAAGTTTCCAGGTCTGAGTAGTGCCTACGTCTTTTCTTCTACCAAACATCTTTATTCGCTGTGTGCACGTAGGTGGTGGGGATAATAAAATCGACACCTGCGCTCACGCGGAATTTTAGTGAACGAAACCAGGTAGTTTAACATGAGAAAGGATAGGGAATAAGCATTTACAATGCATTTGAAGTATTGTCGTATTCCTAATATTGTATAAACACCGTTCACAATAATAATTGCGGCTTCTATTCCTTCCATATTTCCAAACGTAAAATGATTCAACAAAGAAATCGGATCTCAGTTTTAATTAATCGAGTGAAAATCCAGTTTAAAAGCGTAAGATTGATTTGAAGTCTCGCCCATAGCAGGATCCATTTAACTTCCGCTTAATCCATTTCGAAATATTGACCAATGGGAATGAACTCAGCTGTGGATAAACTACTTCGTCTGCTCAGTCTGCTTGAAACATAACCTTCAAAGTTGATTTTAAAACTTGAATTGAAGATTATAATAATGTTCAAGAACATGCGATATGTTCATTTTATCATTTTAAATATAATTCCACAATCGATAAGTAGGAAAAATAGCGACAGGGAATTCTATTTCAATTATAAACTAATTTTTACGTACATAAGCCTATCCTTTCCCATGTTAATCTACCAGGAAAGATTCATAAGATTATCCGCCAGAGCGCAACACCGTAGATGCTCACAGCAAATACTCCTTTTCCATCATTATCATCATCATCATCTTCTTCTCTCATTATCATCAATCATCATCTTCTTCCGCAGATCTTTTTGTTGTTTTTCATGCAGTTTTTCTCCTTTTTTTGTGGTGCTACCTGATTTTTCTTCTTCCTTTTCCTCTTCTTCTTTCTTCTCTTCTTCTCTTCTTCCTTCTCTTCTTCTTTCCTTTTACTCTTCTTCCTTCTCCTCTTTCTTCCTTTTCACTCTTCTTCTCCTTCTCTCTTCTTCTTCTTTTTCCTCTTCTTCTTCCTTATCCTCTTCTTCTTCTCCTCCTTCTTCCTTCCTCCTCCCTTCTTCCTTCTCCTCTTTCCTGCACTTCATTCATCCTCCTTATTTTCTTCCTCCTTGTTTTCTTCCTTTTTCTTCATCTTCCTTTCCCTCATTTTCTTCCTTCTCCTGTTTCTCTTGTTCCTCTTCTTCTCTCAATTTCCTCTCTCCTTCACCTCTTCATCTTTCATTTCTTCTTATTCTTTTATATGTTTTTTTTCTTCCTTACCTCCATCTTCTTCTTTCTCCTTCTTCTTTTTTGCTCCTCCTTCTTTTCTTCTTCTCTTCTTCTTTCTTTTTCTTCTTCTTCTTCTTGCTCTTTTTCTCCTTCTTCCCAAACACAGTTTTTTCTCAATTTTTACCCTTTATTTTCTAAATCTGATGACAAAAATATTCGGTCTATTTTGTTTGTTTCATTCATTTTGTTTTTTGTATTAATTTTATCAAATATATGTGTTTATATTATTTATTCTATTTGTTATTTCATTTATAATTTTATTTGTTGAATGAAATTAAAATATTCTTTGATAGGCAGAGTCAAATCAAATACTTTATTCACTCCATATTACAATTCATACAAAAAATATATAGAAAAGAAAAAACAAGTGCATTCCTCATTAGGCTAAGCCTGTGTGGAGTCTCTAACAAAGATTATTCTTACAAAAAGTAGCGAAATACATCAAGCAGGTATATAAAAGAGATAGAACAAAAATTTCAAATTTACCTGCCATCAATAATCAATATACAGGGTGGGTGAAAAGTTTGGAATCGGCCCAATATTTCTTATACAAAGGTAATTTGACGATAGGTGACATTGGGATTCGTACTAAAATTGAAAATACCACTTTACTGTGACTTCAAAAATCTGGTCCGCCCTCTTGGATTTGCTATGTTGAATCTATCTTCATTTTTTTTAATTGGAAGGTGGTCATACTATATACATGATTTCGATACAGGATTTCACGAGAAAATGAAAGGCGAAACCCGCACATCGATATGTCAAACCTTTTTTGAGGTATTAACTGATTTAAAGTAAATATGTCTGATTAATAATTGAAATATCTTGAAAACGGTTCGACATACCGATGTGCGGTTTTCGCCATTCATTTTCTCTTGAAATTCTGTATCGAAATCATGTATAACATGACCACCTTTTCATTAAAAAAAAAATTAAGTTAGATTCAATATGGCGGATCCAAGATGGCGGACCAGATTTTTGTTGTCATAGTAAAGTAGTTTTTTCAATTTGAGTACAATCCCCAATGTCACCTATTGTCAAATCACCTTTCTATAAGAAATATTGAGCCGTTTCCAAACTTGTCACCCACGCTGTATAATTGGACGGTCTCCGGGTAAAAGGGAATAAGTCAAAAATACACTTTTACCTTTTACCCTCACACAGTTATCTACTTAATACTTATTACAATATTCACATGGGTAATTAAAAATTACTGATTCTAAATTTCTCGTTTAAATTTTTCATATAATTCATTATTTTATTTGAAATGTGCTTTCGTAAGTATCGTATTAGTGCTGTTAATCTATAATTTGAAAGATTTTGATTTTGAAGACTTTTTGGGAAAGTTGAAAATTCAGTGTTGGACTTAACCTATAATGTTTTCCATATTTCACATTAGGGAAAACTGGATTCGGCGAGGCGGAACACTCGAAAGGGTCTCTCCGCCAAAAAAGCCATAAGCATAAATAAATAATGGGTAATTACAGTTCTTATATAGGAGTATGGACTTATTCCCTTATACCCGAAGATAAAGCTGTCAAAGAAGTTGATTTTCAATAATAATAAAAATTGACTCATTCCCTTTTACCCGGAGACCGTCCAATTAATCAAATAGTTTTTTAATTACTTTAGAGTTAGGACTAGAAAGTCTTTTCTACTATTCATCCTTAAAGCCTGGTTTTCATTAGTAGAGTTAGTGGTAGAGTAACTAGCATACTAACTCTACTATACTTACTTGGTCGAGTAGCTGTTTTCACTACAATTGAGAATAGTAAGTAAAGTGTGTTGTCTAGTCAACAGATCTAACCTTAAAATGACTCTACTAGCTCGAGACTGTTTTCGTTAGGATAGTGGTGGTAGAGTAGAGTGAGAAGCGGTGGTGGGGGAAGGCAAGTGGTAGAGTACTATCCCACGGTGCTATCCCACTCTACTCTACCAAAAAAAAGTACTCTACCATCACTCTATTCTACTATGAACGTTTCCATTGGGAGAGTTCACAAGATAGTTAGTACTCGCCCAGGGAACTCTACCACTAACTCTACTAATGAAAACCAGGCTTAATGCTCAAGATTATTTTCTATTGCATTAATTTTATTCATTTTCTGTTGCATTCTTGTTAAGGCTGTGCATCAGCTTAAAAAAAACTTTTTTATGGTAATAATAGTAATAATTTCGTGTAACCTGGCTGGCTCAGGTCTGGCTTTTTATGGTGATATTTTTTAGAGTTCTACTATTTGGATACTATCAAGATATCAAAATGAAAAATTTTTTAGAGGAAAATTATTTTTTATTCATTAGTTTTTGAGATATGGGCGTCTAAAGTGGAAATTTTTGGAGAAAGTCATCTCAAAATTGGTTGCAAATACAATCATGAAATTTTGAGCATACGTGCTTGAAAGTATTGTCTATCACTTGACATAATTAGTTTCTCATAATAACCAATTTGAAGAAAATATTTTCGAAAACAATTTCTCTTAAAAAAATAACTCAATTTTCAATTAAATTGAGAATTTGTTATTTTGCTCAAAAGTTGATATTTCGAGAAACTAACTATGTCAAGTGATAGACAATACCTTCAAGCACGTATGCTCAAAATTTCATGATTGTTTTTGCAACCAATTTTGAGATTTCTACTTTAGACGCCCATATCTCAAAAAGAGATATTTCCTCTAAAAATATCACCATAAAAAAGTTATTTTAAGCTGATGCTCAGCCTTAATTCTCAAGATTATTTTCTATTGTATTAATTTTTATTAATTTTCTGTTGCATTCTTGTTAAGTTAATTCATCTTATTCATTTCTAGCGCATTCTGGTTTACTTTATTCATCTCATCTACTTTCTGTTGCAGAGTACGCCAGATCCAGAACAAACCAACGTCACCATCATCAGGCACTGGTAGTGAGCAGCCCGCTGCTCCCGTAGCCAACCACATCACGTCAACGCTCTCTCCACAATCGCCCGTGTTTGTTAGTCACAACCATTTCGCAACCGCCACCACAACAATCCTCACCGCTCCACATTTTGTCAACTCAGCAGTTCACCAGGCCTACTCCGCCTCGCCCTACTACACAGTGGTGCCACACATAGCAATTGGCAGCACTGGTTGCCTTTCAACAGTTGGCAACACTGCTGTCCTGTCAACAGTTGGCAACACAGCTGTCCTGTCAACACCTCCTGGCTGCACTGCTGCTGTACTTTCAACGGTTGGCAACAGTGTCTTGTCGACAGTTGGCAGTCCTGCCGTCGTGTCAGCAGTTGGCAGCACTGGAACAGTTTTGGCGCCCAACCACCACGTGTTCACCAATAAATTGACGGCTAGAAGTGCGCAAGTGATTAGGCAACCAAGAGGACCAGATGGAACACGTGGTTTTCAGTTCCATCAGCCGCGGTAGCACTTCCGGGACTACTTCCGGTTTGTGACATCCGGGACTACTTCCGGTTTGTGACATGCGGTTGTCGGTGCTACTTCCGGGTTGGAACTACTTTTGTTTTAAAACATCTAGCGTAGCCGGTTTATTTGAGAAAGTATCAATTGTCGGTGAGAATAGTCATTTGCACTTGTGCAGACATCAGTTGTTTAACGGCAATTATATTTGTTATGGGTTATGGAACTTAATTGAGAATGCAATTGTAAATGGCAGAACTATTTGAAATTGAGAACATATGTAATTGAGAAAACATTTTAAATTCAGCTGAATTTTCTCGTTTTCAACTTCTCAATTACAAGGGATTCTCATTTGATCAATCGCAATTACATGTGACCTGTTCTCAATGATCACAGTGCCTGTGATTGTCCGACGTTAACGACCGATGTTCTCAATTTCAAATGCGCATTCTTAATTGACTAATCATAGTTTTCACATTGAAATGACACGTTATCGAATACAGTTGGAAAATCATGGTTTAGTCCAGATAAACTAGTTTAAAGATGAAAGTAGAGAAATTCACTGACTTGTAATTAGCACTTGAAATTTGGCTAGGAGTACTCCAGTCAATCAAGCCAAAACAAGAATGGTCAAGTTTAGTCACAGTAATTCACAGTTGCTTATAGCAGCACATGCAATGACTAATCGAGGTTGTTTGCATAAAGCAACTATCTGCGCCAACGTCTCATTCGGCCAGTCTTGCCTTCACCTATGCCTCTTCGTCACTGCTTACTTTCCCTGTCTGAAGGGGTACTTTCCACGCCAGTGGAAAGTAATCAATTGCCACTTCACGGAAAGTAGTGGGTCACCAGTACCTTTCCGTCTCTACTTTCCCCGTCTATAAGCTGCTTAAGGCTAGGCGTACACCGGTTAGTCAAGACAAGACAAGACGAGATTAGTCAAAAATGAAATTATTGAATGGATAATGTCCAGTGGAATTGTGGAAAAACTTTTTGAATGATTCATGTCCTATTTCAATAGTATGTTTGCCATCTCTTCTCTTCTCTTCTCTTTCGTCTTCTCTCTCTCTTTCTTTTTCACCATCTAATACTATCATACTCACTCTATTTCTTCTCCTTGGTATTTTTTTATATTCTCTTTATTACTTTTTCTTGACAGTTCATTAAGATTTTATTTATCTATTATATTAGCAACTCTTATCTGCGCACAGGATTTTTCCTTGCAGGTAAATAGATTTGTAATATTTTGAACATTTGTTTTGCGATTATTATGTGAAAATCTGAATAAAAGTTGAAGTTAAAGTCATAGTACTTCACATTGTTGCTTATAAAGCAACACACACCAATTAGTCATTGCATCAGTGTGTGCTGCTTCATAAGCAACTATGTGAATTGCTGTGACTAAACGTGACTAATCTCGTCTTGTCTTGTCTTGACTAACCGGTGTACGCCTAGCCTTAGGACTACTTCTGGGGTGCAACTTGCGGTAGTTGAGGCTACTTTCTGGTTATGACATCCGGTTGTCAGGGCTACTTCCGGTTGTTGTGTTTACTTCCTGTTAATGTCTCAGGTCTGCAGATCGGTTGTTGGGAATTCCGGGTACTGGAAGTTGTGACTTCCTGCTGACAGGGATACTTCCTGTTGGTGACATTCTGTTGTTGAGCTATTCCCGGTTAGTGACTCAATTCCAGTTAGTAGGGATCAATTCCTGGTTCTGGGTTTACGTTTTAAGCCATGTGTGACTTGCTGAAGCCAGAGTCAAATGTAGCTATAATCAGATTCATTTAATTTAGCGCTTTATATACAGGGTGTCCCAAAAAATAGTGACTCCAGTACTACCACGGTATTCTACAAGTCAAAACAAACAGAAAATGTCGTTAGCAAAATGCGGATTTCTCCTTAGTTCACCTGTAATCCGCTATTTTGTGTTTTTAATATTTTTTATCATATCTCATTAAAAAAAACAAGATTTTCTTATGAATTAAAAAATAGGTTATTTTTAGGCTAAATTAAAATTATATACCATTTTATTCAGAACAAAATTCGTAAAAAAAGTTTTATCGTAAAAAGCAAAATTTCTCCAGTAAAATCGAATTGAAAATTTTAGTCGGTCGCTATTTTGGAAAAAACAGATATTGAAATTTATTGTTATATGTATTTTGTAAACCACACCTTTAATATTATACCCCTACCAAATTTCATGAGAAAATCTCGTTTTTTTAACGAGATATGATGAAAAATATTAAAAACACAAAATGGCGGATTACAGGTAAACTAAGGAGAAATCAGCATTTTGCCAACGACATTTTCTGTTTGTTTTGAATTGTAGAATACCGTGGCAGTACTGGAGTCACTATTTTTTGGGACACCCTGTAGATAGATAAATATAGAGATATTATTTCTTTACGTTGCTGATGACTGTAGAGTACGATGGCAAAGAAATAATATCTCTCTATCTATCCATCTAATGCCAAGCGTCAAATTAAATGAATCTGATTATAGATTACTTGCTGCGTGTAGCACCAAAAATTGCAATGAGTTGAAGTCTCAAAAATTAGTCTGTGTGACAAGATCATTAGGCTTGCAAGTAGCTAATTTTGTGCTACTAATTTTGACTAGCTGCCAGGTAAAAGCAGCAAGTAAACTAGCTCAAAAACTAGTAATTTTATTCAAAAATGGCCCCAACATTCAACAATGAGCTACAGAGTCTCCAATATCCCAGCATGAATTAACAAGAACAATATTTCTCTTACATCCCATATTGTCAGTTCTTTAGGTTAAGTTGTAAATTTTTATTTTATCAATTTTTTTTGACATTGTAGTTAATGTTGAGGGTGTTGGGAGGTAGAAGAAGAATTGTTCTGTTTATTTAAGATGGAGTTTTGAGAGACCATCAGTCCCTATGTTCACACTTGGTCGATTTTTATATGCTGCAATGCATGCTACTAATGCTCAAGCATATACAGCTTGATGTGCATTACAAAAATATCGATCAAGTGTGGAAATAGACGAGTAGCTAACAAACATCAGCGCTCAAGTGAGAGACAGAGGAACAACCTGGCGGAATTGAAGACAGGTTATCATTGAATCAAATGTAAAAATGCCTGTTTTCAAACCCATCGTATTTGATAAATATTCAGCCAAAATATTCCAGTAACTTATAAAATCAAAGCTAGGATGTTCAAGAACACTTCAGTTGTCTCTTTAAGAGAAAAGAAACAAAGATAATTTTAATTTGATCCTCTTTCCAAAGGCATTCCTTTCCAAAAGAGAGTGAGGTACATACTGATATAAAATATAATATTGAACGTAAATAGATGAAATATGGGAAATATAAGATGTAAATATAATGTTGTAATTGAATTAAATATTATTTGTGTGAAATAGTTTATGTCTCTGGAATAATAATGTTTATCATACATACGATACTGATGGTTACACATAGCGGGAAGTTCAAACTTCAAAAATCCTAACCTAGCAAGAAGAGTCTAGCAACAAGATGACGAAAATTCTGATAAAAGTACTTTAATCCAATTAATACATTTATTAAAAACACCTTTAAATAATAGATAGCAATAACGTATGATACATTAATGATTTAATTGAATTCTATCCCAAAATCGTGTGTTGTTCCTATCTCACAATGGAAAATATTTTTTCTTGTCTATAGTTTATAGAGATATGAGAGCCTCTAGGTGAGAAATTTCGGAAATCATCTCAAAATTACGTGCAATAATTATGAAATTTTGCAAATGCTTGCTTGAAGCCATTCATCACTTGACATAATTATTTCTCAAAATAACCATTTAAAATCACAAAATATTTTCAATACTTTCACTAAAAATTACTCAATTCTTTTTGGAAAGAATTAAATTAAGATTATCTTTGTTTTTCTCTCAAAAGCTGATATTTCAACATCCTAGCTTTGATTTTATGTTACTGAATATTTTATTGAGCATTATCAGCTTACATTGAAAACAGTCATTTTAAGACGATTCAATGTTAACTTATATTCAATCACCGTATCGTGTTTTGTTCCTCTGTCACAACTTGAGCGCCCCAGGTTGTTTGTTAGCTACTGCTCCATCATCAATGAGCCATTTCAGGCTGATTTCCAGTGTCTATTTTCAGCCACTCTTTACCAGTATAGAAAATGATTTGTTTTAGGGCTATTTGCTGTTTTACATTCAGTTTTGTAGCACTTTCAAGCAGTTAGAAACTTCCGGATTTTTAGAATATTGCCGGTTTGTTACGCAAATTGTAATTCATGGTTTCTGGTACAATCTCTGACAGGGTTTGTTACTTCAGGTATCACGGTTTGTAAACTCCAACTTCCGGTCTGCTATTTCCGGTTTCAATGTTTGTACATCCTGTTTGTAAACTATTGTTTCGCGGGAATACTTTTGAACTCTTGAACGGGGTATCACATCCGGTTACTGTGAGTTTGCTAGTTCCGTTTCTCAGACAATCATCGGTTTACCCGATACGACAGCCTCTGCACCGGTAAAACGAACTCTTATTACTGACTTTTGCAAATGTTTTAATAATGAAAATAACTTGTAACACTGTAATATTAATGATTAAATAACTATCGGTTTATTATAATATTATTGTCTAAATGACTGTGTTATCTTTTATTGGTTGTTGTGGATCCATTCTTTTCTCACTTTAGTATAGTTATAAATATCTAATGCTACAATGCTGCCTGAGAATCGTCAGAACACGTGTACAAACAGGATAACCTCAGTCTGGTTCAACGGATAATTGTACATCGATTTCCTGACACGATGCAATCAACAGCATTAAATGTAAGCATAAACACATCATTTAAGTGAGCACCCTGCTTTTTAAGTTAATTTAGTGTTTATAATATCTTTTATTAATCATACGAATGCCTGGGGCCTGTTGCATGAGAAAATATAGCAGGATCTAATTAATTTGTCAGTAATCAGCTGTTTCGGTGATAATTAAACATTGATTTTGACACACTAATCAAAAGGATTAAAAGTCTTAAAGACCTTAAAGTCTTCAAAAGACCTTTAAAGAAGACCTTCAAAGAATAACCTTTTAAAAGACCTTTTCAAATAATCTATGAGATTCAGCATTTGTAGGTTAAGTATTGGTGATCATATGCTCGTCAGATCATATGTTTTGTGACAAGTTGAAAGGATCCTGCTATATATGTTGGGGTTTTGTAAGTGATCCAGCATTAACTTTTAAGTCATAAATCAGCTGATCCAGTAATAATTGAACAATAATCAATTTAATAATTTATAATGTAATAACTTCGACACAATAATCAAAAGGCTTGAAAGTCTTAAAGACCTTTAAAGTCTTCAAAAGACCTTTTTAAAGAAGACCTTTCAAAGAATAACTTTTTAAAAGACCTTTTCAATAATCTGCGAGATTCAGCATTTGTAGGTCAAGTATTGTGATCATATGCTCGTCGATCATATGTTTTATGACAAGTTAAATGGATCCTGCTATAATACTAGTTGTCACTATGGTAACTTGCCATCTGACAACTAGTATTACTAGCTTGTATTTTCTCATGCAATAGGCCCCTGGTTGTTCTTACGTCTATTAAATTTAACCGGGCGATAAATCGAGGACAGCAACATAGTGGGATCGACGACAAACTGAACTAATTTGAAATTGAAAGTTCAAGTGAAATAGTGTTGGAAAGCCTTGAATTGCATTGATTTTATTTGCAAAACTACATTTCTCATCATTTTTATTAGATGTTATTACAAAATAATATTCTGTAGACAAAATTTATGAGCTGCACTCCGAGTTTCTATCAATGAGGCAGAAGGTTTCTGCTACAGTGCGATTCACGTCAAGAAGTCAGCATTGCTTAGATGGGAGTTTGCTATCCTTATTCAGCACAAGGCAGTTGCTGATGTCTCTATCCTATTCGCACTGTGCATAGTTGCCGCACTGAGCATTGTTGTCGCACACAGTCCCAACAAACACGTTTGGTCCAGTTTTCTCTTTCTCTCTCAATGAAACTTGGCATCAATGCTCCTCATATAAACAATGGTGACTTCTTGACGTGAATCGGACTAAAGTGAAAAATACTAATGGCACAGTCTTTTTAAATATCAGCTGATTGTGCACACATTTCAAATTGTTGAAACCTTTCTACTCCGTTAAAAACAGGGTTAATTAATCGGTGCTGATTGGTTAAGTTCAACGCCACTGATCGGTGAGATCGGTCAGTGCACTGAGCTAAATATATCCATCTGGAGGTAGCACAAGCTAGGGCTGCTAGCAGGATTAGTGTTCCGTCTAATTTCGTTTGGTAATAAATGTAATAATAGTAATGTAAGTGAAAATCATGTTATTTCTACTTAAAAGTGTTTTTTTAAATAGTGTCAACTTTTCTGACATTAAAAGTACACTCCCTTCTCTTAGTATTGCTTTAAAAGCTTAAAATGATGAAAAACTTATGCCCGGTTTTTTAGTCGCTCAATAGACAGTTTATGGATCCAATAGCACTATTGAATCAATAACCATGACGTGTTTTCAAATGCAAAAAAAGTTATTGATTCAATAAGTTTATTGAACGACTGAAAAACCGGGCATAACACTAGCGAAGGCAAATATTGTAACATGGAAATGTATCACTCAACATAACATATGATTCGAATATGTTTCCAATGTAAATCTCATGGGAATTGGCTAAGGCCCGTATTAGACCTTAGACTTAGACCATGTATAGAATAGACACGGTCTTCCCTATCTTCACATAATAAGAAGTCTTTGAAGCAAACATCTCTACTGTTCTTGCCCCTAA